>JAREIK010000009.1:4770000-5295028 GCA_029783825.1 Sapria himalayana
CCAGGTCTCAGCTACAGCGCGTTTCCTGTTCGCCAGCAATTTGAGCAAGAAAGCTGGCCCGAACTGGCGAATGGATAGCCGCTCCAGTATAGAGGCTGCAGTTTTGTGCACCCCAGACTCGATGGATTCAACAACGTACTGCTGAATCACTTCCGTTGCTGCATCAAATCGTGGGTCGTTTTGCGATTTTAATTCGGCCATGGCTTCTTCAAACTCGACCAGTCTTATATCAAATCCTTCCAGCATCTTCCTCACTGTTCTTCGCTCGGGATTTATTAACCCGAACAAAATATCTATCATAAGCCTCGCGGCTAATCTTTTTGCTTCGGCCGTATCATGAGGAGAAACTGCTTCTTTGGGAATACATACAAGAGCTTGCAGCATTAAGTTACTGAAACCTTCCTTAAATGGGTCGAAGATAGGCAACACATAGAGGCAGCTAGCAACAAAAGTCATCGGCCCAGGTTGAGGCGAATTATACAGCGCCAACTTTACATGTTCTAGAAGAATCAAGTACTTCTTTTTTCCTTTAATCGTGCCTGCCAATGGAATAAACGTATCCCCAAAGAAGAAACTCACGAAAATAAACTAGTTACAGAAGCTGGTATTTTTAGAAAATCATTTCTCATGTTAATCGATGGCCAGAGAAAATAGTTTTCGAATCTGATTTCATACAAACGAACAATCTTGAAGACCATTAAACATGTTTCGAATAAATTCATATCAAAGTTAATCGTACGACCGCCCAAGCAAAGACCTACCCCGAAGATAGCATTCCTTGAGAAGGTACGAAAACACAGCGGGAGAGACATGGGTCAAGTCGGAGAAGGTGTGAACCTTCAAGACTGAGGCCGGACGAGTAATTTCTTTGCTGATCTGAAGTTCTTGAAATCTCTCTGACAAATTCATAGCGAATGGGATACGAACTTCCGCCCAAGATTTTGTGCTCAGTATCAGAGTTACCCAGTGCGTGATTGTTAGCCGTTGGTTCAAGTGCCGCAACAAACAAAGTGGTGCGACTCGCAATAAAGATGATGGGTTCTTGACCAAAAGCAACTTTTTCTGTTTCAAGTCATAAAGTTGCCTGTGCCACTGTCACCTTTTATTTCGTTTGTCTGTTTGAGTTGTTCTTGTTCATGTTCTAGTTCTCTGTGGTGCAAATTGTAAACACGATCGATAAATAGTAACCCAGATAAATAAATGTGATTAATTGTGCAACTTATTAGCATAGCAACTATCTTGTGATTTAAAGCCTAGCAGCTGGTGAACACCTCTACTGGTTTAAATGGAATATTACTAAAGTTTTTATTTTACCTTCTAATTTGACAATACGATGTGATGATGTGACTAGTACTATTATGTTATATGTACTTGGATTACATTATATATCTAAAAATATATTTAAAAATATTATAATATTATATTATCTATTTTAGCTACTCAATTTTTTAAATTAACTCCAACAATACTATATATTTTAGCTAATAATTTCAACTAACTATAACTAACTTTAAAAAATAATATATAAAATAATATATAAAATATCATATCATCACCATAATATCATATTGATTAAATTCAAAAAATTTTTAATTTGAAATTTTAAACACTAATTTTTCTAACGATCATATTTATATTACTTGTACTATTATTTATATACACTCACACAATCACACACACACACACAATCACATGCACGAGAACACACAAGCACACACAAAAAAACAGAGACACAACACGCACACACTGTTAATATATAATTTTTAAATTAAGGATAAATACATCATTTATACTTAAAAAAAACTATAAAATTATTTGAGTTGAATTGAAAACTCAAATTTCTAGTTACGAAAAATGTTAAGCCACGTCATCAAAATTTTAATTTTTTTATTTTTTTAAATAACGTTCTTATTTACAACAATTATGAAATAAAAAATTTTAAAATTTGAACCAATAGTAACAATATGTTTTATTTTTTGTGATATACATATTTATGCAAAAAAAAAAATATTTTTTAGGTTATTTAATGTTTAGTGTACATGGTTAGGATAAATTTGAGAACATATTTTTAAAATAACTAAAATGGAAATAGCTTGTGTCTTTGCCCTAGCTAGGTATAACTAGCCAAATAGTGCTAATAGAAAATAGCTAGGGTGATAACTAATCTCTAGGAGAGAAAATTTAAGGGTTGGCTATGTAAAATAGCTAAAATGGAAGGTTTAGCCATCCTCTTGGAGTTGCTCTTAATCTTACAAAGTATTTGCTTGTCGATAATTTCTCAAAAATATTATCAACTTGGAAATGTGACTTCATTTATTCAACTTTTACACCCTTTCTTGCAATTGTAATGCTCTTTATTATAGAATAATGATAACAAATATCAATGAGATTTCTTTCATCATAGAATATTGAATTCTTTGTGCTTGGGTTGGGTGTTTGGACTGTTATTTATTTGAAATCATAAAGTATCAAGCTAATATTTGGTTATATAGATTGCAAAAAAAATAAATTAAAATAATTAAAAAATAAAAAATCACAATATAAAAATTCTAAAAAATACAACACATAAATTTGAAAACCCCAATACAGTGAAAAACTATGTCCAAATTACAGAACTATCAAATCAATTAATATGTACTAAATACTTCTTCACACGTAATTGAAATTTGTAAAGCACACAATGCCCAAAATTATATTCTGAATTAAAATATATTTTTTTAGGATATAAAACCCAAGAAATATCAAATCTAGTAGAAGCACAAAAATCTAGGATTTTGTGATAAATGTTTCAGATATCTTTATGCATTATTCTTTAGGGGATAGCATTAGTTCATCAGATTCTTAAGTTATGATTAATAATGTGGTTGCATTTTAACTGCTGGACCAAAGTAGAGATTATGTCCTTTGCTTTTCGAATCTTCAATAATTGTCCAAGTTTTAATTTCTCATGGCACACAATCTACATACAAAAAATACTCATACTTTGAAAAACATATTATATAAGCTACATAATTAAAATAATAGTTTAGAATATGTACACATAAAGTACACAAATTATAACATAAAAAAATGCATACTACATAGTGTTTAAGTAAACACGTCACATTTGTATTATATATAATTTTATAAATAATAATTAAACAACAAGCAAAGCATGTGTCAAAACATAGCTCCGAGAATAAACTCTCTCAGCCTAATACCTAACTGAGAGATAAAGGAATAAGGGAGCCACAAATGACATATCAAAATATCTGCCCAAAAAGTCTTATGCATTAAGAAGATGGCACAAGTTTTTCATAAATAAAACTCACCTTAGAGAAAAAGGAACCTTCTAAAGAGGACACCCAAAAAGTCTCATGCATACAGAAACCTTTTGAAAAATAGACTAACCCCCTTCAAGCTTCAATAAGCCACAAAAAAACCCACGTATCTACTAGTTTTTTGTTTTTAAATGGATTCGAATGGGAGAAATCTTCCATCCGAGAGGGTGTCATGCATGCCCTTTTGTGAAAATGGGAACATTCCTATTTTCTCAATTTTTTTTATAATTTTTTTATTTTTTTTATTTGGAAAATAAGACATGGGATGTAATCCCACATTTTTGGTCTATCACACTTTACAATTTCAAAAAAAAAAAAAAACAAAACAAAAATAAACAAATTAATCTATCCAATTCAAGTAAACCCACTAAATCTTACTCTCTACTCTAGGTGGAAAGACTCATACTAGCCCACAACTTAAAATAATTAAATATTATTGATAATAATAATTTCTTGAATATGCCGGCAACATTTTTTGTTCATATGTATTTTTTTAACTATAGCTGAGTTTTTAACTAATACATCTCATATTCAATGATACTACACATCAATGTATTTCGACCTACAATCAAAGGCTATATTTTTAGAGAGATATATAGTACTTTGACTGTCACTTCATATAATATATTTTCTATCACACATCCTAGAGTACAAGAAACTTTTTCATCCATAAAGTTTCTTAGCATGCTTTAGTAGCTATAATTAACTCAGCCTTAGTGTTGGATGATGCTAGATACTTATGCATCTTGGAGTGTCAAGATACAGCTCTACCTCTACTAGTTATTACATAATTTGAGGTGAGTCTACGTGAATCCAAAATACTAGTCATATCAGATTCAGTGTATCCAAGAAACATGAGTTTTATCCCTCCCAAGCACAAAGATAGTTGATAAATCCTTAGTAAGTGCCTCGAGATAAATTTCATTACAAACTAGTGATTTATACTTAGGTTCAAGGAAAAATGATTGACAATACTAATAACTTGTGATATATCAAATCTAGTATAGAACATAATATACATAAGACTACCGACTGCTGAGGCATAAGGAACATGACTCATATCTCTCCTTTCCTCATCAGTCTCGAGACTATGTTTAGTACTCAACTTATAATGTTTAGGTAAGGAAGTTGAGACTAACTTAGCCTCTTTTATGAAAGATCTCTCAAGAACTTTACCGATGTATCTTCTTTAGATAACCATATATGCCTAGAAGGCATATCTTAGTTGATACTCATCTTTAAAATCTACCTGATTAGGCTTAAGTTTTTCATGAAAAAGACTTTTCCCAACTCCTCCTTAAATTTTTTAATTTGTATTCTATCAGATAGAATACATGGAGTTCATAGTTGAGCTACATGGAGATGAGCTCCTAGAGTTCGACTAGGAGCTCTAGGAGCTTGACGTGTTTGGGGAGTTCTAGAATCCCTACCAGAAACTCTAGGAGCTTGACTAGAAGCTCCAGGAGCTACTTTGAGCTCCACAATCTCCTCGAGCACCATGGAGCTTGATGGAGTTTGAATAATAGCTCGATAGAGCTCGGCGTCAACCATGAGATCCATGCATCTCTTCGTCAAGCTTTTAGAGCTCCTGGTCAAGCTCCATAGAAATTGACAAGCTCGTGGAGCTTGATGGGAGCTCATCGAGCTCTGGGTCAAGCTCGATGGAGCTCCTAGAGCTCTTGGTTGAGCTCCATGAAGCTCGATGAGCTCTCATGGAGCTCATGGAATTCGAGGAGAGCTCTTGGTCAAGCTCCAAGAGCTTCTAGTCAAGTTCAATGTAGCTCGACGAGTGACACACGATAGAAGAAGGGCAACGTGAGAGGTGTGAGGGGCGAGTTATAGTGGAGAGGGAAGAGGGGTGAGAGGAGAAGAAAGAGTTAAGGGTATTTTTGGATTAGTATATTTAAGTGCACCAAATATCAATTATTTAAAAGTTTCGTGCACTTATTATTATCTAATATATCTCATATTCAATGATACCATACATAAATGTGTTTCAACCTACTATGAAAGGTTACATTTTTAGAGAGATATATAATACATTAACTATCACATCATATAATATATATTTTCTATCACACATTCAAGATTTCAATAAATTTTTTCATTTATAATGTTTCTTTGCATGCTTTAGTAGTTATAATAAACTCAACCTCTGTATTGGATAATGCTGCATACTTATACATCTTGGAGTGTTAAAATATAACTCTTCCTCTAATGTTATTAGATAATCTGAGATGAGTCGATGTGAACCCAAATCACTAGCCACATCAAAATCAGTGTATCCAAGAAGCATGACTTTTAACCCTCCCAAGCATAGAGATAGTTGATAAATCTCTCATACGTACCTTGATATAGATTTCTTTACAGACTAATGATCTCTATCTAGGTTCAAAAAAATGATTGATAATACTGATAACTTGTGCTATATTCAATCTAGTATAGATCATAACATACGTAAGACTACCAACAATTGAGGCATAGAAGACATGACTCATCTCTCTCATTTCTTCATCAATCTTGGGACTATGTTCAGTACTCAACTTAAAATATTTAAGTAAGGGAGTTGAGACTAACTTAGCCTTTTTCATGAAAAATCTCTCAACAATTTTACCAATATATCATTCTTTAGATAACCAAATATACATAGAAAACATTTCCTAGATGATACTCATCCCTAAAATCTACTTGATTGGGCCTATATTTTTCATAGAAATGACTTTTCTTAATTCTCCCTTAAATTTGTTAATTTGTACTTTATCACAACCAAAGAGTACTATATCATTAATATGCAATTAAAGTATAAGTCTAGCATCACCTAATTAATGATTGACAATTACATAGTGATAACACGATATGTGATTAAAGTCATGAAACTTAATGAATGAATAAGATTTTTTTATATCACTTCCTAAGAGCTTTTTTATATGCCTAGAAGGCATAATGAATGAATAACTTAGCCTTTTTTTTATATGTATTTAAGACCATACAAGCTTTTATTTAGTTTTAAAAAAAGATATTCCTTCTCTTCTATAATGAATGATTAGATTGGTCCATGTAGAGAGTCTCATAAAGATTAGCGTGAAGAAATATGGTCTTCACATCGAATTGATCAATTTATAATTTCGTGCTATCAGTCACACAAAACTACTCGAATAAAAGATATCTTCATTGCAAGAGAAAATATCTCATTAAAATCAATTCCTTTCTTTTAACTATAACTCATTTACTACTAACCAACCATGTATATTGGTTGAGAGCCATCATCAGTGAATTTTAGTCTAAAAAGTCATATATTTTTCAAAGATCATTTTCATTTTGATAAGGATACCTGATAATTAGTATGGTTGACATGAAGAGACTTCATCTCTCCCTGCATAACTTGAAGTCATTCCTTTTTATTCTCAAGAGAGATGATCACTTGAAAGTATTGGAACTAGTTTATACTAAAAATCATTAATGATTATTTTTTTGATTTGTATCTTTTTTTTATTTTAATAAAAAGTTATGTTAATGAGCTGACTTATAAAAAAATCTTTTATTCTGCTTGTAGATAATTTAGTGTGTAGAGATTAACTTACGCACAAAATATTAAATCATCGATACTTGTCTGATATAATTTTATTATTGATAATCTAGATAGAATTGGACACTATATCGGTAAGATTATAGCACTAGATTTTATTAAACCTATCTTGATTATGGTGAATGGTAATGTTTGAACTTCTAGTACTAGTAGACTTGAATGTATTGAAAGAGACTAACATGGTGTAATTATTTTATACTGACTTGAAAATAAAATACACTATCATTATTATAAGTATTGTTATTCTTATTCTTAAAGAAGTTATTATTTGTATATGTTACCCTCTTAAGGAAGCTTATAAGTTTTGATATTGTCCAACCTAGGAGGTAGATTTTAATGTATCAATTCAAATAAGTTAAATGGAAAGTATCGAGTAAATAATTAAAGATTGATTGAACTAAATTCCTATTATTTTAATTCAATAAATGGGTTTCTATAATCTTAATATGGAGAGTTTAATTTATGATAAATAACAAAAGGCATAATATATCTAGAATAAATGAGAGAATACAATTATAATTTTATAGTGATATAATTATAATTAATGTAAATTATTATGTGAAATAATTTATATTTGAAGCTTGAGATCTTATTCATGTTGGGTCCCTTCCTCACTCTTATCTATAAGTAATGAAAGAAGTCTTATAGATAATTATTTAAAATATATGTATATATGTATTAAAAATAAAATTAGTTATATTTGCATTAAATTAATTATAATTATGTATATTTATATTTTAAATAAATAAATTTTGATTCTTAAATATTATAAAAAACCAAATGGATTGATATAAATATAAATTAATGTTCAATTATCATTTTTATAATATAAAAGGATAAAGACGTAAGTTCGACAATGCTAATGCAATATAATGTTGTTGTCTTGTCTTCCCATAGCATTTAAAAAATGCAATACAATAAAATAATCTCAATGCACAAGTAATGTCGACTTATGTTTCTAATTATCAAACCCATAATAGTAAACATATCCATAGTCAAATTGTAAGTTATTTCTTTTAGCTAGTAGTTCAAAGCCATTTTCACTCATGTGACCATGTCACTTGTGACAAAGACCAATATTACTCTTTTGATGAATAATATTTGTTTGACCTCTAGGAACTAAAACTTGAGTGGCATACAAAGTACTCTCATTCTTACCTCTCACAATCACTAATGTGCTCTTGATCAATTTATATTGGTCATCATCTGAATGTCTGACATATCCCATATCATGCAATATACTAATCGACATCATGATCACATAAATATCTAATGTTTACTAGACATCTCTCAGCATCAGGTGATGTCCTATCAACATTTGCAGACAAACATCTCCAATGCCAAAATCTATGATATCTCACTATTGCTCATAATTATTATGTCATAATCACCAAGTGTATAGGTAGTAAAGAAGTTACTGTATGGAATGATATGAAATAATGCACCTGAGTTAATAATCCAATCATCTTCTTGAGATATAATATTTGTAGAATTATCGTTGCTAAATAGTATCAAGTCACTTTTCTAGGTGATATTGACCTCTCTTAGGTTTAGCTCCTCTCGTGCATTGTTGCTATAGTCTTTTCTAAGAATAACAGCCTTTTTTTCTTATGTCTCATCTTGTTAAAGTGATAACACTTGATTGTTTTTCTACTTTGTGACTTTTCTTTGGAAGAAAAAGTTCTTTTGTCATGTTGTATGTGCCTCATGGTGCTCCTACTATGTCTCTCAAAAATCATAATACCATAATAAACAAAACATAGGGCCTATTCAATATCTCAGCTATCTGGAAGTAAGATTAGCATTAGAAAAGCTAGTAGCTCATCTTTGAAGACTATTTAATGGATGAAAATCAATTTATCATCTCTTAAAAGATATTGATGTACACTGACAATAAACTATCATCCTTGGATGTCATGTTAACTAGATATCTAATATTCAATATTTTATTTTTAAATATGTCCTTTTCAAATATAGATTCTAGTTTCTCACATAACTTATCTTCCTTCTTTTCATAGTCAACATGTCAATAAGTATCGTTACTTATCCATTGTCAAATTATGGAGGTAGCCATATAATCCATATTTTCTTATTCTTCTTAAATCATTTTTTCAAGTTTCACTTTCACCTTGTTCCTCATAAAATCTTACAACTATTTGACTACAAAATAGTCATGTATTCTATTTTTCCAAATAAAATAATTGGTTCTAATTAACTTTATTATCACAGAATGATATTCCATAATAATAGAGGTGGCATGCATGGGCCAGCCCGGCACGGAAATTTCTCATGCTCGGGCTCAATTTTAAATTTTTATTTTAAAAATTTATCAGTTTAATTTTATAGAAATATTAATTACAATATAAATTATTAGTGAGAGAGATCTATGTTACATAATTTATTTTTTTTAATTAGAGTTACGGGGGCGTCGAATCCCTAATTTTTTCAAAAATAGGGTTTCTGGCATGCCCAAATCTGAATTTTTTTTTAAATTAGGGTTTTGGGCTCGCCGAAACACTAATTTAATTTTTAATTTAGGGTTCGGCCCAACCGGGCCGAACCTGGCAGATCATGCCGCGGGCCTTTGCTGGGCTTAACTCCACAAAACTGTACCTGGCCCGGCACGAAAGCAGGGTCAGGCCTGAAAAAAATGGGTCGGGCCAACCCGGCACGTCCCATTTGATACCTCTACATAATAACAAAGAATAATATCAATCATAAATAACCAATAAAAACAAAGATGTCCTGAAATACATTCAAAATCTCGATATTGATTTTGAAATAATCATATATCAATATAATAATAATGAATAAACTGAATACCATCTCAGTACAATGAAGATTATTCTCCTACACAAAAGTTCATATATTACTTTTTGGATGGTATCAAGAATCTTGTTCTAATATTAGTAGTTGAAGTAGGGCATTTAAATTATGATTTATTCGATACTATAGAATATCATGAATAATATTTAGTTATATAAATCTTAGATGCAATCAATTAAAATAACCCAAAAGCGAGAAATCATAATACAAAGATTATGAAAAACACAACACACAATTTTGAAAAAATAATATAGTAAAAAATAATAACCAAATTATAGAATTATCAAATTCAATAATATATGCTAGAGACTTTTTTATAAGTACATGAAGTCTATATAAATGCTCAAAATTATGTTTTAGACTAAAATATATTTTTTTAGGATATAAAACTTTTGAAATCTCTAATTTAGTATAAATATAAATATGAGATCTTGGTGTGAATGCTCTTGATCTTATTCTGTATTATTCTTTAAGTGATAATGTCGATTCATCAGATTCTCGGCTCAGAATTGACAATATTGTTGCATCTTGATTGCTGGATTGAAATAAAAATTTTATAAATTTTTTTTGTATCTCCATGCATTGTTTATGCTCAAATTTTTGGTGAGACAAAATTTACACACAAACAAAAACAATAGTACTACCAAAACGATAAAAAACATATTATACAAGCTGTATAATTAATATAATAATTTTATAATATGCACACACAAAATATACAAATTATAAACTAAAGAAAATATTTACTACATAATTTAAGTAAACACACCATAATTGTATACTATATATTTTTATAAATTAATAATTAAACATCAAGCAAAGTACATATAAAAATCTTGCACTAAGAATGTCTTCTCAAAAGACATACAAAGAGAGAAGGGAATGAGAGAGTCATAAAAGACATACCAAAATGTCTTCCCTAAAATGCATTTGCAGGAAGGACAGAAGAACACAAAGTTTTTTCAAAATTTAAATGCACCCAAGTTGAAAAAAAGAAGCAGCATGTAGAATAATTGATTTACTTGTATGACACATTCTCAATGATTGAGATATTATTATGGAGTCATAGTCATACTTAGCTTAGAAAATATAAATATCTATGATTTTAATTATACATTATAGTAACCATGTACCACACTAGGGCTCATTGTCATGTTTAATTTTGCGATGATATGATTTTATCTTTATATGACTCGGTAGTCTCAAATTAGAGTCAATATCTTTTTACAAATCATATCTTTTGAGCTACACAAAATTGTAGAGCCACAACTACTCATACCAAAGTTATAATAATTATTCATAGTTATTAATTTTGGGATACTAAATGATGCAGAGGATATGAGTATGGTTATTTCCAAGGGCATGACTCTTATCCTCAAATGAAAGCATAGCCATGACTTTTACTTGCAAGCAAGTATCAATGTTATGACATTCTATTAGCATCACGACAACATGTTATATGATAGAAAAATATACTAGTGTTATGGCCACACATAGTGTCGTAGACACTTAAGAGATGTGAATAGTTACTTTTGTGTCACAACTAATTCTCAATTTGGTGGCCACAGCTAACACACAAAAGTATTTATTAGTATCATAGTTATTTCTCAATATTATGACCATATAAATCATAAAAAAAAAACTATTTTTCAATGGTGAGGCCTCCACATAATACCATGGCTATATAATAATATGAGAAGTCATCTCCACTCCACGACCATTTCCTAGTGTCATGACCCTTCATGGACTAAAAATGAATAAAAGCATGAAGCTATGGTTATTTTATAGTGCCACGACTATGTGTTATACAAAGATTAGACTTATGTCAGGGTCATTACTAGTGTCAAGACTTTGTGTTACTGAATAATTAAGATGCAAAATAAAGTTATGGCTATTTTATAAAGATATGACCTCAAGCTGAAGAGATAAAGACTGAAGTTATGACTTTCTTCTAAAAGTCATGACTTCCAACTTAGAGTAATGTAAAACTGCTCGAGAATAAATGTTGAAGATATAGAATTTTCTAAAAATCATTAATTCTTCTCATTTTCCCTCATATAACAAGCAAAGTCATGAAAACTACCAAACCCTATGAAAATTTTTCATACTCTCTAAGAGTTCCAAAATATAGCAAATGTGCATGATTTATGCTAATCCTGGGAATTGGGGTGCATAGTTTTCAAACTATTGTTCTTTATGAAGAGATCTAGGTATTTATACCAAACTAACATGAGTCTAGGGTTTGTGTAATTTGAATTTTATGATATTTCTAGTTTTATTTATGAATGAATAAATAGTTTGATTTATTTTATATATGAATATGGATGGATGGAAACTACATAGAACTTGAATTAGGATTCTGACTATTGATGAGTTTGTGTTAGATTATCATGGTGAATAGTTAAAAATAAATCATAAGGCTCACTCGTACATATGGTGGGAAGGAAGTGATAACCCTTTTGATTGTGATATATAAGATAAACTTATACATTGAATCCTATAATTTGGGTATGTTAATTATCATGAGAAATGGAGCATGAAAAGTTGAAACTACAAATATTTTTACATATCAAAATATTGTACATATCTTAAAACAACTAGTTCTTAATTCAGATGAATATTATATAGGAATTCTTCCAAATGGTTCACCTTTTGTGTGAGTGTCATACCATCAACAATGAGGATAGTAACAAATAATCATCAGGATATGCACAAATATGTTATGGCCTACAAAGTGGTGACAACTATTGTAAGCTACTTTTACTCATATAATTACCACTGGTAAAACTTGAGGGAAGTAAAAGTTAATTATGTGAGTATGATGCTTACAAAGTCAAAATTTTAAATACTTACAAACCATGTCAATCACTATGATAATGTAGACCGAAGAATGAGAATGTACATATGAAATAGCTATAAATGGTAGTTAATGAAGTTGCCTAAAAGATATGTGATTGTGAATGACAATTGTATAGAGATAAATTATTATCTCGATAATAATATACTAAGGTGATACCTTTGAGGGGACCACCATTAGAAAGGACTTGATAGTGATAACCACCTTATATGCTATTAGAGGAATGATTCATTGCATAAAATTTCAACCTTTATTTTATGTCCAGCATTATATAAGTCGAGTAATTTAAATAGTATCATATAGATTAAATGAATAAACTCTAAACTTAAGATTATCTAATAATCTGAGTATTTATTTTACTTAAAATGTATTATCTCATTATTAAATATAACCAAACTACTGATATAAGTTATGTGTTGGTATCTGGAAAAAAGTATATTATTGTACTTATATGACTCATATACTTTTAGATCTCAATTGATGAGATACTATCATTAATGAGCTTATAAAATATTACCTAACCAATAAAATTGGCTGGCATAATAAAATCACGATGAGTTTTTAGTGTCATTACTATAGAGAGACCTTTATGAGCTGAATAATTCCTTTTTAGAAGTTTGAATAGTATTAAGTTTGATAAAATTATCTGGATCTAAAAGCTAAATATTGTTAACTTATTTGAACATAGTTGTATTTGGTTTTGTTTATGTTGATGTATTTTCTTTTATTGTTCTCTTTTTTTAGCAACATTTATGAGCCAAACCTCTGTGACTGAGCTAACCCCTATAGACTTAAAAAAATGATAGAACAAGAAAAACTTTTAACAAAATAAATTGATATAGATAATATGGAGGACACAAGAAGTAATTGAGAGTCACAAGGAGGTAATGAAAAAGTTGTCTAGCAGCTCATTTAATCCTATACTTTGAGGAATTATTGGAAGCTCATGGTGATGGAATTATGTGACAATATGAAAAGAATGGAGTTAGCCCAGATACAATAAGGATATTGTAATTTTCATTTTAATTAATTAGTAAGGTATGTAGTTGGTTCTAATAATTACCTTGAGACTTCATTGAGAGTTTGGATGAATTAGTAAGAGTATTTCTTATTAATTTTTCACACCTCAAATTATTTCTCAACTATAAAGTGTGATACTTAGAACCATTCTGAGGAGTTGTTGAGGAGATATCCTAAATATTAATTTGAGTTGTAGTTCCAAGCTCAAACCATCTACAATGAGTTGAACTATATGATAAAGTGTATAGTTGATGCAGCTTCGGAGGAAGCATATCATTTTATTTGAAGAACTAGTAAAAAAATAATTATCAAACTCAAATAGATCATTCATTTGGGAGAAGATAAGCGAAAGTGAATTGAAGTTGGATAAGTTCATCATCATTGAAGCAAAATTGAAAGTCCTTTTAAAGAAGTTTGATGCACAAGAAAAAAATTGAAGAATTTCATGGGAGATTGCTACTTTACATCTATATGAATATGTGGAATCAGTTTCCATTTATCAAATAGATGAGGTAAATCTAATACAGAGCAAAGGGTACTTATTTTGACCCAACAATAATATCTTGATGCATTACCATCCAAATAAGAGAAATCATGAGAAATTTTTTTAAGGAGGTTATGGAAGTGTAGTATAGTATATCAAAAAATCCTTTAGAAATATTAGGAATAATGTGGTGAACTACACTAATCAAGGAGGCTCATATTTTAATTTTTAACTATCACCAAGGGAAGAAAAGCCAATTGTGGGTGATGGAGTACAAGCTATCATCACAAAATTGAAAAAAAAATTGAATGATGCTCATGATAATCGAGTGGGGATGCTAGAAGTGATAATGAATAAAATAAGTTCAATGATGAGGAACATCGAACTTCACATCTGATAGTTGATATTATCAATGAAAGGAAGAGGATTAAATAAACTATCAAGTAATGCGAAAGTAAATCAAAGAATTATTACTCAATATTACTTAGAAGTAGGAAGGAGCTATTGAGACATTCTGAACAAAATAATTTTGGTACTTTTGGGAGTGATAGTGACATAACTTTTCCAAAAGTCATGACTACGAAGCCACAAGGTTTTATGAAAAAAAGGATTTTGTAGTTTTTGGGGGCAACAAGGCTATGACTTCCTCAAAAGATGCAGCTTAGCCTGAAATTCTCCAAGAAGTTGTGACTCCAACTAAAAAGAACTTGAACAATATACCTAGGATACCATAACACCTAACAAAGCCGTGATTCAAAAAGAAGTACAAAACCAAGTTTTGCTCAAAGATGAAAAAAATAGAAATGAGGAAATATCAAATTGAATAGAGCAAACCTGAGGTAATTGAGAGAAAGAAATGGAGCAAAATAAAGCCAAATATAATTTTTGATGAATCTTCTATTACCACAATAATTTAGGAATGAGAAATTATATGAAGACTTCAAAAAAAAATTTTATATATTCTATTAGTTAGAAGTGAACATATCTTTTGTTAAAGCTCTAGCTCAAATAATAAAATATATTAAATTTATGAAAAATATAATGAGTAGTAAGAGTAGGTTGGAAGTATATGAAACCATGAATATGACCAAAAAGTACTGTAGTGTTTTTATTCAAAGAAAACTTCCAAGAATTTTGAAAAATCCCAAATGTTTAACTATAACTTGTAATATTGGAGATCATTCTTTTTGGAAGGTATTATGTGGCTTGGGGTCAAGTGTTAACTTGATGTCCGTGTCTATTGTATTAAGATTAAATCTCAAAAAATAAAAAGTATTCCAATATCACTTTCACTACAAATGATGGATTAGTCTATTAGGCACCTAGATAGAATCATTGAAAATATATTAGTCAAGGTGGGTATCTTTGTTTTTTAGTATATTTTATTGTATTTGATATTGAGAAAGACTAGTATGCATAGTATGTATTGGGATGACCATTTTTGGCCATAAGATTAGCCCTTATCAAAATCAAGAAAAGTGAGTTTGCTCTTTGTTTCAGTAAAAAACAAGTAAGTATAATTTTTATAATAATTTAGGGGATCTAAAAGATAATGAAATAAGATATTGGAGAATCAACAATCTTCTTCGGTCCTTCATACTGCATTGCAACTAGAGGTGTCAAATGGTTTGGAACCATGTCACATGTCGGGCCATGCATGACCCATGTGCCTGGCCCGACAGAAACAATAAGCCAGTCTGAAGACCTAGCTAGATTTTTTTTTAAACTTTCTGGAAAATTGGGTACAAATAGGCTCGGCTCGACAAGTTTAGGCACAACCCGGTACGACTTGGGTATGAGCTGGGTCGGTGAGCCGTGCTAGGAATGGCATGGTAGGCTGATTTGGCCCCCAAAAAACTAGCCTAGCCCATCTCATTTGACACCTCTAATTACAACAAGAATTAATTTCCTGTGGAGAGATTTTGTAAAAAATACTAGCTGGATGACGATGAAGTATTTGAAATATAAGAATAACTTTGGAGCTTTGATAGCGATAAAATATATGAAATAGAATAATAACTTCAGAGATATGATAGTGAAGAAAATGAAAAAATATATTGAAGCTACAAAAATGAGAAAATTAAGAATAACTATGACATCGGGGTATTCTTCGGAATCATAACCTTTGAAGAATCTTATGATGACAGCTCTAAGTAATAGGAGGTATCTATGAAAAAAGATAAGGCTAAGATAGAAATTAGAAATGATAAATCAAATACAAAATCATAGTCATGCATAATACCATGAATTTGGTTTTCCATAATAAAAATGACCAAGGAAAATTAGAAGACAAAGTCATAATTGTGTCCAACCTAGAGGTGTCAAATGGGCAAGGCATGACTCGTGGCATGACATAGTCTGGAACCATGCTTAGTCCTAGAATGTGCTGCCCCATGGCATAGCTCATGTCATGTTGTGCTAGCACAAATCATGCTCATGGCAGGCGAAGCACAAGGTATGGTCCACCAATTTAGGGACCTAGGACCGGCTATGGTCGGGAAATAGGTCAAGTCCTGTTGGGTGACCACCCAAGTCAATTTCATCATCATAGGTTGCACTTTCAAAAGGGAGTGAAGTGAGGGTGTGCTCTCATTTGTAAGCAAGATTGAGTTGTGCAAGTAAAGAAGAAATGACTTTTGCATTTATACCATTGGGGCATGCCGATCGATATACCAAAAAATAGGGTGTATTGATCTAATGTAAACCCAACAAAGTAATGGAGTCTTACAAAGTTGGATCTAGTTCATCTTTGCTGACCTCCATTCAAATCTGCAATGATATTAGGAGTGAAGCTTTGGCCAAACTGATTACCATCATGGCTCTCCTGATTAGATTTTCAAAGGATCTTAAGATAGTTAGTATTATGGATACCTACTTATCATAGAATTCCTAGGTTCACATATATTGAATGACATAATAAAATTTTATAAATAAGAAAAATAATTATTAATTATTGAATTTAGAAAATTTAGTGGAGTGGGGGTTTTGGGTTTTAGGAGTCTAGAGATTTAAATGTTTAGGCATTTAGTGGTTTATAAGTTTTATTTAAATAATAAAATAATAAAACAATTATTTTTGTTATTTTTTATCATTTTTGAAGGTTATAACCTTTGAAAATATAATAATTTTTAAATTTTTTTCAAATGTAAATATAATATTTAATTATAATAATCTTAATAAGACATTTAAATTCAATATAAGTAATTTTATTGTTAGATATTATAAAATTGATCAAATAATAAATTAATAAACTATTCTTAATAAGATTGATAGCAATTAAAATATAATTGCAAAACCTATATATAATGATTCAAAATCAAAGTAAAATATATTACTAAATAATAATTTTTTGTTTTTAAAATTTTACTTCTTTATATATGCTTATATTTTTCTTTTGATTAAAAATAAATTATTAAAATTATAGTTGTATCCCTCATTATTTATTTTGTAATTAATATTTCTATAAAAAATAAACTAATAAATAATTAAAATGAATATTTAAAATTATAATGAATACAAATTAAAATGAGATTTATGTTTTATTATATGTGGTATACCAGTTTAATAGTTTTATTATTTAGGAGTTTTTCATTTAGGAGTTTATCAATTTATGTTTTTAGGTATTTAGTGGTTTATAGGTTTTATTTATATAATAAAAATAAAAAAAAAATTTTAGATTTTTTCTGATTTTCAAAGGTTATAACCTTTGAAAATAAAATAATTTTTAAAATTTTTTGAAATGTGAATACTATGTATAATTATATTAATCTTACTAATTATATATCATATAAATTCAATATAAATAATTTTAATGATAGATATTATAATAATGATCAAAAATTAAATTAATAAACTATTATTAATAATATAAATATTAATTAAAATATATTTACATAACACAAAATGATTCAAAATCAAATCAAAATATATTACCAAATAATAATATATAATTTTTAAATTTGTCCTTCTTTTTATAAGCTTATATTTTTTTTGATTAAAAATAAATTATTTAAATAATATTTGTCTTACTCGAAATTTATTTTGTAATTAATTTTTTTAAATAATTAAACTATAAATAATTAAAATGAATATTTAAAATTATAATAAATAGAAATAAAAATGAGATTTATTATTTATTAAGTAGTATATAGATGTTAAAATGTTTATGTATTTAGAGGTTTCGGGGTTTATGAGCTTACTAATTTAAGTATTTAATGGTCTATAGGTTTTATTTAAAAAATAAAAAAAGTAAAAAATTATTTTTATTATTTTTTCTCATTTTTTAAGATTATAACCTTTGAAAATATAATAATTTTTAAATTTTTTTCAAAAGTGAATACAATATTTATTTATAATAATCATAATAATTATATATCATAGAAATTCAATATAAATAATTTTATTCATAGATATTCTAATAATGATCAAAAAATATATTAATAATCTATTATTAATAAGATAGATATCAATTATAAAATAATTACAAAACCTAAAATGATTCAGAAGCTAAGCAAAATATATTACTATATAATAATTTTTTGTTTTGAATTTTTTTTTTCTTTTAAAAAGTTTATCTATATTATTTTGATGAAAAATAATTTATATAAATTATATTTGTGTAACTCATAATTTATTTTGTAATTAATATTTATATAAAAATAAACAAATAAATAATTAAATTTGAATATTTAAAATTAAATGATAAAAAAAATGAGATTTATTCTTTATTATTTAGGATATACCGGTTTAATTTTAATTAGATCTATCTCACTAATACTTTATTTTGTAATTAATATTTCTATAAAAATAAATAGATAAATAATTAAAATTAAAATTAAAATTATACTGAATAATTAAATAATTTATTTTGTTCATCTCTCAACTTTAGAATGATTGCTAAAGCTCTAACCAAAATAATAGGAGCTTTTACTTTATATCTATTATGTCTTATCATATTTGATGTTGAATCACTGGGCTATCAAAAGTAATCTAACTCATGTACCCTAACAGACTAAACCAAAGTTGTACCCCTATGTGTTGAAATAGCTAGTTGTTGAGGATGCTATTTATATTGATAATTGTAATTTCTTCTAAAATATCTTTCATGCACACACTCAAAGCAATTTTTTTAAAACATGGTTCACCTCTAATAAAATAACCACCTTGTAGCCCATTAGAAAAAACTAGCCCCGGGGTGGTTTGAGCAGGGCAAGAAGTATGGGCTCTCTTTCAATCAAGAATCAAAAAATTTATTTTGTTGGCATGTCTAAGTCTTTTTTTTATATCCTCATGGATATGAAAAGTATCATTTCTTTCTTTTTATATTAAATGAGTTATGTATACAAGCTCACAATACCCAAAAAGGTGTAAATGAATCATATTCAAATGTATAAAAGGTTTTAATCCTTGCTCAAAATATTAGTCTTGCATATTTACACTTGAGGTCACAAATCAAAGGAAAAAGCCATAGTGATATTTCCAATCCCAAGAATTTTAGCTATAGAAAGTTATAAAGAGTAGTACTCGAGCTTTAACTATTTCTAGGGTCATGACTTTTGCTCTTGAGGAATGTCCAAAGTTACAATCATTCCTAGTGCAATGACTTTGCAATATAAAGATAAAATGCACAAGCTATGATCATATCCAATACTGTGACCCAGTATTAAAGTGATTAAATATGTATTCATGATCATTCTTAGTGCCATAACAATATGTTCAACAGAGAGACAAAAGTTATGGCATATTCTCATTGATATGATTTTGGGTTCTAGAGACAAAATATACAATCATGACATTGCTAATGCTACAATAATCTAAAGCAAGAAAGAGACAAAATCCATAACTCACCCCTTGAGTCATGACTTTATGTTACATATACAAAAAGATAAATCTGTGACATTCCTAAAAGTTGTGAATTTCAATTTAAATTTAACACTTAGTCATTTGATTATAAAAGTGCAAAACATGAGATTTAGGATTTAGGGTTTATGAGTTAGGGTTATAATTTATGGTTTAAGGTTTAGGATTTAAAGTTTAGGGTTTATGGTTTTTTTTTATTTTTTTTTTTTGGAAAATACATACTTTATTTATCATTTAGGCACACAACTTACAAGAGACTAAAAAGCTGACTAATTTAGGCTAGCCCACCATATCCTATGCACCTTAATGATTATATGCATAAAATACATAAAAAAACATAATGCCTAATAATTTCAAGCGTACGAATACAACTAAAATCACCAAGCATTCCCGGACTTCAGAATTGGCATTGAGTCATTATGCGCACTGCGTCCTTTCCATTCGGATTTGTCCAAGCATTTGGGAGGAACCTGAATTATGCACCATATTAAAATTATGCAAATATAAGATTGTGCATGTGTGACATGCAGCATCAAGCGTTTGCCTATGTCATTGCTATGCAATGGAATACATGTAAAACTAAATACCCATAAATCCACAAGTCCATATCTACGGCACTTTTTCAATTCATGCTCACCTATGAATTCCACATTCTTTTGCTCCAAGGATCCTCAAAAGAGTATCTCTTGGGGTAGAATGCTTCCTCCTAGAGCTCAAAGAAGTGGATGTATGTTGCACCAACAAAATATCAAAAAAGATGCATGCATTGGTGTGCATGTGTGATGAGGTCCATCTCATAGTCTAATTATCAACGTGTAGAACCAAGCTAGAATACAAGTAAAATTACAAAATGCTATAAAGATGGGTCTTCTGCTCCCGGGAGTGTAGCATTGCCTAATGTGTATTTACAAAATGCATTAGTGGGCCCCACTTAGAGATACTCATGGGTCTCATTGCCCTCATTGCATGCTACATAGAGAACAGACAAGATTGTGTGTTTGAGTATGTCATGATCTGTCTCTACAAGTAGATGGTGCATACAAAGTCCAAAATACAAATAAGACTACAAACATAAACTATAAGTTTGAATCTTTCGCTCCCGTGTGGTTGGTCTGGACTCCATTGCTTACTGGCCCTCCTTGGTGATGCTTCGGATTTTGCAGGCTCTCCAATTAATCATGGATTACCCGCTACTCCTGTTGGGCGACGGTTGGGTGGCCCTCTATGCTGCCTGATAGGGCTAGTGGGACCCACTCCTAGCTACTCCTGAGTTTACTCCCGACCACTTTGCTCGATCTCGTCAGTTTTCTGAATGTTATCATCTCGGCTTGCTAGTGGGGCCCTCTAAAAGCTGGTAGCCCATACTTCTGGCTGCTTCCAGGACTTGCTGGCCCCACTAAATGCTACACCAAAATGGACAAGAATATGTGCACACGTGTACTATGGTCCGTCGCTATGTGTGTGTAGTGCAGCAGTATCAGAGTTTAGGAGTTTAGTAATTTAAGTATTTAGGTATTTTGTGGTTTATAGGTTTTATTTAAATAATTAAATAACAAAAAAATAATGTTAATGATTTTTTCTCATTTTCAAGGTTATAACCATTGAAAATAATATAATTTTTAGTTTTTTTTTCAAATGTTAATACAATATTTAATTATAATAATCATAAAAATTAAATATCATGTAAATTCAATATAAATAATTTTATTGATCGATATTATGATATTGATCATAAAATAGATTAATAAACTATTATTAATAAGATATATATTAATTAAAATATATTTGCAAAACCTAAAACGATTCAAAATCAAAGTAAAATATATTACTAAATAATAATTTTTTATTTTTAAATTTGTGATTCTTTTTATAAGCTTATAAATTATTTTGATGAAGATAAATTATTTAAATTATATTTGTCTCATTCATAATTTTATTTTGCAATTAATATTTCTATAAAAATAAACTAATAAATAATTAAAATGAATATTAAAATTATAATGAATACAAATAAAAATGAGATTTATGATTAATTATTTAGGGTATACCGGTTTAATGGTTTAAGTATTTAGGAGTTTAGTAATTCAAGTGTTTAGGCATTTAGTAGTTTATATGTTTTATTTAAATAATGAAATAACAAAAAAATTATTTTTCAAATTTTTTATCAAATTTTGAAGGTAATAACCTTTATAAATATAATAATTTTTAAATTTTTTTCAAATGTGAATATAATATTTAGTTATAATAAACTTAATAATTATATATCATGTAAATTAAAAATAAAAAATTTTATTGATAGATATTAATAAACTAAATATAAATATAAATATAATAATGATCAAAAAATAAATTAATAAATTATTATTTATTGATAGATATTTATATATTATTTATAAATACGTAAACCTTTAAAGATGGTTTAAATGTTTAAGTATTTAAGGGTTTTGGGATTTTGGGGTTTAGAAGTTTAATGATTTAAGCGTTTAGGTATTTAGTAGTTTATAGGTTTTATATAAACAATAAAATAACAAAAAATTTATTTTTGATATTTTATCTCATTTTTAAAGATGATAACCTTTAAAAATATAATAATTTTTAAATTATTTTCAAATGTAAATATAATATTTAGTTATAATAATCTTTATAATTATATATCATGTAAATTCAATATAACAATTTATTTGATAAAAATTCTAATAATGATCAAAAAATAAATTAATAATCTATTATTAATAAGATAGATATCAATTAAAATATAATTACAAAACCTTAAATGATTCAGATGCAAAGAAAAATATATTACTATATAATAATTTTTTGTTTTTAAATTTTTTTTAATTTAAAAAGTTTATCTATAAATTTTTGATGAAAAATAATTTATATAAATTATTTTTCTCTAGCTCAATTTATTTTGTAATTAATATTTATATATAAATAAACAAATAAATAATTAAAATGAATATTTAAAATTATAATGAAAAAAAATGAGATTTATTATTTATTATTTAGGGATACTATTTTAATTTAAATTAGATATGTCTCACGATAATTTATTTTGTAATTAATATTTCTATAAAAATAAACTGATAAATAATTAAAATAAAAATTTAAAATTATACTAAAAAAAAATTAAAATCAGATTTATGAATTATTATTAATGTTTACCAGTTTAATGGTTTTAGTATTTAGAGGTTTTGTCGTTTATGAGTTTAGCGATTTATGTTTTTAGGCATTTAGTGGTTTATAGGTTTTATTTAAACAATGAAATAACAAAAAAAATATTTTTGATATTTTTTCACATTTTCAATGGTTATAACCTTTGAAAATATTATAATTTTAAATTTTTTTAAAAATGTGAATACAATATTTAGTAATAATAATGATGATAATTATATATAATATAAACTAAATATAAATAATTTTATTGATAGATATGATATCAATTATCAAAAAATAAATTAATATGCTATTATTAATATGATAGATATAAATTAAAATATAATTAAAAAACCTAAAATGATTCAAAAACAATGTAAAATTTATTACCAAATAATAATTTTTTGTTTTTTAGTTTTTGCTTCTTTTTATAAGCTAATATATTTTTTTGATAAAAAATAAATTATTTAAATTATATTTGTATCACTCATAATTTATTTTGTAATTAATATTTCAATATATTATTTAAATTATATTTAAGGTTTACCGTTTACGAGTTTAAAAGTATAAGTATTTAGGGGTTTCGGAGTTTATGAGTTTAGAGATTTATGTGTTTAAACATTTAATGGTTTATAAGTTTTATTTAAACAATGATATAACAAAAAATTTATTTTTGTTATTTTTTCTCATTTTTGAAGGTTATAACCTTTGAAAATATAACAATTTTTAAATTTTTTTTATATGTGAATACTATATTTAGTTATGATAATCTTAATTATTATATAACATGTAAATTCAATATAAACAATTATATTGATATATATTATATTAATGATCAAAAAATAAATTAATAAACTATTATTAATAAGAAAGATTTTATTTAAAATATATTTGCAAAACTTAAATTTATTCAAAATCAAAATAAAATATATTACTAAATAATAATTTTTTTGATGTTTTGCTTCTTTTTATAAGTTTATTTTTTTTTATTAAAAGTAAATAATTTAAATTATCTATGTCTTCCTCATAATTTATTTTTAATTTATAATTCTATAAAAATAAACTAATAAATAATTAAAATGAATATTTAAAATTATAATGAATACAAATAAAATAGAGATATATTATTTATTATTCAGGATATACTAGTTTAATGGTTTAAGTATTTAGGTATTTTAGGGTTTAGTGATTTAAGTATTTAGGACTTTAGTAATTTATAGTTTTTATTTAAAGAATGAAAAAATAAAAAATTAAATGTTCTGATTTTTTTAAATTTTTGAAGGTTATAACATTTGAAAATATAATAATTTTTAATTTTTTTTTAAATATTAATATAATATTTAGTTATAATATTGTTAATAATTATATATAATGTAAACTCAATATAAATAATTTTATTAATAGATATTATAATAATGATCAATAAAAAATTAATAAATTATTATTAATAAGAATGATATAAATTAAAATATAATTGCAAAAACTAAAATGATTCAAAATAAAAATAAAATATATTACAAAATAATAAATTTTGTTTTTAAAATTTTGCGTCTTTTTATAAGCATATATTTTTTTTTGATAAAAAAAAATTATTTAAAATAGATCTCTCTCACTAATAATTTATTTTGTAATTAATATTTCTATAAAAATAAATAGATAAATAATTAAAATAAAAATTTAAAATTATACTTAATAAAAATTAAATTGAGATTTATGATTTTTTATTAATGTACACCTGTTTAATGGTTTAAGTATATAGAGGTTATGTCGTTTAGGAATTTAGTAATTTATGTTTTTAGGCACTTAGTGGTTTATAGGTTTTATTTAAACAATAAAATAACGAAAAAAAAATTTGTAATTTTTTCTCATTTTCATAGGTTATAACCTTTGAAAATATAATAATATTTAAAATTTTTTAAAATGTGAATATAATATTTAGTTATTTTAAAATTAATAATTATATATCATATAAATTCAATATAAATAATTTTATTGATAGATAATATAATAATGATCAAAAAATAAATTAATAAACTATTAATAATAAGATAGATACTAATTAAAAAATATTTACAATACCCAAATCGATTCAAGATTAAACTATAATATATTACTGTATAATAATTTTTAATTTTTAAATTTTTACTTCTTTATAAGCGTATATATATTTTTTGATTAAAAATAAATTATTTAAATTATATTTGTCGCACTCATAATTTATTTTGTAATAAATATTTTATAAAAATAAACTAATAAATAATTAAAATCAATATTTAAAATTATAATAAATAAAATAAAAATTAGATATATTAATTATTAAGTAGTATATAGCGGTTTAATGGTTTATGTATTTAGGAGTTTACTGATTTACTTATACATACATTTAGTGGTTTATAAGTTTTATTTTTAAAATAAAATAAAAAAAAAATTATTTTTGTTATTTTTTGATATTTTCAAAGGTTATAACCTTTGAAAATACAATAAATTTAAAATTTTTTTCTAAAGTGAATACAATCTTTAGTTATAATAATCATTATATTTATATATCACATAAATTAAATATAAATAATTTTATTGATAAATATTCTAATAATGATCAAAAAGTAAATTAATAATCTATTATTAATAAGATAGATATCAATTAAAATATAATTACAAAACCTAAAATGATTCAGAAGCAAAGCAAGATATATTACTATATAATAATTTTTTGTTTTAAAATTTTTTTTCTTTTAAAAAGTTTATTTATATTTTTTTGATGAAAAATAATTTATATAAATTATATTTGTCTAACTCATAATTTATTCTGTAATTAAAATATTTATAAAAATAAACAAATAAATAATTAAAATGAATATTTAAAATTATAATGAAAAAAAATGAGATTTATTATTTATTATTTAAGGATACCGGTTTAATTTAAATTAGATATTTCTCACTAATAATTTATTTTGTAATTAATATTTCTATAAAAATACAATACTTAGTGATAATAATATTAATTATTATATATCATATAAATTCAATATAAACAATTTTATTGATATATATTATAATAATGATCAAAATTAAATTTATAAACTATTGATATTAAGATAGATATTAATTAAAAAATAATTACAAAACTCAAATTGATTCAAAATTATAGTAAAATATATTTCTGGATAATAATTTTTAATTTTTAAATTTTTACTTCTTTTATAAGCATATATATTTTTTAAATTATAATTGTCGCAAGCATAATTTATTTTGTAATAAATATTTCTATAAAAATAAACTAATAAATAATAAAAATGAATATTTAAAATTATAATAAATAAAATTAAAAATTCGATTAATTAATTATTAAGTAGTATATAGCAGTTTAATGGTTTATGTATTTTGGCATTACGGGGTTTAGAAGTTTACTGATTTAGCTGGGTATGCATTTAGTGGTTTATAGGTGTTATTTTAAAAAAAAATATCAAAAAATTTATTTTTTTTATTTTTTTTATTTTTTGATATTTTCAAAGGTTATAACCTTTGAAAATATAATAATTTTTAAATTTTTTAAAAAAGTGAATACAATATTTAGTTATAATAATCATTATATTTATATATCATATAAATTCAATATAAATATTTTTATTGATAAATATTCTAATAATGATCAAAGAATAAATTAATAATCTATTATTAATAAGATAGATATCAATTTAAATATAATTACAAAACCTAAAATGATTCAGAAACAAAGCAAAATATATTACTATATAATAATTTTTTGTTTTGAATTTTTTTTCTTTTAAAAAGTTTATTTATATTTTAATTGATGAAAAATAATTATATAAATTATATTTGGCTAACTCAATTTATTCTGTAATTAATAATTATATAAAAATAAACGAATAAATAATTAAAATGAATATTTTAAATTATAATGAAAAAAATAATATTGAGATTTATTATTTATTATTTAGGGTATACCGGTTTAAAATGATTATCTATTTAGGGTTTTCGAGATTTAGGAGTTATTAATTTAAGTATTTAGGCATTTAGTGGTTTATAGGATTTATTTAAATAATGATTAACAAAAAATTTTTTTTTTATTTTTTCACATTTTCAAAGGTTATAACATTTGAAAATATAAATAATTTTAAAATTTTTTTTAAAATGTGAATAAAATATTCATTAATAATAATCATTATAATTATATATAATATAAACTAATTATAAATGATTTTATTGATAGATTTGATATCAATTATCAAAAAATAAATTAATAAACTATTATTAATATGATAGATATAAATTAAAATATAATTACAAAACCTAAAATGATTCAAAAACAATGTAAAATTTATTACTAAATAATAATTTTTTGTTTTTAAATTTTTAATTCTTTTTATAATATTATATATTTTTTTTATTAAAAGTAAATAATTAATATTATATTTGTATGACTAATTATTTATTTTATAATTAATATTTATATAAAAAATAAAATATTTAAAATGAATATTTAAAATTATAATGAATACAAATTAAAATGATATTTAAGATTTATTATTGCTGTATATGTATATTATTTTTTGATAATTTGTTTGTATAACCAAATATTTTTTCTTTTTTAATATTATCATGTAAGTGCAGGAAAGGAAATATTAAGAGGCCGGGGATGCAGCAGTAGCACAATAACGGAGGTCTCGCTGATCGGACAGCGACCCAAAATTAGAGCAGAGTCTGACCCGTCTCATTATCCGACCTGCTCCGGTTAAATGAACAGAGAGAAATTTTAATATAAAATGTTTTGTAATTTTATTTTCGGGTGGCTGTTTTTGGACCCGTGAAATTGTTCATCATTTCTCTCTCTTCTATCATGGATGATTGCTGAATTGGGATATATATATTGTTTGTTTTCTATTGTTTCTGTGTTTCTATATCTCAATCTCACTACCATGGATACACAATTGCACAACAATTATATATGATATATCGGTTTAATGGATCAATTATTTAGGGGTTTTGTCATTTAGGAGTTTAGCAATTTATGTTTTTAGGCATTTAGTGGTATATAGGTTTTATTTATATAATAAAAATAAAAAAAAAATTTATTTTTTTAAGATTTTCAAAGGTTATAACCTTTAAAAATAAAATAATTTTTACAATTTTTTGAAATGTGAATACCATATATAATTATATTAATCTTATTAATTATATATCATATAAATTAATATAAATAATTTTAATGATAGATATTATAATAATGATCAAAAATTAAATTAATAAACTATTATTTATAATATTAATATTAATTAAAATATATTTACATAACACAAAATGATTCAAAATCAAATAAAAATATATTACTAAATAATAATATTTAATTTTTAAAATTTTCCATCTTTTTATAAGCTTATATTTTATTATGATTAAAAATAAATTATATAAAAAATATTTGTCTCACTCGAAATTTATTTTGTAATTAATTTTTCTAAAAAATTAAAATATAAATAATTAAAATTAATATTTAAAATTATAATAAATAGAAATAAAAATGAAATTTATTATTTATTAAGTAGTATACAGCTGTTATAAGGTTTATGTATTTAGGCCAAGGGTTTCGATTTTTATGAGCTACTAATTTAAGTAAGTAAACATTTAGTGGTCTATAGGTTTTATTTAAAAAAGAAATAACAAAAAATTTATTTTTTGTATTCTTTCTCATTTTTTATAATTATAACCTTTGAAAATATAATAATTTTTAAATTTTTTTCAAAAGTGAATACAATATTTATTTATAATAATCATTATAATTATTTATCATATAAATTCAATATAAATAATTTTATTGATAAATATTCTAATAATTATCAAAAAATAAATTAAAAATCTATTATGAATAAGATTGATATTACTTAAAATATAATATCAAAACCTAAAATGATTCAAAAGCAAAGAAAAATATATTACTTAATAATAATTATTTGTTTTTAAATTTTTATTCTTTTTATAAGCTTATCTATTTTTTGATGAAAAATAATTTTTATAAATTATATTTTTAACACATATTTATTTTATAATTAATATATATAAAACTTAACAATCTAAATGAATTTTTAATTTATAATGAAAACAAATAAAATGAGATTTATTAATTATTATTTAGGGTATACTGGTTTATAGGATTATCTATATAGGGGTATCGATATTTTTATTAATAAAAATGAGATTTATTGGATTATCCATAACATCCAATATATGTACTAGTCATGATAATCCATCAATTGCATGTCTCACTGTCTACAATGTAGACTCTAAATGAAAACTTAATAAAAAGATATTAAGACCCCCTATGATTTTTCATTCTCAAGATGGTTCTGCCATATATAAGTGTATGACATGAATCTTATGGGAATATGATATTCAAAATAAAATATTTAGTATAACTTTTAATAATGCTTCTAATAATGGAGTACAATTAGTATGTTTGTTAGATCTATTAGAAATTAACCGTTGGTGAGATATTTCATGTTAGGTGTATGTGTCATGTGATTAACCAGATA
This sequence comes from Sapria himalayana, assembly GCA_029783825.1. Lineage (NCBI taxonomy): Eukaryota > Viridiplantae > Streptophyta > Magnoliopsida > Malpighiales > Rafflesiaceae > Sapria > Sapria himalayana. Next base: position 4,799,654 of record JAREIK010000009.1, read on the forward strand.
GTACATGCGAGAATGAAAATTATTTCTCTCACACTAGAAAAAATAAGAAATTCACTAAAATATCTTAGGGTAGAGGTGTCAAACGGGCCGGCCCAGCATGGCACGGCACGGTTTTTTAAATTCGGGCACGACACGGCCCGTGGGCACGGCAAGGCCGTGCCGGCCTGCTCGGGCACGGCTTGGCTTGGCCAGGCGGCACGGGCGCACGGCAAGGCAGGGCAGGCGGGGCGGGGCGGGTCGGGTCTGTTTGGACTCGACCCGCGGTCTTTTTACCGAGGGCGGGGCCCGGTTGGGTCACGAGTCACGACTCACGACTCACGATGCAGGCACGCGTGGCACGCCGCCAGTGCCACGCGTGCCTGTGTGAACCGGCACGGGATGGACCCGTGCCGGCGTGCCGTGCCAAGGCACGGCACGGCACGTGCTTTGTTCGCCCGGGCACGGCACGGGCCCGGGCACGTTTTTTGATCGTGCCGGGCCGGCCCGGCACGTTTGACACCTCTATCTTAGGGTGTCTAGTAAACAATATGAGTTTAGCAACCTATGTTTGTCTATTATGGCTTAAAAAAATTCAAAAAAATATGAGATACCAATGGAATTGCACCTATATGATGTTGGAGCCATGTGTTGACAACTAATACATAATATTTGATTATGTTAATAGTAAGAATAATAAGCTTATTATTGATAATTCTGACTAGGATATAGAAATTTTATTTATGAATTTCTTAAAGATTTTTTATAACATAACGAACATGTGTTCATCCACATATACTCCCACCACTTTCTTTGTACTTTGGTCATATGCAACATTAGTAGTATGCTTAGCAACTATATAGGTCACCCTGCATTTAGTACAATGTCTGTTAAGATGGAGACCAAGTATTTGAAATATTGGTCTTCTATTCTAACTTTGTATTATTTGGCTGCCTATATATATCCTAGGATTAAGGTGGAAGTGATATAAAATATTTTGACATACAAATCACATATATGAACCAGGTACATCACCCTTAAGGATTATTTCATGAAAAATTAACTGACTTATTTTCATATTACAACAATAAGTATGAATACCATATTCAAAAATGATAACTTATTCATTCAATTAGCCAAGGGTAAACGATGGAGTGATCACTTGAATAGGAGTAAGCTATCTTGGTACTTTTATACTAATTACTACTTCATCCTATCACTTGATGATAATAAGAACTTATATATTTTGATATAGTAGAAATCATATGAATCTACTTATCACATACTACCTAAGATAACACATGATCTATTGACACTCTAGTATCTAGTACCATAGTCTACTTTTATGTGATAGCCAATATCATTTCAGATAGAAGATTGAGATTACGACCATATATCATAGACACTTGCATGAATGAAGAACTAGGAATATTCAAAGTTGGATATTCAGGATAAGATGCAAGAGATGTTGGTAGATTATATTTATGGGATGTAGAGATCAAAAATATTGAAGAAACTAGTATCACCTTCAGATACATTCATGATGATGATGATGGTGATCTATATCTCCATCTGTAGTACCATACTACTAATACTGATTGATTTTGATTATTCTTGATTCATATCATTCTAACACTATGCTACATTATTATTGTCTTTTTTATTTTTTCTATTTTATTTTCTATTTTGATTTAATACTTTTGTGATTTCAAATTTTTCTATTGATAATTGATGTAAGATGCATTATTTTGGATATTAGATTGTACTTTGTAGCTTTTTTTAATTTAAATTTTGATGGTTTTTTTATTTGATTTACCCATAAATCCTTTTAATTAAATAAAATTAAATTTATAAAAAAATTATTGGATCTTACTCTTAGGTAGTCAATAGTCTTAGGTCTTATGATTTATGATAATGGCAAAAAAGGCCATTTCGTGCTGCCCGAACTGGACCGAACAAGTACAGCTTGTCCAAGCCCGACACAACCCTTTCCTGGCTCGTCACTGCCCGCTCCAAGCATGGAATGATCCAGCATGGCCTTGCACTATGGGGGTCAATAATGTCATGCTGGGTTGGCTGACTAGTTCCCATGCCATACTCAAATTGTCCATGCCACACTCAAAGAACATGGCGTGTCATGGCATGGTGGCATGGCCGTGCCACACTCAAATGGGACATGCCAGCATATCACAACATGTTTGACGCTTCTATCCCAGCCCCAACTCCAGTCCCATGACTTTGAAAATACAGAATTAATCAATCCATCATAAGCTTGATAAAAAGGCCATAACTATGTAAAGTATTGTGATATCAAAGTTACAAAAAGAAAATGGTAAAGAAAATGTGCAAGACAAAGTTGTGACTTCAATAATAACCATGAATTTGGAGATACAAAAAGAAAAAAAAAATGAAAAAGCTTAAAGGTAATGTTGCAGTAGTACTTAGTGCCATGACTTTGGGGGTCCAAAATGAAAAGTGATAATAGAGCCGAGAAGAGAAAGCCATGACACTCATAAAGCCACAACATCATAAGAGAAAAAAGCCTGAGAAACTAGCATAACTAAAAAAAAGAATAAAAGAAAAGATCAATAAGAAGAAAGAAAAATAGTATACTAAAAAGATCATTATGGATTTCAAAGATCTTCGAGTGTAAAAGAGATTTTGATAATCTATTTATGAATGTTAACCATAGCACTACTTAAGAGGCAATCAAAGAATTTTTTTTCTTCCACATGTGTTATGTAATAAATACTTATATTCCACACATAAACAAATCCACACATCCAATGACCCACAAATATAATCGCAGAACTCAAACCCTATAATTACTCTCAAACCCACAGGTTGCTCTACTATTTATAGACCCTAATACACTCAAATCTAGTGGTAGCAATTTGTAGTGATGATTAATATTTTTTTGGAGGGGAAAGTTATTGATAGGAAACAAGTAATTATTTTAGTATATGAGTTTATTCGATGCTCAAATTAATGATTATTCCTTTATATTTTAGTTGTTGATAATAATGTGTACACGTGGAAATGGAACTAATAGTTATTGATTTCATTATTTTTGTATTTTTTAAAATTTTAATAAATAATAATGAAATCAATGACTTTTTGGAGGTGTTTATGAGAGGGGGTAATATTAATTCTCCAGTATACATGTTCGGTATTCAAATTATAAGTATTCTTGTATTTATTGAGGGTTGATAATGATGTGTAGATGTGAAAATGAAGCTAATATGTATTGATTTCATGATTTTGGTATTTTATAAAGATTTGATAAACAACCATGAAATCAATAAATATTTGGAGTGTTTTTGCCAAGTACAAAAAATTTAAAAGATTATCATGGAGTCATTTCAGCTAAATAGTTTTGATATTATCATGGAGTCAACCAAATATAGTACAAAAAAATTAAATGATTATGATATTAATTCTCTATTGTAGCAACCCAAGTACTGTATTATTGCTCAAGGTTGCAGCCAATTTCATAGCACCATGACTTTATCATAATATAGATTAGTTTTCTCAAGTCAAGATCACGAACTTTTGAGCTATAAAAAATTACAGAGCCACAACTACTCATGTCAAAGTTGTAATAATTATTTGAGATACAAAATATTACAGATGATATTACTTGAGTATAATCATTTCCAATGTTATAATTTGTACCAAGAAAAAATAACATTATACATTATTCTTAAGGTTATTGTAACAAAAATATTAAGTATAAATATTGAATTCAAATTGTAAAAAAAAAAATTAAAAATTTTTCGTATTCTCAAAGACAAAAGCTTAAAAAATAAAAAAAAAATCATAAAATGAAATTTTTTTATTGGTTCATTATTTAAACTAAACCTATAAACTCCTAAACAGCTATACCCCTAAACCCACAAATGTCTAATCCTATAAATCCCTAAACCCCTAAACCACTAAATGCCTAAATACCCTAAACTCATAAACTCTTAAATCTCAAAATCCTTAAACCCGTAAACCAGCAAACCTCTAAACCCCTAAACCATAATCCATAAATCTCATTATTTTTATTATCATTATAAATTTAATTATATATTTTAAAGATTTATAAGTTTATTTTTATTGAAATATTAATTACAAAATATATTATTAGTAAGACAAATATAACTTGAAAGAAGTTATTTATCATCAAGAGACTATATAATCATATAAAAAAAGAAAAATTTAACATAAAAAATTATTATTTAGTAATATGATTTACTTAGGTTTTAAATCATTTTAATTATTATAAATATATTTCATAAATATTTATCTCATTTATAATAAATTATTGATTTATTTTTTGGTCATTATTATAATATCCAGAAAAAAATTACCTTATATTGAATTAACATTATACATTATTCTTAAGGTTATTGTAGTAATAATATTAAGTATAAATATTGAATTCAAATTGTAAAAAAATTTAAATTTTTTTGTATTTTTCAAATAATTACTTAAAAAATAAAAAAATTCACAAAATGAAAATTTTTGTTTGGTTCATTATTTAAACTAAATTTATAAACCCCTAAACAACTATCCTCTAAACTAACAAATGCCTAATCCCATAAATCCCTAAACCCCTATACCCTTAAAATCATAAACCCCTAAACATCTAAACTCTTAAACCCCTAAATCCCTAAGTGCTAAACCCCTAAAGCCGTAAACCCTTAAACAATAAACATTAAACCATAAACCTCATTTTTTGACATCATTATAATTATAATTATAAAATTGAATTATTTATAAGTTAATGTTTACTACATTTTAATTACAAAATATTCTGAGTAAGACAAATACAATTTAAAAATATTTTTTATCACCAAGATACTATATAATCTTATAAAAAGAAGCAGAATTTTAAGAGTAAAAAATTATTATGTTATAATAACTTTTAATTAAGATTTTGAATCATTTTAAGTATTAAAAATATGTGTTAATAAATATTTATTTCATTTATAATAGTTTATTATTTTATTTTTTGGTCATTATTATTATATTAATCAAGAAACTAACTTATATTGAATTAACATGATACATTATTCTAATGATTATAATTACTAAAATATTAAGTATAAATATTGAATTCACTTTAAAAAATATTTTAAAAATTATTGTATTTCCAATAAAGACAAAAAACTAGACAAAACCCACAAAAAAAATTAGTTTATTTTTTAAACTAAATTCATAAGCCCATAAACACCTAGACTCCTAAACCCCCAAATGTCTAATCCTCTAAACCCACAAAAAAGTATTGTATTTTTTAAAAATTAAAAATTTTAAAACTTATTATATTTAAAAAATGAGACAAAATTCACAAATTGAAATTTTTTTTTTGTTCATTTTTTGAACAAAATCCTTACACCTAAATCTCTAAATCCCTAAACTACTAAATCCCTATACGCCTTAAACAATATTTAAGGTTTAGGAATTTACAAAAAAAAAAAATTCTTAGTTTATTTTTTAAATAAAACTCATAAATCAATAAACACCTAAACTCTTAAACCTCCAAATATTTAATCCCCTAAACTACTAAATCTCTAAACCTCTAAACCCTTAAACCCCAAAATTCCTAAATCGTAAACCCCCAAAAATTCCATTTTTTTGTTATCATTATTATTTTAATTATATATTTTAATTATGTATAAGTTTATTTTTACTGAAATATTAATTACAAAATATATTATGAGTTGGGCAAAAATAATGTGAAAAAATTGATTTATCATCAATTGACAATATAATATGATAAAAAAAATACAAAAATTTAAAAGTCCAAAATTATTATTTAGTAATATATTTTACTTAGCTTTTGAATAATTTTAAGCATGATAAATATATTTTAACAAATATTTATCTCATTTATAAAAATTACTAATAATTTTTTTGGTTATTATTATAATATCAATCAAGAAACTAGCTTATATTAAATTAATATGACATATTAATCCTAAAGTTAGTATAACTAAAATAAAGTATAAATATTGACTTGAGATAGGAAATAAAAAACTAAAAATTATTGAATCTCCAAAGGTCATAATATTAAAAAATGAGAAAAATTTTACAAAATTAAAATTTTTTCTTGGTTATTTTTTAAATATTTTATAAATTTTTAATTTTTATAAAAATTATTAATTAATTTTTTAGTTATTATTATAATATCAATCAAGAAACTATCTTATATTAAATTAATATGACATTAATCTTAAAGTTATTATAAATAAAATAGTAAGTATAAATATTGACTTCATATTGGAATAAAAAAATTAAAAATTATTAAATCTCCAAAGGTCATAATCTTAAAAAATGAGACAAAATTTACAAAATTAAAATTTTTTATTAGTTCTATTTAAAAATTAATACCATAAACCGCTAAGCTCTTAAACCACTAAACCCCAAATGCCTAATCTCCTAAACCCATAAACTCCAAATGCCTAATCTCCTAAACCCATAAACCCCAAATGCCTAATCTCCTAAACCGCAAAAGTCATAAACCCCTAAACTCTTAAACACCTAAATCCATAAACCTCTAAACCCCGAAACCTCTAAGCCCCTAAACCTCTAACCCCTAAACCTCTAGGCCCTAAACCTCTAAGCCCCTAAAGCCCAAAATTGCTAAACCCTAAAGCATGAATCATAAATATTATTATGTTGTCATCATTATAATTTTAATTATACATTTTAATTATTTATAAAATTATTTTTACTAAATTATTGATTACAAAATATATTATTAGTGAGATATATATAATTTGAAAAAATTGGTTTAACTTCTAGAGACTGTAATCTTATAATAAGAGAAAAAAATTAAAAGTTATAAATTACTCAAAATATTGAGTGATAAATAACTTAAATATTGAGTATAGTTATTAAATTTAGATTGAAAACAAAATTTAAAAATTATTTTTTTTCAAAAGCTACTTTAAAAAATGATATATAATTTTCAAAATAATTTTTTTTTCTTAGTTCATTTTTTAAATTAAACCCCTAAATGCCTAGTCTCCTAAACCCCCAAATGCCTAGTCTCCTAAACCCCCAAATGCCTAAAATCCCCTAAACCCCCAAATGCCTAAAATCCCCTAAACCCCCAAATGCCTAAAATCCCCTAAGCCCCCAAATGCCTAAAATCCCCTAAACCCCCATACGCCTAAATCCCCTAAACCCCCATATGCCTAAAATCCCCTAAACCCCCAAATGCCTAAAATACCCTAACCCCTAAACCCAAAACAATAATCCATAAAACTCATTTTTTTTTGTCATCATCATTGTTTTAACTATATATTTTAATAATTTATATGTCTATTTTTATTGAAATATTAATTACAGAGTATATTATGTATAAGACGAATATAAATTTTTAAAAAAAGTAATTATCATCAACAAACTATATAATCTTATAAAAGAATCAAAAATTCAAAAGTAAAAAATTATTATTTAGTAATGTATTTTACTTAGATTTTAAATTATTTTCAGTATTATAATTATATTTTAATAAATATTTATATTATTTATAATAGTTTTTTAATTTATTTTTTGATAATTATTATAATATCAATCAAGAAATTAACTCATATTGAATTAACATGACACATTATTTTTAAGATTATTATGATTAAAATATGAAGTATGAATATTAAATTCAGATTAGAAAAAAAAATTAAAATTTATTTTATTTCCAAATGCTATAACCTTAAAAAATGAGACCAAATTCACAAAAATAAAAATTTTTTCTTAGTGTATTTTTTAAACAAAACCTATAAACTCCTAAACACATAAACTCCTGAATTGCTAAATATCTAATCTACTAAATCTCTTAAACCCTTAAACTCTTAAACTCCTAAACTTCTAAACTACTAAATCCCTAAATCCTTAATCCTCTAAACCTTAAACCATGAATCTCATTTTTTTGTCATCATTATAATTTTATTTATTTATAACTTTATTTTTAATGAAAACTAATTATAAAATATATTATAAATCATAAAAAAAATTTAAAAAGTTTAATTATAATCAATACTCAACAATCAATATAATATTATTAAAGAAACAAAAATTTAAAAGTCAAAAATTATAATTTAGTAATATGTTTTATTTAGATTTTGAATTATTTTAAATTTTGTAAATTTATTATAATAAATATTTTTCTCATTTATAATAGTTTATTAATTTTGTTTGTCATTATTATAATATCAATCTAAAAACTAACTTATATTGAATTAACATAATACATTATTATTAAGATTATTATAACTAAAATATTAAGTATTAGCATTGAATATAAATTTGAAAATAAAAATAAAAATTATTATATTCTCAAAGTCTTTACCTTAATAAATTTGATAAGATTCACAAAATAAATATTTCATAGTTAATTTTGTTAACTTAACCCATCATTTAAACTTCTAAACCTCAAAATACCTAAATCCTTAAAGCCCCAAATAACCAAACCTTTAAAAATTCCTAAATACCTAAATCTCTTAAACCCTAAACCTCTAAACCCCTAAATTGCTAAATTGTAAACCCCTAATTCCTAAACTATTAATAATAAATCTCATTTTTTTGTCATCATTATAATATCAATTAAAATTTTAATTATTTATAAGTTTATTTATAAATAAATATTAATCATAAAATATATTGAGTACCACAAATATAATTTTAAAAAAATTATATATCATCAAGAGAGTATAGAATCTTATCAAAAAACAAAAATTGAAAAGCCAAAAAATATTATTTAGTAATATATTTTATTTAGATTTTGAATAAATTTAAGTATTGTAAATATATTTTAATAAATATTTATCGCATTTATAATATTTAATTAATTTATTTTTTTTTCATTATTATAGTATCAATCAAAAAACTAACTCATATTGAATTAACATGATATATTATTCTTACGACTATTATAAGTAAAACATTAAATATAAATATTAAATTTAAATTTGAAAAGAAATTTAAAATTTATTTTATTTTTAAAGGCTATAATCTTAAAAAATTAGACAAAATTCACAAAATAAAAAAAATTTTAGTTCATTTTTTAAATTAAATCTTTAAAACCTTAAACACCAAAACCTCTAAATCTCTAAACTCTTAAATACCTAAACAATTAAACCCTAAATTATAACCCATATTTCTTTTTTTTTTTAATCATTATTATAATTTTAATTATAGATTTAAATTATTTATAAGTTTATTTTGACTGAAATATTAAATATAAAATAAATTATGAGTGAGACAAATATAATTTGAAAAAATAATTATCAAGAGACTATATAATTTTAGACTTAGATTTTAAATCATTTTAAGTATTATAAATATATTTTATTAAATATTATCTCATTTATGTGATTATAATATGAGACAAATATTATAATAATAACTAAAAATAAATTAATAGACTATGATCTATTATTTTATTTTTTGGTCATTATTATAATATTAATTAAGAAACTAGCTTATAATAAATTAAGATAATACAAAAATTATTAAGATAAATATAATTAAAATATTAAATATAAATATAGAATTCAGATTGGAACAAAAAAAATATAAAGATTATTATATTCCTAAATGCTATAATTTTAAAAATTGAGCAAAAAATCACAAAATAAAAAAATTTTCTTAGTTCATATTTTAAACTAAACTCATAAACCCCAAAATATATAAACTATTAAATACTTGAACCCCTAAACCTCTAAAACTCCTAAATTCCTAAACCCTTAAACCATTAAACCCTTGAACCCCTAAGCCCTAAACTCCAAAACCCTAAACCCATTTATTCATAAACTCATAAATTCCTAAACAACTTAACATTAAACTATAAACTCTTAAACCACTAAATCTTAAACTATAAACTCTTAAACCACCAAACCTTAAACTATAAACCATATGTTTTAGTTTTTTTATCATCATTATAATGTTAATTCTACATTTTATTTATTAAAAAAAATCACTAAAATATTAATTATAAAATATATTATGATTGAGATAAATATAATTTAAATCATTTTATTTATCATTAAGATATTATATAATCTTATAAAAAGAAGCAAATATTTAATAGTCAAAAATTATTATTAAGTAATATGATATATATTTTAATAAATAAAATTATTATTTAAGAAATGTTTGACTAAGATTTTTCATCATTTTAAGTATTATAAAATGAAAAAAAAAATAGTTCATTTGTTAAATTAAACGAAATTAATAAATGCATAAATAACTAAAGCCCTAAAACCCTAAATATCTAAATGTCTAAACCCCTAAATATCTAAGTGTTTAAACCACTAAACCACTAATCTCATAAACCCCTAACCCCCTAAAAATCCTAAACTCCTAAACTTTTAAACCCCCAAGCAATAAACTATAAATCTTATTTTTTTTTTGTCATCGATATAATTTTAAATATACTTTTTAATTATTCACAATTTTATTTTTACTAAACTATTAATTAGAAATTATATTATGAGGAGACAAATATAATTTTAAAAAATTTATTTTACATAAAGAGACTATATAATCTTATAAAAAGATGCACAAATTTAAAAGTAAAAAAATATTATTTAATAATATATTTTACTTAGATCTTGAATAATTTTAAGTATTGTAATAATATTTTAATAAATATCTGTTTCATTTATAATAGTTTATTAATTTATTTTTTGGTTATTATTATAATATCAATCAAGAAACTAACTAATATTAAATTAGAATGATTCATTATTCTTTAAATTATTATAAGTAAAATATTAAACATAAATATTGAATTCGAATTGAAAAAAAAAATTAAGAATTTTTGTTTTTCTAAATGCTATAATCTTAAAAAATGAGACAAAATTCACAAAATAAAATTTTTTTTTTTTGTTTATTTTTTAAACTAAATCCATAAATCCCTAAACTTCCAATTGCCTAATGACATAAACATCTAAATCCCTAAACTCCTAAACTCCCAATTACCTAATGTCATAAAGACCTAAACCTCCAATTGCTTAATGTCATAAACACCTAAACCCTCAATTGCATAATGTCATAAACACCTAAATACCTAAAATGATAAAGCCCTAAACTTCTTAACCCCAAAACTCCTAAACTTCTTAACCCCTAACCCCCTAAAGCCATAAACAATAAACAGTAAACCATGGATCTTATATTTTTAGCATCATTATAATTTATTTATATATTTTAATTATTTAAAAGTTTATTTTCACTGAAATATTAATTATAAAATATATTATGAGTGAGACAAATATAATATAAAAAATTATTTATCATGAATAGACAATATAATTTTATAAAAAAAAAAGTAAAAATTTAAAAGTCAATAATTATTAATTTAGTAATATGTTTTACTTAGAGTTTTGAATCATTTTAAGTACTGTAAATATATTTTAATAAATATATATCTTATATTGAATTAACATGATATATTATTTTTAAGATTAATATAACTAAAATATTAATTAAGATTAGAAAAAAAAATTGAAAATTATTGTGTTTGCAAAGACTATAACCTTAAAAAAATTGAGATAATTAACAAAATGAAAATTTTTTCTTGGTTCATTTTTTAAACAAAACATATAAAACCCTAAACACTTAAACCCCTAAATCTCGAAATGTCTAATCCACTAAACCCCTAAACTCCTAAATCACTAAATCCTTAAATCCATAAAACTCTCAGCCCCTAGCCCCCTAAACTGCTAAACCAGCAAACTCCTAAATTGCTAAACCAGCAAACTCCTAAATTGCTAAACCAGCAACTCCTAAAATGCTAAACCAGCAAGCCCGAAAACTGCTAAACCAATAAATCCCTAAATTGCTAAACCTCTAAATAGTTAAACCCCATAATTCTGAAACCATAAATCATAAATCACATTTTTTTGTTATCATTATGATTTTAATTAACTATTTTAAATACGACCTTACTTGTAAGGATCAGTTCTATAGATCGTACTACATTTTCATATAAAAAAGAATTAAATATTTAAATTAATTATAAGGTTATTTTTATTAAAATAATAATTACAAAATATATTATAAATAAGATAAATATAATTTGAAAAAATTTGTTTATCAACAATATGTTATATATTATTATTTAGTAATATGTCCTATTTAGATTTTAAATTATTTTAAAAATTATAAATATATTTTAATAAATATTTATCTCATTTATAATAATTTGTTAATTTATTTTTTGGTAATTATTATAATATTAATCAAGAAACTAGATTTAGAGGTATCATACGGGCCAAACAGGAACGGCCGGCCTAATTCTTGGTGGCCCAATTGCGCCACCATGCAATGCCCAGCACAGCTTGAGAAGTGAGAGCCCGGCCCAACATGTATGTGTATATATATATATATGTACACACACACACACACACACACATATATATATATATATATATATATATATTTTATTTATTTATAATGTGTAATTATGTTCTATCATTTTTGTTGATAATTTTGCAAGTTGGCTAAGTATTATGCAAATGGGATTTCCAAAAGTAATGGTAATCATCCATGAATTACATTAGGAGATTTTTTTAAGAGTGGACACTAAACAATAGTAAAGATGCGAAGCACAACAACGAAGAAGATAAGAATACATAAGTTTGACGGCAGTCTCTTCTCCTTTCATATTTTCTATCATTTCAATTTAATATGTTGATTTTTTTTTTTTTTAAAGATTGGTTTAGTAGTTGTGACTAATATGTGATTCAATGATACTTGATGGATATACTTGCAAAAAAAATTAAAAAAACTAATTTGGATTGTGGCTCAATTTTGAGATATGCCTATTCCCTATAAAATACACAATAAATTATAATTAAATTCTTTTAATAAACACTGAGAACGTTAAACTAGAAGGAGACTAAGGACCCTAGAACTTTTTTATTAAACCCTAAAGCTAAATTAGAAAACTATGCAATATGAAGTATAAAAAAATAATTTGAGATGTAATAAAAGGACACAGTTTGAGAGTGTTATATGTAAAAATAGAGATGGGTACTTTGCTACCTTATAGTTTTACTTGGCAACCAGAAGTATGCACGATCCTCAAGTATAGTTTTGTATCAAACAATGACATAACAAAAGGTTTCTAGTGTGCCTGGTCAGGCCAATGCAACCTAGATTTTGGCGGCCGGATCGAGCCACTATGTCATGCTGGACACGACACGGTTTCTCAAACTTGGTCATGTCACACCCACACAGGCTGAGTGAGGCCGGCTCGACATAGCCCGATGGCATAACTGAGGTACCCGAACATGTAGGGTCATGTCGGGTCAAACAAATGCTAGCTAAAACCAACACAATCGAGCTAGGGTTATAACCTGTTTTAATTTTATTTTATTATATGTTGCCGAGATGACAAAGAGTTATCACCGACCTATCAAAAAACAACAAAAATGCAACCATGTAACAATGATAACGACTACACTTTTTTTAAATGTGGCAAGGGCCATGGGCTCGTGCCCGGTACAACATGAGGCCCATGCTACCCGACACAGTAGGCACAAATCATGCCATGGACTGGCACAGGGCAGGTCTAGACACGACTCTGAACCATCTCGTGCAAACCCTAGCATGACATTTTCATGTCGTGCAAACCCTAGCATGACATTTTCGTGTCGTGCCGCAGGCTGCACTTAGGCTACTGCCCTACCCACTTGACACCTATATGACATATGACACGAGTACAAAGTGTGTATAAATAGTAATTGTGGTGAGTGACTGGGTGTGCTTGAGCCTCATTTGTGCTTATCATGAGGCATGAGTATGAAATGCACTCTAACCAATAATTGTGATGAATGAATTTGAGTATAAGCTAGAGAGAGAGATAGATAGATAGAGAGATCTCATAAGGCTTCTATGTGCATGAATGACAAAGAATCTTTTGCTACTTGTTAGGTGTGCTAGTGTGGATTTAAAGATTTAATAAACTAGCTTATGAGATTGTTAAGCTAGGTTTAATTATCTTTGCTCAATATAACTAGGGTGAATTACAAGTTTTTAGCTATGATCTATCCTCTCACATACGCACTAACATTGAGTACCATTTTTAGGTTAATTTTACTAAAAATAATGAGCACCACTTTATTTATTAGCATCTACACACACACACACACACACACACAAACATATATATATATATATATATGTTCTTGGCTTTATAATCAAAAAAAAAAAAAATTTGAGGCAGCAAAAATTCAAAATATAATAAACATTCATTAGATTTATCAAAAAAAATAAAATGGAAGCTATATTTCTGCCTAAAAACTTTGTTTTTCATAAAATAAATAATCAGAAATATTGTTCGCCTTGCAAAATTGATTCATTTTCGAATCAAGGATAGTTGCCACAATAACTGACAGCCAAAATCGGTAGCTGATAGCAAAGTTGATTCATCTTCCACACCACGTGTACCAAAAGCTCACCCATAAACACTCACCTGGCGAACCATCTCAATTAACTTTGACCCAATGCAACATCGTACGAGCGAGCCCACTGGAGGACTTGGGTAAGCCCTGATGCTTTTTGGGCATTCCTAGGAATTATCAAAAGATTACTTTTTTTTTTTTACAAAAAAAAAAAAAAAAAAAAAAAATTTACTTGAATATTTATTTTATTTTTTTTTTCAAAAAACATTAACACTATTAACAAATTATCAAAGATAAATGTTTTTAAAATGAAATTTTATATTTTAAATAACCTCTAATTCCGTGCTAAATGTAAATCTTTTTTTAAATAATATCTTTATATATATATTAATGAAAATAATAAATAATAAATATTATGAAAATAAATCATACATACTTAAATAATATCTTTATATATATCTTTATATGTGTATATATATCGACTCATTTGCCTAAAAGTGATAAAAATAAATAAATTTCAGTAGTAGCATGTAATTTAATAAAATTAAAAATAAAAATATTATGAAAGTCAAAGAAGATTCAATATAATATATATATATTATAAAAAAAAATTATATGTTAGAGTACTGGGGAAACCGATCACCTTAAGAGGTATGATAATCAAGATCTCATATAATTTCAACTTAGCAATGTGATCTTTAAAAGTTAGAATCTCATATTATTGACCAAGAGCTGTCAAATGGGCCGGGCCGGCTCATTTTTTTGAGCACAAGCGTGACTTCGTGTCGTGCCTGACCCGGCACGGTTTAAAAAAACCGGGCCCAGCCTGTTTGTATGGTTCGGGCTTCATGGAACCACGGGTCGGGTCGATTCAGACCCGACCCACGGTCTTTTTTGCGGGAGGGGCGATTGTGGGGTCAAGCTCAGGGGACACCCGACACGGGACGAACCCGTGCCGGTGTGCCGTGCCACTGGCCAAACCGTGCCGGGTCAGGCACGGTACGGCACGGCTCGTGCCTAACCCGGGCCCAGGCACGGGATTTTCCGTGCCGGGCCAGCCCGGTCCGGTTGACACCTCTATATTGACCCCTTTCATTTACCGCGGAAATTTTAAAAAGAAATGAATTGTAATATTGAGTATTATTGATATTTCAATTAAATTTTTAGATGATCTTGTAGTAGTCAATATTATGTATGCCTACTTAAAATTTACTTATCTTAGAATTCTAGATTCACAAATAGAAATAACATAATTAAATATTTTAAATTAGAAAAATAATTAATAAATAACGAACTTAATAAACACGATTAAGTAATTTTCGTGATGTCTAGCATCTAGATTTAGTATTATATAGATTCTAAGTGAACTAAATAAAAAAATTAAGATATTTTGAGATATTATATTCGCATGATAGTCACGTCATAACTCATATATGAGTGTATGACTGGAATATTTTTAGAAATATAATATTTAAAATAAAATTTAGTATTATATTTAATAATATTTCAAATAATAATATCATTATTAATATGTTTGTCAAAACTATTTGAGATTTGCCCTTTAATTAATATTTTTCACGTTAGATGTATGTATCACATAATTAACATTATATTACACGTAAAAATAAAAATTATTTCTCTCGCATTAAAAAAAAATAAAGAAAATCATTAAAATATCTTTGAGAATCTAGCCTACAATATGAGTTCCATACTATATATTTGTTAATAAGCCTAAAAAAAAAATTTAAATGGATGAGAGAACATTATAATTATATCTACCTAGTGCTGAAATCATATGTTAGCTACAACATGTGATATCTAATTATGTTAATAGTAAGAGTAAAAACATATTGACGATTCATAATTGAGAGATTATATTTTTGAAATTCTTAAAAATTTTTTATAATACAAAAAACATGTATTAAATAGTGTACACTCTCTCACCACTTAATTTGCACTAAAGCATATATGCAACATCAAATATTTAAAATATAAAAGATTTAAAATAATAATAATTCATTCTATTTTTTTTATTGTTTAGCAACATCTATAGATTTTAGGATTAAGGTATAAAAAAAAATATTTTAAGAAGCATAACTACATGCATGAACTAAGCATTAAAAAACATGATAATTAAATTCACGAATAATTATCCGACATGTTTATGTTTGATAAAATATTTACTGAGATAATTTGTTGCTATTCTTCATCGAATAAGAACAAACTATCTCAGTATATAAATACACAAAACTACCCCATGGACCCTCGGCCATGTGCCCTGACTGCTGCCACGAGCACAGTGGCACTAGTCAACTGGCACTAGCTTTGACCTCCTAGCAAGTGACATGACCCAATCTGACCCAGCACGACCTAGCATGCCTAATCCGTTAGAGAATGCTATCGGGCCATGCTGGCAAAATCAAAATTTTGGTCATGCCAGCACGGCCAGCCATTTAACATCATGTCCAGCACGACACGGTGGTGGCCCGACCGAGGCACCAAATGTTGGGTCATGTCGGCTCGGTTGTGAAACCAAGTCATGTTGTGTCAGCACGTCTCTAAAAGAAGGCAGACCAACATGGCTCATTAGCACACAAGCTGCCTGCATCATACAGTCGGGCCTGGCTGGGTTGGACACAAGCTAGCCTAATCTTGTCAACCGAACCAAAGCTTGCTCGCATGAGGCGGCATGGTGGGTAGTGACATGCTACATGTTTTGCGGCAACCACGCCCGATACCATGGCCCTACATGGCTCGCACATACTCCAAGCACGATTCCAACCCGTGTTGTGCCTAGCCCGGGCTGGCTTTCATGTGTCATGTGGCAGACCGAGCCTTTTGATTTAATTTAACTTGAGAGCTAATATATCGATCATCAGAAATGATTATTTTTTGATGCAAATAAATCTTTACTGTTAAGATTGTTCTACATGAGGGGATGACAAGGGGCAGGCGAGAATTGAGGGGGAGGCAAGGGCGGGCGCTAACTGTGGGCATAAAATAAAATAAAATATTTTTATTTTATAAAATAGAAAAATATATTTTTATATAATATAATTTTAAAATATTATTTTATAAAATAAAATAAATATAAATATTATCTTATAAAATAAAATAAATACAATATTTTTATTTTATAAAATAAAAAAATATATATTTATTTTATAAAATAAAATATTTTAATTTATTTTATAAAATACTTAATATTTATAAAAAAAAATAATTTTTATTTTTAATTTAATTTTTTTTATCATGCCATATCCTAACCGTATCCGTATCCTAGTTTTTTAGAATTTACCGTGACCCCGTATCCTGCCATGTCGTATCCCCGTGTCCCTGTCCGTGATTCTTAGGTATAAACTTTAGGGAGATTCTCTTTCCAAATAAATCTCTCTCCCCTATGTCTCCTCTATCTCTCTCCTCTCCCTCTCTCTCCCCCCTCTCTCTCCTCTCTCCTCTCTCCTCTCTCCTCTCTCTCCCTTTTTTATCTATCTCTCCCTCTCCTCCCTCTCCATCTCTCTCTCTATAATCAACATTATCATCATAGATGTCATCTTATTACATCATATGGAATGATCTGAACAAGATGAGAGTTTTCAGTCTTTGAGATAAGCTGATTAATCTCTCTCTAAGATATAACTTATGGAATAACATGTGATTAGAGGTGTCAACCGGGCCGGGCCAGCCCGGCAGGGGAAAATCCCGTGCCCGGGTAAGGCACAAGTCGTGCCGTGCCGTGCCTGACCTGGTATGGTTCGGTGCCCGTGGCACGGCACACCGACACGGGTTCGTCCCGTGTGGTGTCCCGTGTCCGGTGTCCCCCTTGCTTCGGCCCTCCCACAAAAAAGACCGCTGGTCGGGTCTAATTGGACCCGACCTGCGGTCCCCCGAACCCAACCTGCGATCCCCCGAACCCAACCTGCGATCCCCCGAACCCAACCTGCGGTCCCCCGAACCCAACCTGCGGTCCCCCGAACCCGACCTGTACCACTATATAGATTCAAACTGGACAATCAATAAAAAAATTTTAGAATTCTCTGAGATTCTTCATCATCATGATGGCTCGGTCATTTTTGAGTGCGATGAAAATCTTTAGGAAATATAAAATTTAAAATAAAATTTCTAATGTCACATTCGATAACGCATCTAATAATAGAGTAGCGATTAACATATTTGTTAGGAATATTAGAAACGCACCATTAGGAGAGATCTTTCATGTCAGATGTATGTGTCAAGTGATTAACTTGATTGTTCAAGCGGGTATGAAGGTGTGTTCCCCCACGTTGGATAATATACGTAATGCACTAAAATATATTCGTACTTCTCGCAGACAACAAGAGTTTGATAGTCTCTATTTATCTGCGAATCTTAAGAAGAAGAAATTCAAATCGGATGTGAGACATCGTTGAAATTACACGTACATGATGTTGGAATCATGTGTTAGATACGAACACGTAATATCTGACTACGTCAATAGTAAGAGTGACGAACTTATTATTGACGACACTGACTGGACTTCAGGAATTTCATAAATGAAATTCCTGAAGATTTTTTATGACATGACGAACATCTGTTCATCGGTTTATATGCCGACGACTTGCATTGCACTCCGGTGCATATGCAACATTAGTAGCGTGTTTAGGAAGTATCGAGCTGACCCGACACTTAGCGATATGGTTGCAGAGATGGAAACCAAGTACTTGAAGTACTGGTCCACCGTTCCATTTCTTTATTGCCTCGCTGCATGCATGGACCCTAGGGTTAAGATGAAAGGGATAAAAAATACTCTGACTTACATTTCATCATGCATGAACCTGGAAGAGCCACCTGAAAGATTTATTCACGAGAAGTTGACTGACCTGTTCACATAAGAGATGACGATTTTTTCATACTAGGTATAATGGTGGTAGTATTGAGACTGTGATTACGAACATTGATACCTTGTTCGGAGATGACGATTTTTTCATTCAGCTAGCGATGAGGAAACGTAGGGGTGGATCATCACATAGGAGCGAGTTTTCTCAGTACTTAGATACCGATTACCTATGTTGCACGGACACGGACACGGAGATACGACACAGCAAGATACGGGGACACGGCAAATTCTAAAAAACTAGAATACGAATACAGCTAGGATATGTCATGATAAAAAAAATAAAATTAAAAAAAATTATTAATTATAAATATTAGGTATTTTAAAATAATTTAAAATTCTGTATTTTAAAATAATGTTAAAAAAATTTAAACCCTCTAACACCCTCCCCCCCCCCCTCACCGCCCCCCCTCCCCCCCCCCCTCACCGCCCCCCCTCCCCCCCCCCCCCCCCTCCCGAACCCAACCCCCCACCCGATTTTCGAATTTCGAACTCTCCCCCTCCCGATGCATATTCCAAAACCCACCCCTGGCCTATCGGACACGTGTCCGACCCGTGTCACCGTATCCACGTGTCGGACACGTGGACACGGCTGCACTTAGGCATATCCGTGCAACACAGCCGATTACTATTCAATCCTATCATATTCTGATACTAAGAATCTTGATATATTATAGTGGTGGAAATCATATGAGTCCACCTTTCCCGTGCTATCTAGGATAGCACGGGATCTACTGACTCCTCCGGTGTCGAGCATAGCATCGGAGTCTGCTTTTTCTGTTGCGGTGAATGTGATTTCGGATTGGAGATCGAGATTACGTCCAGATATTTTTGAAGCATTGTCTTGTTTGAAGGATTGGAAGGATTCGAGGTTTAGCATCCAGATCATGCTGGAGCTGGGACTGGGACTGGGACTGCAGCCGCATCCACTGCGATATTGGAGGAGTTGATTGCTGATTATGATATTCCATATGATATTGATCTTGATGTTGTGGCTGATGATGCTCATGATATGCCGATTGACGATTGATGATGATCTACTATTTTTTGATTTCGATATTTTATTTTTTATTGATTGTACGCTTTATTTATACGTTACGTTAAAACTGTAATTTGTTTGGTTCGGACCTTTGGTATCTAATGGCTGATTGGTCATTTTTCATTTGGTTTATTTATATTTTTTTTAATTACAAAATAAATTATGAGATAGACAAATATATTTTATATAAATTATTTTTCATCAAAAAAACATAGAAAAACTTTTTAAGAGATAAAAAAATTTCAAAATAAAAAATTATTATATCGTAATATATTTTGCTTTTATTCTGAATCATTTTAGGTTTTGTAATTATATTTTAATTTATATAAATCTTATTAATAAAAGATTATTTATTTATTTATTGATCATTATTAGAATATTTTTCAATAAAATTATTTATATTGAATTTATATGATATATAAATATAATAATAATTATAACTAAATATTTAATTCACTTTTTAAAAAATTTTAAAAATTATTATATTTTCAAAGGCTATACCTTTGAAAATATCTAAAAATAAAAAAAATAATTTTTTTTTTATTTTATTTTCTAAATAAAACCTATAAACCACTAAATAAATACACAATTAAATCAGTAAACTCCTAAACCCCGTAATTCCTAAATAAATAAACCATTAAACCTCTATTTACTACTTAATAATTAATAAATCTAATTTTTATTTCTATTTATTATAATTTTAAATATTTATTATAATTATAATTATTTATAATTATTTATTTTAATTTTTCATTTAAAAATTTATAAGTATATTATTTAATTCTAATAAATTTTAAACTAATTTTATATTACATTATAAAAAAATTATAACATTGTAATTTTAATAAATTTTAACATTTTTCATATTATAAATATATAATATTATATATTATCTATAATTTTATATATAATTTAATAATTTATATACGTAAAATAAAAATTAATACAAAATAATTTAAAAAAATAAAATTTTTTTACTGGCCCGTACATCCTGGATTGGCCCGTACGGCCAGGCCCAAGCGGGCCAGGCACTGCACGGCACAGCCTGCCGTGCCTGCGAGCCGTGCCGTGCCGTTCCCGGCTTTTTAAACCGTGCCTGGCCCGGCACGAAAGCAAACCCTTGCTCAAAAAAACAGGCCGGCCCGGCTAGACCCATCCCATTTGACACCTCTACATGTGATAAAAAAGGATAAAAAAATATGATTGATATAATAATTTACAATTAAAATTATATTTTCTCAAAAATATTTCAAAACACTACCAAAAAGAAGTGATAAACAAGATAAAAGTGATAAATAAGAATTTAATAATTAAAGTATCATAAATAAATATAATTTTCAACAAGATAAATTGGAAAAACATGATTCATATAGTTTATCCCATGTAGTTGGGATAGAACTTGGCCAATGATTATTAAATTATTTTTCTAGTTTTAATAAAATGATTAAAAAAACTATAACCTGAAATAAAAAATGAACTAGCTCACAAATATACATATAATCATTGATAAATATAACATCGTATTTAGGTTCGACTCAAGTCTCACCTCTGTTATCATACGTATAAAGGCATTAGGTCAAATAAATCTTTACGCATACTAATATAGAGGGCATGATGAATATTTATTTTTTCTAGCTGACACAGGTCACACTTTAATATAAGCAAGTCGAGATATTTATTAAAATCTTTTGATCTTGCAGAATATTAGTAAAGGAAAAAATAAAATTTAAGTTAATTATTTTCAAAGAGAACACAAAAAAAAATTAATAAAATACTTAGGAATAAAAAGAACAGACAAGACAAATAATATGTAAATTTTAATATTATTATAACTAATGTTTTTTATGGTTTAACTTTAGCTATTATATTATTTAATAAATAAGAAAAAATATAAATAAATAAAAAAATTATTACATGTAATATGACTACTAACTACTAAGTTAATAACTCATTAATTTGTAATGAAAAGATAAATCACAAATGCTAGAATATATGAGAAATTTAAAATATATGTTAATGCCTTAGAGAAGACTTTTAAGTACTTCTCTCTACTATGAGTCATTGTAGAAAAATTCCAAGAAAACCCTTAGATAACTCTCTAAGTGTTGGCCTACGCCTATCTCTCTCAATATTTAATAATGTTGTCAACCTCATCTCTGAAAAGAATCTCATTAGAAGTGTCAGACGGGCCGGACAGCCATGGCACAGCACGAGGCATGACCCAACTGGATCGTGCCTAGCTCAACACGACACGGTCCAGAACCATGCCTGGACCTAGCTCGTGCTGGCCCAAGGCACGGCTCATGCCGTGCTGGGACAGAGACCGGCGTGCTTCATGCTGGGCCAAACACGATACACGTGTCAGGCACATTGTCCCAGTCCACTTGCACAGCGACTCGGAATCGGGAATGGGTCACTGATCACAAAAAACTAGGTAGCCAATTTTTTGTGATCAGCCTAGAGGGGTCAACTGAGCCGGGCCGGCCCGGCACGAGGCACGGCACGGTTCCGCCATGCCTGGGCCGGCCCGGCATGGGAAAATCCCGTGCCCGGGCCCGTGCCATGCCCAGGATAGGCACGAGCAGTGCCGTGCTTGACCCGGCACGGTTCGGCCCGTGGCACGGCACACAGGCACGAGTTCATCCCGTGTCGGGTGTCCCCCTAGCCCACGATCACCCCTCCCACAAAAAAGGCCACGGGTCGGGACTGATTGGACCCGACCCGCAGTCCCACGAGGCCCAAACCATACGGCCAGACCAGGCCCAAGCGGCCCACAGGCACGTCAAGCCGTGCCGTGCCGTTTAAAAACTTACGTAATCAGATCCACAAAGAAAACAAGACCTAAAACATTATTCCCGGCGCATTTTTTGGAAAATAAAAATAGCAAAAAAAAAAAAAACTATCATAGCGATAAGTACTCATCGAACGGAAAGTTAATACGGTGATTTTTTTAGAGAGAGAGAGAGAGAGCAATAATTTAAGAAAGGCCGTTTAAAAACTTACGTATAGAACTCTTCACTTTTTGGATGAACGGAAACCACCAAATCCCATCAAGGATGCAACATCAGCATCAGCATCGAGTTCCTGATCTACTCCAGCACGCTCTCTCTTTACGGAAAAGATACAAAAACAAATGAAATGCGGATTTTACAGCAAACAAAAAGAAAAAAATAGTACCGGGATGGATTATTTGGGTACGATTACACGAACAATAGCATGCCGGATCTCATAAAAGTCTCCAAGTTAAATGTGTTAAGGAAAGAATTCTACAGGGATGAGTGATCACGGAACAACCCAATTCAGCCGTGCCAGGCCCGGCACGGCAAGGTCCGAGAACATGTATGGACCGACCTCGTGCCGACACTTAGCACGGCTCGTGGCAAGTCGTGCTGGGACCGCACGAGTTGCTTGCCTTTACGGGCATGACCCGCGGCAAACAACTGTCTGACTAACTAGTGCTAGGCTGCTAGCCAGGGGGCAAGAGCAGAGGCCACTGTGACACCGCTCAGCATCCATTTCCAGTGCCATGGCCAAGTCACGAGCAGCTTGACCCGTGTCCGGCCCGGAAATCCTGGCCGAGGAAACCGGGAGGACATCAAGCCGTGCCGAGCTCACCTCCCACGTTGCCATGTCAGCATGGCACGGGCAGGGTACCCAATTCGTGCCGGACACGGTGGCCCGAGTCTGAGACACATCGGAGAGCTTTCTCTCTCTCTCACAAGTAAGTCTGTCGAGATACAAACATCTTCCCGGACCCCACGCTGAAGTGAGAATCTAGTGCACCGGGGGCAATCACTCTGCTGCAGTAATGGCGGTCTGAAATGAGTTGCAGAGACTAACTTTTTTCTCTCTTCTTCTTTCTCTGCGCTGCCGCTTTTGCTCTTCCTCTTCTAGCTGCTGCTTCGAGATTCGTTCATCCAGATCTGAAAGAAAAACAAACAAATCGCTGAGACCGAGCCTCTTGATCCTAGCAATTTAATGTTTTTCCCATCAATCTCATGCCCATCCCATGCCTTGCTCAGTAAATCTGGACGGATCTTTTCGTTTTTTCAGAAGATCGAATCGCTCTTGGACCTGAAATCGATATAAATTTATGGCACGATCAAGTCATGATTCATCATCTGCTGCCCCGTTCTTTAAATTAGAAGGTAGACGATGATCCAGAACACGTAACAGCCGGCATTTAGGGATCACCTGTTGCAGAGATGCCCTCTCTACCCGCATGGACATACCCAATGCTCTTTGATCTACGGGGAACGGCCAATTCAGTTACCCGCGTCAGAATCGAAGCCCGGATAAGGAAAACAAAGTGGGATCGACAAGACAGAGGAGAAAATTACGCTTTTTCCCATTGATGTGGTCCAAGTAGTTTGCTGAATCCTTCACAACGCACTCGCAGACTGAGCAGTAGTATCCAGCCTGCAAAGAATAAATTTTGAAACTTGCCAGCCCAAAACATAAGGCAGAGAACTCGAGCAATGCCATATTCAAGATTTCATATGGGCGTCGATTTCTAGGTCATAAGCACGAGTAGTTCAAGGAGTTTGCACGAGTTTTTGTTGTTTCTCTTTGTGGGCGCATAAAAAAAATTGTGCCATGAGCACAATGCCTCTGCTTAGCATAGAGTTTGAGAGAAACTAATAACTTGACAGTTTTATCCCTGAAAATCAAAAAAACTATATCTAATCAGTCTAGAATATGAGACCTACTACCCCCAAACAAAAATATTTATCATCACACCAACATAAGACATCTCTCTCTTTATAGACAAAAATTTATTGAAATACTAACCTGCATGTGTATGATGGTGATGTTATATATATATATATATATATTCTATCTTGATAATTTATTTGTATAATCAAATATTTCTGTTTAAATATTTTCATGTAAGTGTATGCAAAAAAAATATTAAAAGGCCGGAGATGCAGCAAAAGCACAATAATGGAGATCCCGCTGGCCGGTCAGCAAGCCGAAATTTTTTGGAGTAGAGCCTGACTCGTCCGATGATCTGACCACCTCCAGTTAATTGAACCAAGAGTTTTTATTATAAATAATTTTTGTATTTTATTTTCGGGTTAATATTTTTTTTTCGGATCTGAAATTGTTCATCTTCTCTCTCTCTCTCTCTCTCTCTGCACAATTATCGCGACTGTCTCTGCACTGCACATACTATAAGATAATTTTAGTTTAATTTATAATGCATAAGTATTTTCTGATAGATGTAGCTAGTCGTACTGAACGACTAGCGAACCACGTTATTTCTAGTTTTCTCATTTTTTTATTCTGCTGTGGTTGGATTGTGGTTGAATATATATTATTTGTTATTCTATTATTTTTATTTTCTTCTGTATCTTAAAATCACCACCATGAAAGGGCAATTGCACAACAATATATATATATATTTTTATTTATTTATTTATTTATATAACTTATTGAAATACTTATTGACAATGACTATAATATACCAAGAAACAAAAATCCCCAATGGCTTAGAGCCTTAGGCACAGAGCGCACAAGGCAGAGTACAAGGCACATGACTTAAGTGAGGTGAAAACAACTTAGGGTTCATATCAATTTTAAAATATATTTAAAAGAATCATTCAATAAAAAGTAATAAAATTATATAAATTTTAATATAATTAACATTTTCAAGAATAAAAATATTTTAAAAAAAGAGTAAGGTCAATAAACCACATCTTCTCAATAAGATGCATGTCTTCGCTAGCAAAGCAATATACTATGAAGTGGTGGTGTCTTGAGCCTAAGCACACTTAAAGTACTCTATTTAAAACAATGAGCATGCTCTATTTTTCTCATTTATTGAATCTAGTACTATTAATATTATGGTGACATATAATATCATTGTACAGGCCATAGGACATAGCAATGTCAATATTAGGATTATTCTTCTGACATTTATTTATTTTATATTTTGTTTTATCATATTTTATTTTTTATCAATTATGCTATAATTTTTTCAATTTAAGTGTACTTTTAGTTTATATTTTTATTTTACTTTATTATTGATGGAAGCATCAAACATGTATATTGTCTCAATCGATTAGCCCATTATAAAAAGGCACCATTAAATACTCTATTTTTTTTTGTCTTTTATTGAATGTTTAGAAATTTTTCACTTAAATATTCAACACAACTAAACTATAACATCGTATTTTCTCTTATTGATATTCTATACAAGATCATCATCTATGCAAATAGTTGACTAAGATGTTTGATTATCATTGACTCTCTCTCTCTCTCTCTCTCTCTCTCTATATATATATATATATATATATATATATATATATATATTCCCAACTTAAACATTTATCATTAAATAAAATAAAAATTATGAAATCAAAATTAAATAATATGGATAATATTAAATATAAGATATCAGCTATAAAAATATACTAAAACTTCATATCTAAAGCATCATCTATCCTGCACATTTTGATAGTATTAGTAATGACTCATTCTATCTAATTTATTAGAATATTTAAGATATTTATAAGACTCTCATACGTGTAGCGGATCTAATTCAAAGTGAGGTCACGAAATTTTAGATTGTATTACAAAATAAACCAAGGACGTATTCCACCTAGCACACTTGACAAGTAATTTCTTATTATTACTTAAATACTACATATTCTAATTTTTTATATTTTTTATAATAATATGTTATGATGGATGAATTAAGTGCAGTCACGTCACACAATAAAATGAGATAATATTTCAAAACCTTCAAGTAACTTTGTTGTGAGATATAGGTAAATATACATGGTAAAAAGTAAACCAAAAGGAAAGATTGATCAATTTAATATTAGATTAATAGCAAGAGGCTTTACATAGACTTATCATGTGAATTACTTAAATATTATTTTCCATGTAAACAAAATAAATACTATCAAATTATTACACTTTATTATTATTTCTCATAATTGAATTATATATCAATTAGACATAAAAAATATATTTCTTCACATTCACAATATTCTTGAGAAAAAGATAATTATGCAACGATCATTAAATTTTACTATTCTAAAAAATATAAGCATGATATATTAACTACGAATGTCATTTTAGACCTGGATCAAACACTTAAGACATGATTCAGCCGATTCTGTACAATGCTTAATACTTTTGAATGTAATAAATATGTATTAAATTATTCTTATTTTTCTGACATACATAACAAGAACAATATATAATATTAATAGTATATGTTGATTATATTATTATTATTAATAAAAATTAGTTGAGTATGTCTCAATTAAAATTATTCTTTCAGGCTAACTTTTTGAGATAAATGTTAAATTATACCTAATAGCATTAAGTTTCAAATCATTTGTTTTTTCTAATATTTTATCTCCATTAAATTGTATGTTTTTTTATATACTAAAAATTAATATCTTAACAACATATTTTCAAATATCTAAAAACATCACATTCGATGTCAATATTTAATATCACATTTCAAATCATGATAAAAAATAAAATCACAAACTTTAATTAAATTAAAAATAAAATAATTTAAATGCATATTCATAAACATCTAAAGAAAAACATGAAAATTTAAGTAAAAATTTTTAATAATTAAAGACCCAATATTTGATACAAATATTTAACATCGGATTTTATATCATGATAAAAGCTAAAACACCAAATATTTGACGCCAGTATTTAATATCTCATTTTATATCATAGTTATTAAAGGTGTGTCTTAGGCACACATAAATCTCAAGCACCACAAGGCCCTTGCCAAGGTGCCTCGCCTAAGGAGGGGTACGCCCATGAGGCCGTAGGCATACCTAATGGCAGGCACGTCTTTATTGGAGTGAAGTGAAATATAAAAAAATTATAAAAATTATTGATAAAAAATAAGAGATTCAACTTTATCAGCCTTTATATTTAGCTAGATATTTTTTGAACTCATTTCTATTATGATACAAAATGCTTATGTATGAACCTAGATTCAAAGATTTTTTAATATGTATGTAAATGCATGTTGAGAAATGAAAAAAAAATATTAATTAAATATACTTATATCATAATTAAATTTATAAATACTATAGACCTTTTTGACAATGAGTATGTCATTAGAACAAAAAAAAAACTAAGTCTCCAGATTAGTCATTCAATTTAATTGATTATTTATTATTATATTTAAATTAATATATGGTTTTGATTAAAAGATGTTGATAATTAATTCTTATTAATTATGATTGAATTAAAAAAAGTACATATGAATCTAGTTCTAGATATTTATAAAAATTTGTAGTGTAGGCTATCAACCTAATATGTAATACACCTAATTGTGAAAAGAATTATAACTCACAATATTTATTATGATGAAAAATATTAATAATATTTTATTTTTATATTTAATATAATATATTTGAAATTTAAATTTTGAATTTTGCATATTAAATTATTGAAATTTTATAATCTTATTTTATAAGTTAAAATAAATATGATAAAAGATAATACTAAAAATATGTGATTTTTATGTTTGATATCCGTTACTTGATAATAATTCATTTATAAATAAAAACTATAACTAATATTTAGTAAAACATAATTCTTATATATATTATGGAAAGTATACCTTAGGAAAAAAAAAAAAATCACCCCTTAATAATATATTGCACCTCAAGACTTAAAAAAATTTTTGCACCTCAATATTTCATACACTAAAATAACTATGTTTTATATAATGATAAAAGTTAAAATGACAAACTAATTAAATAACTATGTTTTATACGCTCAAAATGAGAAACTCTTGATCTATTGTTGTAAAAAAAAAAAAAGTATTTATAGTTGAGCATTAATTTTAGTCATCAATGTCACTTTCTAATTAATCTTCCGTGCCATATTCAAAAAATAACTTATCAACAACTAAGACTTATCAAAGAAAATTATGAATGAAGAAATATTGACTTAATATTGTATAAAAAACCAACAAACATCAATGATTATTCAAAAGTTATTTGGTTATCGTGCCAAATAAATGAAAAGAAAAAGAGATGAAATTCTTCTATTTACAATGAAAATCTACACTTCTAGAAACTTAGAGGTGAGAAAAAAATGGAGAAAAAAGTTACCTTGGAAAATCCAAACATTGGAGATAGCCATGGAACCCAAGGACAAGTGATCAGAGAAATGAGCAACATGGTCGGGTTAGCTCCATTGTGTTTTGGTCAGGCAAATGGAGTGAAAAAGAGGAAGAATAGATCTTTGGTGGAGAATAGAGGGAGGAAGAGATCTTCGATCGACAGGGGGGGGAGAAAAAGTTTTTGATCAAGAATGATGGGAGAAGGGGCGTTCGATTGAGAAGAGAATCAGCAGAGAAGCAAAGAAGAGGGTTTTTTTCTGAATGGAAAAAACCAAATCTTCTGGCTTTTTTTGTTTCAGCCATTTTTAAGAGAGGAAAAACTAAAAAATAAAAAACAAACGGCTGATTGCTGACATCAAATTGCTCTCAGAAAAAAATCATCAAAAAAAAACACACACACACACAAACCCTAAGTCGTGCTCAACTATG
Organism: Sapria himalayana; assembly: GCA_029783825.1. Taxonomy (NCBI): domain Eukaryota; kingdom Viridiplantae; phylum Streptophyta; class Magnoliopsida; order Malpighiales; family Rafflesiaceae; genus Sapria; species Sapria himalayana. The sequence continues at coordinate 4,829,488 of JAREIK010000009.1, forward strand.
CTGCTACACTACACTTATTAGAATTTATGATAATGTTCTTGGTCAACATTTGTTTGTTTTGTCATCAAACAGATGAATTCTGCTAAAAACTGCAGACTGCTTACATTTTAGGGATAGTTTTAACAGCTGACAAGTAGATCATGAAAAACTGCACCAGATTTTGACAACACAACCCTCACTAAAGCTCCAAAGACAACCTGAAGCATACACTACTTTCTACAAAGAACTGTCATGAAGTGAAGGCAGGAAACAATTCCAGATATAAAGAAAGAATGCAGGAGCAGAAATGCAGACCTGTTGGCTTAGAGGTGCTATGGGAGTGACCACCTGCCACATGAGTTGAGGAATAAAATCAAAACAATAAACAAAAATTCTGTCATGATAATCATGCTGTTATTAGAGAACAGCATGCATGAAACAATCACAATTGGCACGGCGAAGAACATCAACAAGGTTAAAAACCATTGAGCATAACATTATGAGACAAAATCAAAATCATATATAGGACAAACCTAATTGCTTTCAATTTGAAGCTGCATGCGCTAGAACAAGCTTTTGATTATGTTTATGTAAACCTAATTGCCAATGAACACACATTTTGTACCACAAATAAAGGGTTTGAAAGCTCATTAATTTCTAATTTTATTTTTGTAAATGTTCTCTTGTATTTATCTTAATATACACATTTGTATTATGATTAACTTATGAACATTTTTTGTTATAGTAGCTCAAAATTTTAAACTATAAACTTGACCAATAAAATACAAGGCTATACCCAAAGCACAAGCTTCTTGCTTAGCATATGGTCTGAGAGAATTTTATATCTCAGCAATCTTAATCTCAAAAATCAGAGAGATTATGTCTGATGATTATCGAAATCGAGATTTATTATCATTGGACAAAGATACTTTAGGTAGAATCTTGGGTTATGTTTCAAAAATCATATAATTATTTTATTAATCATGTTTATGGTTTAAAATATTGAACTACTATAACAAAAAATACTCATAAGATAATCATAATATATATTAAGATGAATATAAAAGAATATATACAAAAAATAAAATAAAATTAAATAATTAAAAATTATCTAGAAATCATACTATAAGAGATAACATTTGAGAGAAATATCATACATGATTTGATTATATTAGGAATAGTCATTCGTGACTAACATTTAAAAGTATTTATATTCACACAAATTAATAAAAAATATAAAAAAAATAATTTAAAACTTGAATAAAAATAATAAGAGAAAATATGTGAAAAATTATATAATAAATCATATCGCTTAAAAACTTAATGTTCATATGACTAATCTCAATAATATCAAAAATATACTTTAATGATGATGATGAGACTATTTTATCTTCGACATACTTCTTAGTCACTATAACAAGATTTAAAAAATATCAACTTTATAATATCAAAAATTATAAAGTTGTAATTTTTGGATAATAAGTGGCAAAAATCCATTTCTAAAGTCAAAAATATTTAATGTCGGCGCATATTTTTATATTTGCATGAATTATCAAATAATTATATTGTACAAGTTTTCCATTTAATTTTTATCGTGCTCTAGACATTTCAATACTTGTTGAATTATTTGATTTTTCCAAGTTATTTTTTGTTTATTTATACATAAAATGTCCAAAATTATATTTTTATATCCAGGCGCATCATCTTTCATTATGATGATTAAAAAAATTTAATTTTAACATAGTAACGTAGCAGTAACTACTGCAAAGATTTTTCCTAATCTACCATCATAGGAAAAAATTATTTTCGGAAAAAATAAATTAATTATACATTTTTTAAGAAAATACATTTTTACGGAAAAAATAAATTAATTAAAAAAATACTTCATTATTTTTAAGAAAAAAAAAATACATTTTTTAAATTATTTTAAGGTATTTTTTCGGAAAAGAATTTCTAATAAATTAATTATACATATATAGATTTCAATTCAAAAAGATTTGCACGATAAATTATGACGTTCCTCACGAGCAATGAGTTACACCCACATTGAGGTTGAGACAAAATGAGTTAGGAATGCAACCCCCATGTCAGGGTGCAGTGAAAAATGAGGTTCATAATTATAAAGAAATAGAGATTTTTTACATTTTCTATTAGCTGATGATTTTCGAATCGTTAATATTTTTAAGAAAAAAAAAAGAATATTTAAAGAAATATACAAGTAAATATTATTAAAAAAATTTAATTATTTTTTTATTTAGAAAAGATTTTAGCAAGCATCATTATTATAAAGTCATATTAGGAGAGTGTCTGACAAACCAACATAAATTATTAATTCACAAGTTTCATCTAAAAAATAAAAATAAAAATAAAAAATAATTAATGAAGAAAGATATGTTCCATAAATATAAAAATATAATATTGCATAGTCAATTAATTATATATATTCATAAATACCTTTAAATAATAATAAAATAAATAGTACTAATCTTTTCTAACTCAACAAATCTAATAAGAAACGAGACAAAAATTTAGAAAAATAAAAATAATTATAAAAAAAAAATAATAGTAGCGGAGTACATAAGAGTTGGAGATTATAGAAAACTATTTTAAATTTTTGATAAATAAATAAAATCATTCAATTTCATTTATTTTACAAGATTACAAAAATTTAAGTATAAAACTAATAGAAGAAATAATAGAAAGAATATAATAATTTGTATAATATATTAGATATTAAAAAAATTATCTTTAAGTTAACTAAAATAAGAGGATAAAAAATTAAATACTTAAATCATATTTAGTATATCAAGAATGATAATTATATAGTGCTTATATGAAATAAAATTATTTTACATAAATAAAAAAATTATTTCACAAATCTACTAAATAAAATACATATTAAAAAGTTAAATTTAGAGAAAGTTATTTCTCCAAATATAACATATTACACGTGTCACTGCAAAGTTAGTAATAAAGAGGTAAAATAAACTTTAAAAAATAAAAAACATTAAAAATAATAAAACTAGATAACCCTAATTAACACATGAAAAAGCCTAGGAAATATTGCTATTCAAATGTAAATTATATTATTTAATAGAATTCTAGATATAAAAAAATACCATACTCTTAGAAATAGTTTTGTAACAATCTAAAAAAATTCATACCTAATACACAAAACTCTCACTTACTCCTAAAAAATAAAGATGAACTTCATAGTCATGAGTTATAAAAATAAAATAAAATTGAAAACTATTTAACTTACAAATGAATAAAATGACAAGTCACATAATGAAGTTAAGTGAAAATATATTAGAAAAAAAAATTATAAAATTAACCACTATATCATAAAATTAATTTGATTTCATATATAACAACTCTACTATCAAAGCAATTGATGTTTTGAGATAAATTATTAAACAATATTGTGGAAAAAAATATTTGCAAAGCCTTTATCAAATTAAAGAAGACATATGATAAAGTTCACTGAGAATTAATTTACTTATAATAAAATGTATCTCTTTCTTAAGATAATATTATTAAGCATATATATGATCGTATCGTAACAAGTATTCACTCTACAAGAGAAATATCAAATTGTATGATCATATTTATTATTTTGATTTTAGATGAATTACAATACATTTTTTGGAAGAGATGCTTTGATATATGTTATTCACATATAATATTATCTTAATCACAAATAACTAATAAATATCTAAGTCAAAATTACATATGTAACATGATACATTATAAAATAAAATTTTTAAAATAAATCACTTAAAACCAAAATATCTAATTTATAACTTTAACATTAAATTGATATAAACAATAACTTAACAAAGATTCACAACATCAAAATTTTTAAAATATGATTCTTTCTTATATTTAGTATTAATAGTTCAAAATAATAAGAAAATTAAAAATTATATATATAAATCATAAAATTAATATCAAATAAATAAAATAAGAATAATGTTAGAGTTTATCTGATAGAATAATGTTTACAAGCTTAAAAAATATATTATTAAAAAATTAATATACCCATCATGTATTAATGTTTTGAATATTAGACTACCACGGAATAAAATTATCAAAAAAAAATAGTAGCAACGATATGTAAGTTTAAATAAATATGTATGAAAACTCACAAGATTAAAATTGATAATAAACGAATTAGTATTTATCTGCATATCACACCTAGGAATACTAATGAGACGAGGCAACTCGCTAGCTACTCGAACTTAACTCGATCAAAACTCAACTCGTGTAAGCTTAACACGAACTCAAGTTCAACTCAAAATATTAACTAGTCGAGTCAAGCAACTTGTAACTTGATTTGAAAAGCTCACGAAAAACTTAAATATTTTTATATATAAAATTTTATTTTTTTTAAATTTATATCTTTACTTTAGGGAATGGCATAAATAATATATATTTATTTTTTTATTCTTAAACAATCATACTTTTTTATTATTTATTTAGTTATAAATATATTTATTTTAAAATTAATTAATTTTCTTTAAAAAAAGCTGTAATAGAATAGGATATTATTTTATAAATTATATTAATAAGTTAGTATTATAAATGTGATATATATATACTCCATACACCGATTCTCCTAAAGTTAGATATATAATAATTAGGAATACTAATGAAACAAGATAACTCGCCAGCTACTAAAACTCGACCCAATCAAAACTCACTCAAAATTCGACTCAAGTAAGCTCAACTTGAAATGTTAACAAGTCAAGTTGTGCTTGGCTCAAGTAAGCTCAACTCGAAATGTTAATGACTCGACTCGAGCTTAGTTGAACTTCAACTCGACTCGCATCATTAGCACTCCTGTTCATACCTACAGATCATTAAATTTAATTAAATTATTTTACATAATTTAGACATATGAAAAAGAAACTATACACAACTTTAATAAAAAAAGTATTAGATTGACAAATTGGTAGAGAATATAAAACAAAAAGTTGACTATAAACACCTTGAATAAAACTCATCAAAAATAATATAGAGGTCGTACCTAGTGTAGATGGCTCCGACTTAGGATCTAATAGAAATTAATGTATCGATGGTATTGCATCCAAAAATTAGAGAAAATATATCTGATCAGTCTCAAATCTGAGATATATTTTTCTCAGATAAAAATATTTATTATCACACCAAAATATAACATTCAATACATACATACAAAACAAAGACTTGATAAATAATCAAATATTCCAAAATCATTCTCACACGAACATTTTTAATTTCAAAATTTTAATGTAATCATATATATTAATATTTATGTAATCATAAATTATGATCAAAATGATATGCAAAAGCTAAATTTGTATGAGAATTTAAGTGACGACCACATTACTTGGACAACTAAAATTCATAAAATCAACCTTAATCATGTGAGAAAAAGTATTTTAATAATAATGATAATAATAATTATTATTATATTTCTTAGGTGTTTAAAAAAAATTTCTCCTAGAAGATATCTCTTCTTGAGCTTAATACCCACAAATACTCTTACTAATGATACCTTGTTGCATCATACCATTGTTAGAGTTTAATCTATCTCACCATCACTCACTTATATATTACATTTATTGTTCATAATATTAGTCAATTTGTTATTTCTTTTATTTTTTTTGATAACCATGTATATCCAAGTCAACTTGCATGGGTCTCAATTATTATCATATAAAATTTTCAGCACAAGTAGTTCATTCACATAAATTCTAGAAGAAAAAAATGAGATATCTTACATACTTAGAATTGATTTAGCTTATTCAAGTAATTATATTACAAGTTTCAATTATTGGATTGTGCATTAGCAAAATCTCCTCTCAATCAAGTTGTAGACATAACTTTGATATTGGTATTATAATTATCTTTGCTAGATATAGCAAAATTAAGAAAAACTAATTTATTTAATAATCACAAATATGATATTACATATTATTAAGTTCCAAATATACATATTTTATTTTTCTTAGATTTTTAATAAATGTTATATTGAGTACTCTTAGTGTATAAAAGAATATTCACCCCTATTATAGATTTTCCTTGTTACATATTTACATATCATTTATTAATTTTTTTGTTATTAATACATAATATTTTTTACCTAATATTCAACATAATATCATAATGAGAATAGACACTATCTATCACAACTATTAGAACGAGTAGCCCACCATCATTGTTGCCAACGGCCAGCATCATTAATCATCATCATCCCTTCCACCTTGGGCACAATTATTCCTGCTTTGTTTTCTTTGTTTTGATCGATTTGATTGGAGATAATTTAGGATATTTCCCAACAATTTTTCATTCATCCACCAAAAGCCTAAATTTGGATTTCTAATTTGCTATTGATTTTTTGTACAATTAATATTCACCTCTTATGCCTCCATTAAAATTCATCTCTTGATTATGAGCCAGTCAAATTGACCCAATTTTTTTGTACAATATAGTCTAATTTTTTTATTTAATTTATTGTGATAATAAAAAATATAACTATGAGTGAAATGACTAACATTTCCCAATAGTAATTAAACATTGGTTCATATGCTCAGTAGACTTACTAAATTTAGATTTTATTCTTGAATCTAGTACACTTGCATTTATTTAGATTGGTTCATATGCTCAGTAGACTTCCTAAATTTGCCTACTGGAATCAACGAGAGAGAAGAGTGTGAAAGAAATAATGCTTAGCTTTTTGCGTCAATGCCATATTCAATTAAAGCAAGTGTTACTAGATTTTTTGTTTATTGCACAATATGCACAAATGTTTCTTGGGTGTATATTTTTTACAAGGATGAAACTAAAAACTATGTTAAATTCTCTAATTTATCAATTATTTAATATATTTCACAAGCTTCTACTGATACGGGCATGTCTTATTGTAGCTACTAGATAGAAATTAGTTTAGTGGGATCACTTAATTTCATTTTCTTGAAAATAGACACTCAATTTTGAGAACTCATATTCTTATCAAGCAAGAATTCATACTTGCACAAATATCTATCATGTGTTGATTCAAGACAAGCTTCAATTATTAATAATAAATAGTAGGTGTTTCTTCCCCATTATAAGAAGTAAGAGAATTTACATGACTTATTCCTATTGAAGAAGAATTTAACATACTTGGGATTCTTGTTGTGCTTACATTCCAAGTTACAATAGGCATTCTCTCTCAGAGTACAAAGCAAATTGAGCAAACTACTCAATCTAATTGAGAGTCCTTAAAAAGCTCGCCCAATGATATTGATACCATTATCATCTCCAAAATGAGCATATCATACCACTCTCTAGATGAGTTGCAGAGTTTTCTAGAGGGTCGATCTCTATGGTTTTCTCTTTTATTGCTCTCACACCAAACTCCTAGATAAATAATTTAAGAGTAAATAGTCAGATCATATATAATCATTATTTATTTTCATTCCTTTCAATTTTATAGAACTTATGAATTTATAATGGTCAATAGTATCATCGTTATGACCAATGATTACAATATTAATGCATATCTTATTATGTTGTTTTGCTACTCTACAAATTAGAGTTTTCTAAAAATTTTATGTCGATTAATAATATTACCAAATAATAAAATTATAATATTACTCTTTTTCTCATTCTGATATTTTCTTGCATATCTGACTAACTTCAAAAATAAGTTCTCTAGAAATGAAGCTCGATATATTGGATATTTTTTTCCCTAAATAATTAACTTAAGAGTTAATTGCAGAGTTAATTATTTTTTTTTTCTTTTAATTTTACTATCATCAATAATATGCATTGTTATGCCCAATGAATACCATATTAATATGCATCTTGTTATGATATTTTGTGTTCTCTATAATTTAGAGTTTTCTCAAAACTTTGTCAGTTAAGTATATTACCAAATAATTGAATTAACATTAATTTTTTTTATTCTAATATTTTTTTTACATAATTGGCTAAGTTCATATATAATTTCCATAAGAATTGAGCTTGATAGATTATATAATTTTATTCTCCTCGAGAAACTCTCTGCATACATTACTAGAATTAATCATTTTGTTGTATACTCCAAACATGGTCACAATTATTTAGCCATGTTAAAACTTTTAGAGATAAACACAAATGAGAATATCAATATTATTTGTGAAACATGTCAAATAAAAAAATATGCTATAATTTTCAATATGATATGCCATCAAAGAGAACGTAATGTCTATTTTCATCATATCCATACAGATATTTGAGGATCTTGTAAGAATGTAACTACTCTTGATAAATTTTATTATTTGATTATTTTTATTGTTAATTACTTTTAAATAATTAAGACTAAATAAAACTAATACTATGCAATAAATATTATGCAATAACACTACTATATTTCATGAGTTTTTCTTATATATTAAAGTGCATTAGATGATCTATCATATATCATCTATTAGAATACCTTGGAGATATTATGATCGAAAGAAAGATTTGACATTTGGTTGACATGATTATTACACTTCTCTTATACATTCTTAAATGTTCCTAGGATTATATAGTTATGATTATAAATTCAACCAAATAGTTTTTTTCATCCTTTCAGATCATACACAAAGTCAAATCCTTTCACCAAGAAAAAAATTACATCACTTACCATGCCTTTGAGAATATATATTTATTCAATAAATATCTCCCAAAAATAATAAAATTGCAACATGCACTATCACTGATTAGGTGTATTTTCTTACCATCACATGCCTTTAAATATAATTGTTTTGTTCAACAATAATATTAATTAAATTTATACTTTTCTAGATATTAATTCTATCTCTTAAAAATGAGAAATAATTATTAATATATCAAGAACAAAGGCGAAGCATAAAATCATAAGCGCTATCACTTACGAGTTATAAATCAAACACTTTCTTGAGCTGCTAAATTTCTAATTTAGCATTACACAAACATATGTGGTATATAGAAATTGTATTCACTTTATTAGAAAATAATAGATGAAAGAACTATTGATATTGATTACATACCTACTAGAGATAAACTTGCATATACCCTTATGAAAAAATTATGAGAACCATAAATTTATACTGTTGGTCAAAATTTGAGCATGATGAACTTTTATGCATCAGCAAGAATGAATGTTAGAATTACTTTCATTTTTGTTTATTTCTTTATTTTTGTTCATAGTTAATATCAGAAGCATCTCGATATATAAGGAGTACACCAATCATTTTTATCTTTTTTTCCTTTATTATGTATATCATTTTTGTTCCATTTATATCAATTTTTAATTAAACAAAAAAAATATTTATATTAACAATAAAGTTAATCATTTTCTAGGTTCTTATAAATAGGCACAATTATATGCACAAGGTCACAACATCAACTATAGTACTACATGTGAGCAATTTTGAATTAGATACTTAACAAGATTATGTTTTTTTTTTTATTTCAAAATCAACTATATTTTATGATGACCATTGACCAACCATTTTATTGCTCTAATATCATATTAATTCTAAGTTTATCTTTTATGCGCAAATAAAACATATCAGGATAAATCATCACTTGATCAAAAAAAAAAAAAAATTCAATAGGAATTCATCACAACATCTAACACATCTACCATAGACTAAATTGTAGATATTTTCATGAAGAATTTGAGAGGATAGCAAATCACTTATTTTTCCTCCAAGCAAGATGTTGAGACATATGTACTAGTTTGAGGTAGATGTGGCAAATGAGTCAGGCAGCCCAGCTCAGCACACGGCACAACTCACAAAAATCAAGCTATATCAGGCATTGAGGTCGGCTCGCATGTTGCCAAAGCAAAAGACCCAACACAACCCACGATGCGAAGTAGAGGCAACAATTCACACCAAGATGAGACCCATTAATTTTAGCCTAGGATGAGATGTGCATGTCTTCAAATTATGATGTGCAAGAGAAAAAATGAGTTGCAAAATTTTCACCTAGCCCAACAAGCTAAAATGATTTGGTCCAACCATATCATTTCCAAAGCTCTCCCCCATGAATCAAATTATTCCCAAAGCCCCCTCCTCCCCAAACTCCTGAAAATTATAGGCAACATATTTGATATCTTAAAAACTTTATATATTGGATTGTTGAAAGTGAAGACGCATTAGAAGACACACTACAAGAATTCAAATCCATTTAGTTTTGTAGAAAACAAAATTTGATCTCTATTTGGTAATGTTGCTCATTACATTTCTAATAATATTTTCAAAATGATTTCTCTACTTTGTTTTGGTTGCCACCCTATATAGAACCATTAATTATATTTAAGTGCTAAGTATTCTAAAGTTACACATAACCCATCATTAATAATTGAATAATCATCCATGAATTAATGCTTGCTGCAGAACATAACCCAAAAAAAAAAACATGAATGTGTAAATCAGCTGCAAGTTAATTCATTATATTATACAAAACAATATTAAATTAAATAGGACAGTCAATTAAAAAATTAAATTTTAAAAATCAACCTGAGTCTTCCCCAGCCGAGACTCAAGGTCTACTTGATAATCTCTATGCTTCAATGGCTTCCTTTGCACCGGTAGTGACTTCGCTGCAAAACATTGTGTTAAGATGTACAACTTTAAGTCATTGCCCTAAATATAAATTTTTGATACAAGAGGTGGGCAAATAAAATAGGTAAGTATTCTCAACTAGAGCTCACAAACTACCAATGTCATAGTCATTAGTCCGTCTAGAATATGAGTATATCTCTAATAGGCTATGCCTGTGATTTCTAAACAAAATCTCATATCATGGAGACTTCACAATTCAAAAAAAAATACATTAATATGAATTTATCTGGGATAATCTAGAAAAAACTAATTATACTAATAACATAAGTAATATATAATATAGTTACTATAATATAATTCAATTTTCTTATGATTCTTTTATATCTAATAAATATCTAAGACATCACAACTCAATCATCTCAAACTCAGTCTGTAATAACAAATTCAATTCAAAAGTAACTAATCAATCATCTTTTATAATCAAAATATCATTAGCATATATTATTAGTATTATATATTATCTTATTAATCGACATATATAAAAATAAAATTAATCTTATGCACAATATAAAGATCAAATTGACTATGCCTTATGAGTTATGAGATTGTTTCATTTCATTAAAATCATTTCACAGTATATACACCTTGCATGCATTCCTTGAAATGGTAAAACATGTGACTACTACATAAATACACCATTCTCAAGATCATTGTAAAATAATATATTCATCATATTCAACTAATTACTAACATATAGTTTGCTTGTAAGAAATTATAATAGACTTATCTGAAATAAATACTTATCATCTTGACCAAGGAAAAAGATACTAATAATTCAAACCATAATTTTATGTGAATCACACGGCTACAAATCTACTATTGAGCAATCAACATTTCTTTCAGGTCCAATCTTCATCATGTGCATCAATATCTCGCTAGAGACTTATCTGAAAACTTAAAAAGAAAATCATATTAATGATTTCAATTGATTGTACTCAATTCATCCAATATGAAATGTCTTCATATTGGATGACTACTAATCTCAAATAATATTATTGATCATGTACTTATCAAGAGAGGACAATGATTCAAAATACAAAAAACTAAAACAAGACTAAGAGGAAACTTATGAATTATGATAATGAGTATTGGATAGAACACAATACTTAATTTCTTTCAAGACACAATTAAAAGATCCAAGCCACTATTTTGAGTCAGATCTACTGACAAGATGAGAGACTTGACTGGGAAAGGTTGTGGACATGTTCATCTAATATATATTTTAAGATTTGGAACATCAAGATCCTATCAATGAAAAGAACAAATTACACTTAGTCTATTCCATACAATATGTCACCGTCAATGATGAATAAGTGACTTGAAAAAACATTAAGAATCCTATGGCTATTAAAAGAGGATAAAAACTTAAAATATATAATACCAAAATGAGATTAAGGTAGTACTTATGATAAAATATTTAAATTTTGACTTATACTTCTCAAACATAGAATATGTAGCACCAAAATGAGATTAAATTTTAAAAAGATTTTTTGTCTTATTATATAAAAACTTGTATATGTAATGTATGAATGCTATATATTTTATAAGTGACTTCTCCTTCCCAAAACTTTAAATCACCATCATGATTCCTCAAATTTGGTATCATAGGAAAGTTATGTGGTATATCTCAATTTCTAACAATTAATATCAGAGCCGTAGTTCAATTTAAGAGCCAAATTTGAAGTCAAATCTAAGGTTTAGTGAATATATGAAGTGTCACTCAAAGAATATCATGATGTGCATGGACATTTAAGGTATAAATGGATATGATGTCATAACTTAAGTCGCAACATGAATGAATAAAGATGAACATAAATGAATGAAATCGCAACATAAATATGATATTATGACTTAACCCTAAATCATCATCATCATAATTCATGATACTTAATTATTAGATGAAAGTTATGCAATATATCATTCATGTTATTATACTACCATAGAAAATTTGACTTGATATTACACTACTAGAGAAAATTTACTTCTCCTCTTTAAGATAAAAATAAAAAACTAATAATCTATGCTAATTTATCACACATGATGATGTTATAATGAGTCGACAAATACCCATTTCTTCTTTTCTAAAAATTAATAACAATTCACAAATTCCAAAAAAAGAAAAAAAAAAAACAAAATAAAAATTTGCATATTATTTTGAACTTTAAATTAATAATCTTCATAAATTCTATCACATCCAATTTTAATTTAATCTACACAATCATTTAGATCTCAGTCTCGTTGTGATAGATTTCCTAAATTAAAACTTCCAAAATTTCACAAGAACTAAAGTTAGTTTGTCGATAACACTATTGCAACAAAACATGCTTGAGCAAAACCTCAATACAATGCATTTGAAAAATTCCTCACGGTACTTGAAAAAAGGGAAGACCCAAAAGGCGTTCAGCTCTTTGGTTGAGGCCGAGACAAGGCACACACCTATGTGTCTTTCACACATACCATGAAAGCACACTCCTCCATGGGTAAAGAAGCCTTTTGCGATGGATATCTGGCCTCTAGACTTCTCATGTTTGCAATATACCACAAGGGTTATGCCTCAATGCCTCACCTCATGCTTGCGCCTTAAAAAACACTGGCCAACAACTCATTCAACAGTTTGATTTGCATCTTTTATAACAATGCCATACCCTTTTATGATATCAATTATCAAATTTGTATAGTGCATTTAAAATTTTTAGTGTTAATTGATAGCATCAACCAAACAGGAAGCATGGAAATTCAAACTAGAAAAAAGCCACTTACATTTAGACCTGAATTGTGCATCATCCTCCTAAATCTCAAAGTGGCAGAAAACAGAGTAAACAATCGTAAGTGACTACCCACATCAATAGTGCACACTGCACAGGGAAGGTCAGAGCAAGTGAATCGTCAAACATGATAAACCTGATCGTCCAGCCCCCGACACCTTTCAGAATACTCATCTCGATCGAGCTTTCTGCGAGAATGAATGTCACCTGCATCATGCTACAGAAAAAACGTAACTAGATAAATTACCATGAAAGACAACATCTACGTTGAATTGAAACAAGAAAAAAAAAACACCAGCAGAAGGAGAGAGTTACTTCGTCCTGAGCCATTTCTACCGACTCACGAACTGGGAACACGCACGAAGAAGGAAGAAGCATAAGCCAGAATTATTCCAATAAATTGAAATATAAAGAAAGATTAAGACAGTAGCTACTTTACATCTAGCCGGGCGTTTGGTCTAGTGGTATGATTCTCGCTTCGGGTGCGAGAGGCCGCGAGTTCGATTCTCGCAACGCCCCCGTTAGCTAGCACTCCTGCTTAGTGCTGTAATTCCTTCCTTAACAAAAAAGGATCGCTAATCTTAAAAAGATTAAATTTTTATACATTTTGATGACAATATTGTCTATTGATCACTTCATTGACTCAAAAATAAAAAATTTCATGGATATTTGGAGGAGTTAATTATGAATTAGAGCTCAAAAACCTTTACTCCAAAGGATTAAGATCACAAAAAACTTGACAACATTGGTTTTGAATTAATTTTAAATGTGAAAGTCTCTCCACTTTTTGTTTTATCTATGGAAAATTGAGACACTAATAGATTTTATGAGAAACTATTTGAAGTTAAAAGCAACTCCTTGTCGCTCTCATACAACAACTAGCATGAGATGGCATCGACAAGGGCCTTTGGAAGGAGAAGACACCATCGCTACTACATTATCGATGGGAATAATTTTCATATGTTTGGCAAGTTTGTGTTTTCCATCAAAAATAAAGAAATAATATTAGTAAGGATCTATTTGTTTTTTGGGCTAAACACTTGAAGTAATTTACTTTCAGTATTCAGCATTTGTTTTTCAAAAAATGTATAACTTAATGCTTAATTTTATAAAAAAAAAGTTCTGAATAAAAAAAATTAAAATATTTGACTTTTTCTATTCAAAAAAAATTATTTTCTACCAAGATAAAAATAATCATCATTACCTAACTAGAAGTAAAACTATTATTAGCTACCTATTATGTATAGCTATCTCATCTTAGTCTGGCTCATTTATTTCTTTTTAATTTCGTTTTGTTACTATCCCTACTCATTACCCAATGTTAAAAAATAAACAACTTATTACTTAATGCTATTAAGTACCATTCAGCATCAAACTCAAAAAAAAAAACTCTATTCAGTATTAAGTAAAAAAAAACAAACACCACCGAAGTACTTCAAATTATGATGGCTTAATTATTATTGACCGGATATGATGCCACATGGAAAAAATGCAAATATTTGTGGGCCCAAAGTAGAGATTGATAGCGATGATGTAAAGTTAGTAAATTTTACTCAAGTTAAGGAACTAAAAAAGTTGAAATTTACTGAATATTAGAATCGGATCTACATAGAGATATGAATACTACTAGATGGAATTATCACTGGCTTGAGAACCTATGAATATTACAAATTCCCAGAGGATCTTATCTTCCAAGAGAAACTCAATTTTATTTCTTTGTTGAAACCCTCAGTAAAAAAATGGAACTAAACGATTAAAAGTAATATTTGACTATGAGGAAGTAATACATGTTCACCCAGTAGGGAAAAATGATGTAATTATCCCTTATTTTATTCCCCAAATAATATGGATGTTGGATGCTTTGTTAGTTGTCTTCTTCATTGGCAGCTAACTAGGATGTATGGTGTAACATCTAGGAACCTGTGTTCTTGCACATGAGATCTTATCTGTTAATTGTCAATGGCACCTTCTTTGGCTTGGTGTTTTCCTAGAGACCGTAATAATTTAATGAGTAGAGCAAATAAGATTGGGAGTGTATTATATTGTACTGGCTTGAAAGATGGGTGTGTAGGAATAAGGATAGTTTATATCTTGAACAACTTAGGCTTGATTGGATACCATTATACTTGGAAGAACATAAGAGATGATAAAATCTTGAGGTTATATGAGGAATAAAGATAGTTTATATGTTGGATTGAGAATAGGCTAGACTAGGCTTTAGTTACATATGCCTATATGTTTGCTTTTCAATTGTCAAAGGTATAAAATCTTGAGGTTACTACATCTAATCATCTAATTTTTATAGTTTTATAATCCACCTATGGCACTAAAATCATAAAATTATTTCAATTTGAGAACTCTGGACGATAAGAGGCTAATTGTGGCAAAATGGTTTATAATAGTTGGGGGCAAATCAGAAATGTATCTCTTCAAGATTGAATTAAATCTCATTGGAATCATCTGTTATGTTGGAGCTCTTATCTCATAGACAACTTCAAGCGGCGAATTAAGGGATATAATAAAAAATTAAAGAATCTTAAATAGAAACAAGATTCTACTTCTCGACAATAGTGCCGAGAAGAGAAGCATCAACTTAATACTATTTTTGATAAAAAATAGAGATTCCAGAGGTAGTACTCAAAATAAATCACGCTTCAATCAAGAGACCATAATAGCCATTACTTTCGCACATATACTTCTTTGAGGAAGAGGAACAAAATGATTTATCAACTATAAATATCTGATAGAGTTTGAGTGGATTTGGACACAAGTCTTGTTAATGTTATCAATGATTATTTTATTTATATTTTTGCTTCCTCTAATCCTAATTTCACTCACGTAATTGATTGTGTGTCTACAACTATTATTGATGCCCATAATATTGAGCTTTCATGGCTTATTATTAATGATGAGATCTATAGAGCTTTATTTAAGATGTAACTAGATTAGTCCCTAGGTTCATATAGTATAAATTTGGACCTTTATTTAAGCTAACAATGAGTCACATAGTCACTAGGTTCATATAGTATAATTTCACTAATGAGCTTTATTATTATTGATGCCCATAATATAGCATGTTGTAGGTTCAGATGTGGTGAAAGAAATAATAGACTAATACAATCATTGTTACCTTCATTTAGACATCAATGAGACTTTTCTTAAGAATAAGAAGAACTGTGGGCAACTTTTAACTAATTACTCTTTATAACGTTGTCTATAAAATCATTTCTTGAGTTTTGACTAATAGATTAAAATCTTTATTGCCTTTTATAACTTTTGAGTCACATAGTACTTCACTCGAAGGAAGATTAATTACGGATAATATTCTTCTTTCTTTTAAAGCTATAAATTACTTCAAGGTGAACTCACAAAAAAGAGATTGTTTGTAATTAGTTTGTATTTGATGCACTTGGCCTCACAAAGCTTGGTAGAATTACGAGCTTGCCCTTCTAATTTATCATTAAATGAGCGTGTCTGATGTGCTATATTTTTTAAAGCTACTTTTGACTATTACTGTTTTTTGATATGTGATATATAAACTTTATTTTCTTTTTCATTTTTTAATTGAATGTCATGCGATATCTTCTTCTTTTCATGATTTCTTCATCTTCTCCAGTGTTAAGTAATCCTTGTTGTAACAAGGAATCATAATCAAAATACAATATCTAGTATCAGAGTAATTTTTTAACAAATGGAATTTTTGTAATGGCTTCACCATAGATTTTCAACTGGCTAACCATATCCATAAACTGAGTGGAAAACTTAGTGAGAGAATTTGAGTTTCTCATCCTCAGATTCACAAAATCTCTTCTTAATGAATGAAGAAGAGCACCTCAAAATTTTTTATCTCCATTTCATTCTTCCTTAAGAAAGGTCCCAAGCCTATTTAGCTTCAGTACATCATAATAGTCGGGGAAAAATGACATTACAAATACATTGTTGGATGAACAATAATGCTTTAGCATTAGCTTTTCTGAGTTCATGTTCCTTTAATGCCACGTTTTCTTCCAGAGAATATAGATTTTTATGTTCTCTATAACTAGTATCCACAAGTTCCCATATATGTTGAGATATAAATAGTATTTTCAATAATAACAAACCATTAATCAAAAATTTCTCTATCAAATAAAGGTATAGCGATAGATCCAGTGTTTGAGGAACTTAGATGTGTAGTTGTCATAATGATTCTGTTCAAAAATATTTGAGTAATTTTAGCAGAAAAGTAGGGATCTTGTAAGATTCATGTTTATTTAACACATAATTTCTAGATCTATACTAGATTTAAAAGACCTGTGAATTTCTGTTTAGATCAGAATAGGAACTCAATAATAATTGATATGAAAATGTTATCTTGAATAATCGTTTCAAAATGAAATTTAACCTCAAATCAAAACTGTGCTCTGATATCAAATGTTATATTTTGATTATGATTCCTTGCTACAACAAGGATTACAAAATACCGGAGAAGAAAATCAAGTAACAAAAATTCAAATCAAAAAAATGATGTCCGAATATGTCAATAAAAATAAGTCAAGATGTAAAAGTATTAGTAATACATCTTCTGTATCTTCGAATACATATCACCCTAAGGATTCACATATCCCTTGTAACATATGCAAGAGAACTAACCATACTAAAAAGGAATGTTGGTTCAGAACAAAGAACCAATACCTAAACTGTAAAAAGTTTGGGCATCTATCTAAAGAATTAGAGCACATTCAATATGATAGTTATGCAGAAGAAACACTCTCTGTAGAGCACATATTCTATGTGATAAAAATCAAAAATAATCACTCTTCAAATATATGATTTATGAATAGTAATTGCTCAAATCACATGTTTGGAAATCATAATATATTTATGAATTTATAACCTTTAGTAAATTCAAAAGTCAAGTTAAGAAATGATAAACTTGTCCAAGCAAAAGCAAAGGACAAAGTCACTATCTCTACATGAGATAAAATCATAAAAGATGTACTACTAGTTATAGTATTAGATCATAATCTCATTAGTGTGGGACAATTAATAGAGAGTGGATATAATTATGTGTTCAAAGATAATTAATGTAGCATATTTAATCAAGAGTCAAAAAATCATCTTTGAATAGTAAAAATATATAGTGGAAAGAATTTCCCTCTGACCCTTGATCAGATACTGAATATAACTCTAAGGATGAATATTGAACAAGAGATAATTATGTGACAGAAGATTGGGACACCTAAATTACACAAATTTAAAATTACTTTCACAAAAATAACTTTTGAGTGACCTACCATCTAATCTAAGCATTCACTCTTCAGTATGTGACGAATGTGATATGGATAAGCTATCCAAACAAACCTTTCCTAAAAGTATTGTTAGAAGAGCATCCCAATCTATCGAACTAGTTCATATTGATATATGTGAACCTATATCAATTTAATCCCTAGCAAACAACAAATATTCTTGTTGTTTGCACTCAAATGATGTGGGTTTACTTCTTGAAATACAAAACTAAAACCTATAAATATTTCAAGAAGTTTGTATACCTAACACAAATACCTCACTCCATTACAGGTTTGGAGTGGGAGAAAACTGAATGTACAACACTTAAAAATATTTGGAAGTGTCTACTACTCTCACATACCAAAGCTTGATAGATCTAAATTAGACTCCAAAAGTCTAAATTATTTTAGTTGGATACAGTCTGCAATCTAAGGATTATAGACTATATTCACCAGAAATAAAAATATTTTTAGCGAGCAAAGATGTAATCATTGATGAGAATGCTAAATGAAAAAATAATATATAAAATTCTGATATGCAAAATATCAGTATATAAGAATGGAATCTAGATTCTTTAGCAGATAATAATATTAAAAGCAAGACAAAGTATGTTTCTAGTTCTCATTCTAAGTCAGAAGTAGATATAAAATTGCATTATGAAATCAGTATACCAGTCAAATATAAAACACTAGAAGAGATCTACCAACAGTGTACTCATCAACTTGAAGAGACAGTAAAACACCAAGTATGAGTTGATGCTATGAAGTCAAATATATCTGTCATAGAAAAATTATACTTGGATATTAGTAGACCTACCTCAAAATAAACACAGTGTTAGGATTAAGTAACTGTTTAAAGTTAAGAGTCAACTAAACAATAATCAATCTATATATAAGGCCAGATTGGTGGCCAGAAGCTATTCACAAAGGGTTGACTCATATCATTTCAAAATATTTGCTCCAGTAGGAAGATTAGAAATAGTAATATTACTAATAGCCTTAGTTAGACAGAAAGAATTGGTATGTTTACAATTATACATAAAATCTATTTTCTTAAATAATAACTCTCTATGAGTTGAAACAAGACTCTCTATGAGTTGAAACAAGTTCCCCGTGCTTAATATCAATAAATAAATTTATACTTATTGAATAAATGATTCAAATGAATCATGAGTGAACCAACATTGTACATTAAGAGATAAAAATTCTGGTATGCAATATATAAACTATATTTTTTTTTATTTTGTATTTGAATGTCATTTTAATTGAATGTCATATAGACTAAATCTTTTTGAAGACAATTCTATGGAATATGAGTTTTGTAAGCAGGTGTATTGAATTGATATCCATATGTATTTTCTCAGCATCTATAAGGTGCTCATGGCTATCATTCAGTTGATCTAATTATTCATACTCATGATTAAGATAAGAAAATCCATTTTTTTTTTATATTTTCATTATTTGCTCCAAAACCCTTTTGGTAATGTTGAAGAGAAACAAAATTATGAGCCTTTTACATGGTATTTGTGTAGCCCACACTATTCTTGTTGCCTACGAAAAAGCATCAAGCTAGTTTATAAACGTTTAAAAATCTTTGATCTAGTTTAACTCTTTAGTGTGTCCTAAGAACAAGTATCAATTATTTAGGATTAACATATATGTTAAGTCAAGAAATTTTAAAATTAAATGGTGATGGATTGCAAAACAAGTGTCAATTATTCCTCTATCTGTCTATATATCTATCTATATTATCTATGTATCTCTGTCTATGCATCTATGTATTTGTCTATCTATGCATCTATGTATTTGTCTGTCTATGCATCTATGTATTTGTCTGTCTATGAATCTATGTATTTGTCTGTCTATGCATCTATATATTTGTCTATCTATGCATCTATATATGTCTGTCTGCCCATATATCTATCTGTATGTCTATGTATCTCTATCTATCTGTATGTCTATGTATCTCTATCTATCTATATGTCTATGTATCTCTATCTATCTGTATGTCTATGTATCTACGTGTCTGTTAGTATGTATGTCTATGTGTATGTCAGTATGTATGTCTATGTGTCTGTCATTATGTATGTCTGTGTATGTCAGTATGTATGTCTATGTGTCTGTATGTATGTGTCTGTATGTATGTGTATGTGTGTGTGTGTATGTGTGTGTGTGTGTGTGTGTGTGTGTGTGTGTGTGTGTGTGTGTGTGTCTGTGTATATGTCTGTGTGTCTGTGTGTATGTCTGTGTGTATGTCTGTGTGTCTGTGTGTATGTCTGTGGGTATGTCTGTGTCTGTGTGTATGTCTGTGTCTGTGTGTATGTCTGTGTCTGTGTGTATGTCTGTGTCTGTGTGTATGTCTGTGTCTGTGTGTATGTCTGTGTCTGTGTATGTCTGTGTCTGTGTATGTCTGTCTGTGTGTATGTCTGTCTGTGTGTATGTCTATGTTTGTGTCTGTGTGTATGTCTGTGTGTGTGTCTGTGTTTGTCTGTGTGTGTGTCTGTGGGTGTGTCTGTGGGTGTGTCTGTGGGTGTGTCTGTGGGTGTGTCTGTGGGTGTGTCTGTGGGTGTGTCTGTGGGTGTGTCTGTGGGTGTGTCTGTGGGGGTGTCTGTGGGGTGTCTGTGGGCGTGTCTGTGGGCGTGTCTGTGGGCGTGTCTGTGGGTGTGTCTGTGGGTGTGTCTGTGGGTGTGTCTGTGGGTGTGTCTGTGGGTGTGTCTGTGGGTGTGTCTGTGGGTGTGTCTGTGGGTGTCTGTGGGTGTGTCTGTGGGTGTGTCTGTGGGTGTGTCTGTGGGTGTGTCTGTGGGTGTGTCTGTGGGGGTGTCTGTGGGGGTGTCTGTGGGGGTGTCTGTGGGTGTGTCTGTGGGTGTGTCTGTGGGTGTGTCCGTGGGTGTGTCTGTGGGTGTGTCTGTGGGTGTGTCTGTGGGGGTGTCTGTGGGTGTGTCTGTGGGTGTCTGTGGGTGTGTCCGTGGGTGTGTCTGTGGGTGTGTCTGTGGGTGTGTCTGTGGGGGTGTCTGTGGGTGTGTCTGTGGGTGTGTCTGTGGGTGTGTCTGTGGGGGTGTCTGTGGGTGTGTCTGTGGGGGTGTCTGTGGGTGTGTCTGGGTATGTCTGTCTGTGTCTGTCTATGTATGTATAACCATTTGGGATGACTGGTAGCTGCCTTGTGCTGCAAAAAACTAAGCATTCTATTCCATTAACCAATTATGCTATTAATGAAACTTGCAGCGGCTAATAAATAGCTGAGGTGTGTTTAATGAAGTTTAAATTAATGAAAAATTGCCAATGAAATTTAAAAATTAAATTGTCAATAGAAAAGTCAATTTTTTTTTTAAAATAGAACTATATATAAAAAAAGATTTAAAACTATGAAATTTACAATGCATATTTTTGTTCTGGAAATAAATAAAATTAAGTTAGCGGATAAGAGCATCTCCACCCAATCTTTATTTTTCACTTGGAGCTCAAACACAAAAATCCACTTAAAAAATATTCAATTTCAAAACCCAAAACGTTGAGTTGAAATGAAAAATGTAGGGAAGAAGATATGAATACATTCCACGAAAACAAACATACTCGGTGCATTTTCCAGCTATTTTATCAGCCCGACAATGAATCAGATAGCAAGAACATCGTTATCTGACACTTAATAAGGGCAATGACGCCAAAAGGCGGAAAAAACAGGAGTGGGCAGCCTAACAACGATGTAGGAAAAGCAACAATGGAGTCTTTGGACGAAGAACACCTCAACCCACCAGTTGTTTTCCAAATTGATATCTGCCTCTGTCCATACGCCAACGACTTGACAAAGAAACACCAGTTGGCTCCAGAAGGAAGGCAGCAAGGCTAAATCGAAGCATAATTTGTGAACAGATTCTGATAGACTATATCCAAGCTCGTACTCAAGATTAAAATAGTCTGCACCACAGAATTTGAGCTTATTGTTCGCCGCTAATGAAACAGATAAGCATCAGGTTAGCATCAACTGTACAGAAGTAGGCGGAGGAGATGAAAAAGAGAAGAAAATATCGGGCCGCATGTAGTGGAGCCTTCAAGAACAAAAGCCTCCGTGGAGAGCAGCCAGCTCATTGTTTGCCTCGCCAGAGCAGATGATCAATAATGACAATCAATTATCTGATAAAAATGGAAGGCAATCAAAGGCCAATATAAAGGTCTACCAGAGTTTCCTTCGAGTAATGTGCATGCAGGAATGTCGAGAGAGAAAATGAGGATAATAAGAAAGAAGTTAAGATCCAGAAGGCATCTCTCTCGTTGCTATTCGCCATCGAACAAACCCAGTTAGCAATCAAAAAGAGTACCTGGATTGGTGTGGCAGAAAGAAAATAAACGTGGAGAAAGCCATGTGGGCGCGAAACATATAAGAGAACTTTAGAATCAGAAAGTTCGCCGGCGAGAAGCGCCGTGGTATCTTTAGAATAAGAAAACAGCATTACCAGTGAACTTTTAGGCGACGAAGCTCAAACGGATAGGGAGAGATCATTGCTTCGCAGTTTCAAACGAAGGAGCAGCAAGGAGTAAAAAACATGTAGGAAAACAAATTGGAGAACAAGTGGATAACAGTTACCCGACGTATATATCCCAGCTTGTTGTCGCCTGAGGTGAACCAGAATAACAACATTAATAGAGTCATCTGTGCTTAATTAGGCGAAGAAGATCAATGGATCAAGTCCGCCATTGATAACAGTTGAAGCAATGGAAAGAGAAAAAAAACAAAAGCTAGAACAAGGAACCACGCTCCCGGAACCACGCTCCCGGAACCACGCTCCCGGAACCACGATCCCGGAGACAAATCATGGATCAGAAACAATGTCCATAGTCCATACAGAGGAGCCGCAGCCGATTAGCTGTAGATTTGTGAAGCAGAGTCAAATGTGCGAGATTACAAGCCTGATGAACTTTGCAAAAATTAAACAAGTCCAGAACAGGTAATAACCAGACGATGTTCGCCTCCCATGAATCAGATTATGCTTCTAGGGCGCACATCTGAGATTTTAAAGGCATCGTGTATGGCAAAACAAGAATTACACCGACCCCATGCTCGACATCTTGAAGAAGACGAGGGGGGTTTACAATTTATAGAAGGCTTCTGCGAAACCCTAGAATGAACAGCGGAGAGGAATTGAAGTACAAACCTCACTGGCACCGGTTCATCGATTTGTAACTTTAGAAAAATAAAAATATCAATATAGAATCGTGTCTCCCTTAAATAATATAATATTATCATTTTTGTTATAATAATATCATAAAAACAATTAATTTTCATTAATTAATTTGGTTGCAATTCTCATTAAAAATATCAACAATTTGTAAATATTAACGTTAATTTGTGTATATAATTTTAAAATTTATGTTTAAAATAAAAATTTAAATATATACAATTTATTTGATTTTAATTTAATTTGTCAAATTTAAATTAAAATTGAATATAGGTAGAATTAACATTAAATTAATAAAAAATTAATGTTTTTTTCGAAATATTATAAATAATTTCTTGAAAAAAAAATGGGATACGCGTAGTGGTCTCAACTAAGATGGGTGGCCCGAGTAATGTGTTCCATGTGACTCAGAGCCCACATGGGCACCGCACAGGGCACGACCCGACAATAGAGATGTCAACAGGGCCGGGCTGGCCCGGCCCGGCACTGAAATTTCCCGTGCCATGCCGTGCCGAGGCCAACCGGGCCTCGTGCCATGACGTGCCGAGGCCAACCGAGCCTCGTGCCGTGCTTGGCCCGGCACGGTACCTTGGCCTGTTGGCACGGTACCGTGTTGAATTTTTTTTTTTAATTAGGGTTACTGGGCGCCGAAACCCTAATTTTTTTTAAAATTAGGGTTTTGGGCGTGCCCAATTCCTAATTTTTTTTAGAATTAGGGTTTCGGGATCGCCCAATTCCTAATTTTTTTTTGAATTAGGATTTCGGACGCGCAGAAATCCTAATTTTTTTTTAAATTAGGGTTTCTTGTCTGCCGAAACCCTGATTTTTTTTAATTTAGGCCATGATGTGCCGGGCACAAAAACCGAGGCCAAGCTTGAAAAAAATGGGTCATGTTGGCCCGGCACGGCCCATTTGATACATTTAAGACAATCTGCTTTTGAGCTGCTCGTAATTTATAATAAATGTTAATTAAAAGCTTGTTCATATATATTAAATTTAGATAAATCTTATTAAAATGTTAATTAATTTATATTATTTAAATGGTTTTGTATCACTTATTAAATAATTAAAAAATATTATAAAGTGATAAACATGGTAAATGCATATAAATTACGACAAAAAATAAATGTTAATATTGATATTAATTATGAATCTATACAATATATAATATAATTTTTAATACAATATTTTTTTTTAACAAGTTTAGATTAATTAAATACTTAAAATATGATTGAAAAAATATTTAAAGTATTTTTTATGCACTTGTTTAAGCTCACCAACAAGTTCATATTATTAATTTAATACTTTATCTATCAAAAAAATTAGATTGGGAAAAATAAATTTATATTTCACATTAAATGTGTATTTAGAATTTCTATATAATTAATAAATAAAGTATTTAATTTAATTTAAACTTTAAGATTCATCTTTATTTCTTACAAATAAAATAAGAAAATAATAAGATCTAAAAATAACTACCTAAAATATATTTAAATATAAAATTATTTAATAATTATGCAAGCATATTAAAGTATTGACAAATTTTGCAAAACATATTTGACAAATTCTTCAGGAAGTAATAGCATCTCCAATCAGACTTAACAAAATAACTACTTGAAATATATTTAAATATTAAATTTACTACTTTATCTATCAATTTTTTAGAATATACTCCAATCACTCTCTCTATTTTACACCTAATTTCTAATAATTTTTAAAAAGTCAAACATATATATAGAGAAAGATAAAGAAAAAAAGGCAGAGAAAAAATTTAGAAAGCTCAAATAGCTCTCCACATTTGTTGAAACATTTGAGTAAATTAGAAAATAGAGAACAAGTTGGAGATACTCTAATAATATTCTGAGCTCATTATATGTTTGTATTTAAATGACAATATACGTGGAGATTACATATAATCACAACATTTAAGTCATATTATCACATTATTGATTCTGAGCCCTAAGAAATGATCATATCACTTAAAGAATAACACATAAATGGACCCAGAGCATACTGTGATTCAGGAATTTTTAGTGCGCATAAACAAGTACTTAGTATTTCTCATATTATAACTTGAACACCTGAAATCTCAATTTTAGAAGAAATGAAGTGTGTATTGGTGCCTATATTATGTTAGGAGCTTTTATATTATATTGGATGGCAGCCTATTTTTTGCTTAGGTCAATTTTATTTCATGATGAATGCATGTTTATGGCTATCCATATCTATATAACATGCTATATACTTGTACACACGCACGCATATATAAACACATACACATGCATATACAATGTCATGTATATGCATGTGGATGTGTGCATATACAAACTTACAAATAACACCATCTACACATACTGTTTAGATGTGCCACACATGTACACACACATGATACATATTCCAATATGTAGCATTCTACATGTTACGCGCAAAAACTACGTCCCACTCCAGTTCCTATTATCCCAACTCTCAAAAATTTTTGAGCATTGGGATAGTAGGATTAGAGAGACACATAACATATATATATTGCCATATATGCATATATATGTCCAGAAGCGTTTTGGTTTTGGCTACCCAAAACGCAAAGAAAACTCATAATTAATGCAGGCATACAATAACTATAGTATATATACGCATATATTATACTATCTACATATAGGTGATATGTATAGGTGACATGTCTTACAGTTTTTTGTTGAAACCGGGAGGCAAATAAAGTGTAGAAACAGATGATGGGAGGATTTTTTTTTTAACAAAAAACAAAAATAAGTTAATAAGAAAATTGAAACAGCTAGAAATAGAAAACATGGTTTTTCTCTAGACGAGGGGAATCTGGTTTAAATTTCCCCTTGCGATCACAACCACCACTGCAAGCAAAGCAATACAAAAATACTCCCAAGGCGCGCACCGGACGAACACTTTTTGAATCAGAGCTCATCCTGCGAATACAAGCAAGAGGGAGGAGACGATCACTCCCAGCCAACACAAAAAAAAGAACTGGGTGGACAACAATGGATACTCACATGATCTTCGTCGTCGGAGTGTGACTCGGCCTCAGCGTCGTCGCCACCCTCGTCGCCACCATCGTCTTCATCATCAGAATCGGACACATCATCACTAGAGTCCTGCAAACAAAAGTTGGGAAACAAGAATTAACGTCAGCCGAGTGTCTGTGCAAACAAAGTTATGATTCAATGGAGGGGGCGATGTATGAAGGAATCACTTGTTTCTTCTCGGCCTCGTCAAACGCTTTCTTTTCCGCCTGTAAAACGAACATTCAGATCAGCTACAATTCACCAAAGGAAGAAGAACCAAGAGCAATTTCTGAACTGAACTCACGTCTTTGCTCTTCCCCCAAGTGTCCTCCGCTAGCTTCTTGGCGTAGTCTGGATCGTCGCACAGCAGGACATTGTCAAAAAGTGTTCCGGACTTCACCTGTTCCACCAGCAATGTCGATTGTTAATCAAACGAGCCAGCGCAAACCAACGCATGGTGATTGTGCATGCCTCCCACGTACCTGCCACAATTCAATGCCGACATATTTCAAACCTGGGTAGACGTGAGCATCAGGATCATCTCTGAACTCTGAAAAAACAGGTAGAACACGATGGAACCTTAGGGAATTCTGCTGGGGAAGCACCAAATTAAGAACGAAGGAAACAAACCAGGGTTGTCAATCATGGGCGCCTTCCACTTGCCCTTGTAGTTAGGGTTCTTAATTTTCTGAAATCACAGGCACGATGCACGTTCAATATATTACCTAGAACTAGGAAACAGGGCGTGCCCGCGAAGGAGAAAGCGCCAACCTTTGGCTTCCATGGTCCCTTGTATTCTGGATTAGCTATTGTTGGTGCGACCCACGCACCATCTTCCTCATCATCCCAATCCTCGGGCTACAAGATGGCGTTTAGACACGATTCACAGCATCCCCCAACTACATTGTCCATGAAAACACGTTTAAACCATTACCTTGGTAGCATCTGTATCTGGTATCTCCTTGGGAATGTCATCATATCCCTGCCATCCGTACACGTTCAATGTTCTTATAAACCAGTAGAACGAATAGAGAGAGAGAGCGAGCGAGAGAGAGAGAGAGAGAGAGAGAGAGGGGTATGGAAAGTCACTACCTCTGGCTTAGTGTCTTCAGGATCAGGAATGTATTCCTTATCATCCCAGTCTTCGGGCTGGGAGCCATTTAAACGAGTCACTGCAAGCGTCTCCAGAGACGGGAGGAAAAGAAGCAAAATTAAAACAAAAAGGCACCTTCTTGGCTTCTGGATCCTTGATTTTCTTGGGAAGAAGAAGAGACCAATCAGTAAACAAGCTTCCGGATTGCTTATCGGCATTATCAATCAGAATACTGTAGGTTGCATCGGGTTTGATTATAAACGTGTAGACATGAGTCAACTGGTCCGTTTCGCAGGGAACATCTTTCTTGATCAGGTGGTTAGTTCCATTGTAGTTTAAAATAGCTTGAACCTTCTTCGTGCTGTAGCCACAGATATCTGGGCCGAACATGATGCTGTAAGGAGTATCACCTCCAAATTTCTCCTGGTCTATTTCACCACTGAGCAGCTTCATGTAGCCACCGCCACAGTCGAGCTTCTGTTCATGCTTGACGGAAAATTGGAAAACCAGAGTCTTATCTTTGCTGCTGAATTCGGGAAATTCAGCCGAGATAGCATAGAATTTGTAATCCTCGCTTGTTTTTATCCCTTCAATGCGACAAGCCAACATAAACGAAAAAAAAGCGAGAAGCAACAGCCATAAACAGAAAGCTGAAGTAAGGAAGAATCATGGTACCTTTGTCGTTCGGGTCTGCGTTCCATTTCCCTGACGTGTAGTTCCACTTCCCTGCTGATGACTCATCTTGTTTCCATTGAGAAACCTTCCACCTATCTTCCCAACCATCTTCACAGACAAAATTGGAGTTAACAATAGAACCATATCTAGGGACGGCAATGAAGAAACATAAGCTTCGTATGATTGAAGGTGGTACAAGCTAATGATCAACCAGATTGTCAAATTTCGATCAAACCATTGTTAAAAGAAGCTGATTTTTGATTCCACCAAACCAGAAAACATAACGGATGCGTTCTAAATGACAAATTGTCAAACAGGATCGGTTCTTAGTTAGAAGGATCAATGCACGTATCCGCCATTAAAAACAGAATCGAGAAGAACATCCAGTTGTAAAGCTCATGGAGAGAGCGCTGATGGATTAGACAAGCAGGTCGAGCGTTTGCCAAATAGAAACGTCACAGAGGAAAATCTTGCAGGCAAATTACTAGCTAAATGAATTCTTTGAAAATCGTGACAAAACACAGAATCAACATGGAAATCACTGAATTGATTTTGGATGCAATGTTAATCCCTAGATCTAAAATAAGTCAACGTCGTTTCTAGCATGCCAGAGCAAATTAATCACTAGATCTGAATATCAAAATTTAAATTATGAAAAAAAAAAAGATGATCGGCACCAAATACGACAGCACATTCTTCTTTTTAGCTTTTGGATCGAATCGTACTGCAAGATTCTTAAACAAAAAAGCCTACTAGCACGAATGTATCGAAAATCATGCGAACGATACCATTAAAATGTTCCTCAAAGAAGACCTTGGCAGCTGCGATGTAGACGAGACTGAGCAGAGCCAGGCAGAAAATTTTAAGCTCCGCCATTGTTATACCTCCAAGGCTCTAACGACGGGAGAGTCGAAGGAACGCCAAAAACTGAACTGACTTCGCGATCTATAAATAAGAGGAGACTAGTTGTCGGCCTCCCCACCGCTCAAAGCAGAAAACAATACAGGCGAAGGGGAGACGCTCGAGATGTGACGTGGACGAGTAAAACCTGGCCATGTCATTTGATTTTGTCACTCTTGCCACGTGCGGAACAAATACTGGTTGATTCTAAGCAGTTTGGTCGTCCAATTTAATCGAGCGGTGGAGGAATCTCCTTTTTTTTTTTAATTAATTAAATTGGTAATATATGTCAACAAATATAAGTTTGTTGTTATAAATAAATAAAAAACAAAACTAAGTGCGTATGCATCAAAATTAAAATATTTATATTTTGTTACCAAAACCAATAATATATTTGTTGAAATATAATTTAACGTATTATTGGAGAGAATTAAATCAAACCTAAAAAATGATTTAATTTAATATAATCTTTTTAGCTTACATTTAATTAATATGTGGTGTCGAGAATTTAAAGTGTGCATTAATTATTTATTTAATTAAAGTGTACATTTAATCTTTTTAATTTATTTAATTAAAAAAAGCAAAACAAATAATAAATAAAAATCAAAAAAAATCAAAAAAAATCAAAAAAAAATCAAAAAAAAATCAAAAAAATCAAAAAAATCAAAAAAATTAAAAAAAAAAACAAAAAAAAAACAAAAAAAAAACAAAAAAAAATAAAAAATTAATAAAAAAGTATAATTTTTACAATTGATAAAAATTAAAAACTACGAAGGTGTGCATTTTAAAATTTTAAAATTATAATTTTTAAAATTTTATAAATTATAATTTATTTTTGATTACTTTTTTTATTGGTTCATGTGGTTTATTTTATTATTTATAATAGGTGGATTTACAATTAATTAAGTATGTATTTAAAATTGATATATAGAATATTAATTATTAATGGAATACATACCACCTAAGATGAATTAATAATATCCTATTAGAGATACTTATAAGTCTTAATATTATTAATCTATGTAAATTAATTTTGATTCAGCATATCAAATAAGTTAAGTGAAATATTTTGAATAAATAATTAGAAATTGATTGAATTAATTTATTAATAATTTAACTTAATCTACGAGTATATGTAATATTAACACTAAGACTTTAATAAATATTAAATAATAATAAACATTATTTACTTCGAATAAGTAAGATAGTGTAATTTTAATTATATAATAAAGTTGATTATAATTAATATAAATAGTACAACATAATTTATATTGAGATTTCAAAATATTATTTTGTCCAGTACCATGAGAAATATTTAAATTATAATTAAAAATTTTGTTTATTTTTTTAGAGTATATGTGTATGTAAAATCAGACTGATTAACTTGATTAAAATAATATTAATTGATTTTATTATAATTAGATTAATTAATTTAATTTAAATTAAATATTTGAATATATATATATATATATGTGTGTGTGTGTGTGTGTGTGTGTGTGTGTGTGTGTGAACAAGATAAAAGTAAATTATTATTTTAAAGATTAAGTATAAAAGGAAACCATAATTTTTTGTGAAAAAACATTTATATTAAATTAAATCTTGTAGCCCATATTTGATTTAAAATAAACTTTTTAATAGTATGATATGTTTATTGAAATATAGACTAATTTGTTGAGATAAATATTAGATTCTTAAAAATGAAATTAAAAAAACAAGAGATGAGAAAAATAATTATTAAAAATACAATTAAAATAATGATAATAATTATTAATAAGTGAACAATTTTAATTTAATTATTTTTATTAAATAAATTAAATCATTTCATATAAAATATTAGTCATCGCACCCAAACAAAAACTTAATTACATATGTTTAATTTATTAAATAATTTTAATAATTTTAATTTTAATAAATTAAATCATTTCATATAAATTATATTTTAATTTAATTTATTAAATAAATTAAAATAATTTTAATTTTAATTACATATGTTTTTGCCAACATATGTATAAACTAATGCGATTAATATTTAATTCATGACAAACAAAAACTTAATAAATAATTATTAAAAATATAATTAGAATGCTTCCAAGAATTCAAAATATAGGTAAATAATTACTCACTAGTTAATATTTTATGATCTCTTGAATTTTGGCTCATTTTTTTTAAGTTACGGTTTTTGGATAATTTGTAATTTTAGTCAAATCTTTTGTATATCTATCAAATTAGATTTTGTATTCTAAATTTTAGTTAATAAAACATACAATAATAATTTTAAATATAAAATTCTTTCGAAGTAATATTTAAAACAAGAAAAAAAATATATAACAAACTAGATGAAAGAGATAGTCTTTATAATTTAAAAAAAAAGCAAAACAAATAATAAATAAAAAAACAAAAAAAAAAACAAAAAAAAAATTAATAAAAAATTAATAAAAAAATAAATAGAGAATAAATAGAAAATAAATAGAAAATAAATAGAGAATAAATAGAAAATAAATAAAAAAAAAATAAAAAAGGAAAAAGAAAAAAAAAAGCAATAGCCTCTATGCTATCTTATTCTTCTCTAAAGATGACTTCCTTAGAAATCCACAATGCTATCAGTACCTTAAAGTCAATTACAGTTAATGTTGATCAATTGATCACAAAACATAGTTCTTAACATGTCTCTTTTTCATTTTTATAAGTTCCCTTTCATATGTTCTACTACACCATTTTGTTGTAGAGAGTATGCCAATGTGCATGCTACTTCTAGGTGTCTTATTTGCGAAAAAAATTATCAAATATAATATCAGTTTAGTCACCCTCGTCATTTTTTTTTTGTTTTTTTTTTCATTTTTAAAATACTCTCTGGTATTAGACCCCTTAAACTTTAATTTATATTGCTTACTGAGGATACAGTGCTCACAAAAGTGTGACGCCACTTTTTTGATCTCTCGGAGGAAGTCTTGTTCAACAAAAATCTTCAGCTATATGTGATCGACTATATGATACCACTTTTTAAGGTTTCATCATAATAATTGTTTCTTTGACTATTTTCATGAAGCTATTTTAGACATGGGTTTTGCACATATTCCTATCACTATCTATTTGTCACAAAGATAATAATTTTTTTTTCCAGGCCTTTCACATGTCATACATATTGTATGACACGTGTAGTAGCCACAACCTTATTAATTAAAGACCAAGGAGCTGTTTGATACAGCACTTAACTTGTTCAAACTATCGAAGATTAAAATCTTCAATGGTTTTAAAATTTTAATATGTTGGATAAAAAAATTCTGGAAGCTAAAAATTAAAATTTTTAAGTGAAAAATTATTGAAAATATTATGTAGATAGAGACCTACTTAATGTTGAAGGCTGAAAATTTGCAGCAATTTTTTTTTTAAATTACAATTTTATCTTTATTTATTTATTTATTTTTTCTCATTCACGTTAGAGTTCAGCTTGTGAATCTGTCTTCTCATCCTCATTTCTCCGTCATCAAAAACCCTAACCGTTGTTCATGATTAATTTAAGAGAGAAAATAGCAAATCAACTAGTTGCTCATTAATTTTTATTTTTATATTAAAAAATTGGATAGTTTTAAAAAATATTGATTTTATTAATTATTTTTTAAATGCTTTTATTTTCTTTTTTGGATTCGTGATTTTTTTATGGATATTTATTTCGCGATTTTATTTTTTATAATAATTAATAATTGTAATGAAAAAAAAAATCATTAATAATTTTATTTATGTTGGATAATATGTAATACAATAATAATAAGGATAAATAAGTAAAATACATCATTATTAGCATTCAACATTTACGGTTATCAAATAAAATATCTATTTTCAGTATTTAATTAATAATAATAATTTATCAAACAGTTTTTCAATACAAATTCAACACTTATACAATTCATTTCAGCACTTAATTTTTTCAGTTTTATCAAACGAACCCTAAATTTACCCCCACTAAAGTGATAGTCATATTTATGATGAAATGATCATATAAATCATGTAGATTTAGGAGTTATCTCAACTACAACAGTCTCAATAGAACATCTAATCTCAGTCTACTTCACATCCTCAATAGAAAATTATGTGCCACCAGCATAATGAAACCAAAACTTCATATGTGATGTTGCGATAGGGACAAGTCTTCAACACGTGCACATTAACATCATACCCAAATGCTTGAAGATGGGCTACATGATCTTGTTACACCTCATAAGCATGTTAAATATCGAATAATACTAATTATTCTGATAATTATCCAAAATATATTTATATAAAAAAACTTTAAATAGAAGCATATCATAAAATTATAATTTTAAACAAATTATGATGAACAATAGATTCGTGTGTCATGATCTTGTCACACCTCTATGAGGTTAAAAGCTAGTTTAATTAAAATGGAAGTTCAATACTTGTTGGCCCAAAGAGGCAAGGGGGCATAAATAACAAGGGGAATACAAGAGAGAGGATGCTCAAAACGCAAGCTCTCGGCATGAAGATGATGGTGGTCATCATGTCTTCTTCCTTTCCCCTCGCACGAGCCTCCGTATTTTACATCACCTCTTATGGGAATCCCAAGGTGTTGGCAATGCAAACGGATCTGGTGTGTTCTTCCAGTTCGGGGAAATGCTCTAATTAGCATTTCGTCGCCCTCCGGCGCGCCTTCATGTCTGACGGTGACGGACTCTTCTTCAACCAGCACAACATTCGCCTCCATGCCTGAGTCCGGCCGGCTCATCGGAGAACCGTGCTGGTTCAAAGATAATACCTTGAACGAAGTTTCCATCTCCTTCACTACCGACCCACCTGGAAGTCTCCGACCCACATCGGACGCTGCGTATGTTCGCCACAGTCCGTGTTTTGATCGGCCATGGCCAGATTTTATCGTCATGGTTTCCCATTCCGGCGTCAATCCGACGCAGGCGGCAATGTACGTCTTCGTCACCCTGTGTTCTGCAAACGCCCTCACCAGCTTGGACGCTGCTCTGCGAGACTTCGTCATCAGCATCACGCCGCTTGTGTCGCGATCAAGTCTATTCGCCATGTGAAGCTCCAACCCTGAATTTCATAGCAGCAACTACGTCTATGGATTCATCAGCAAGCAAGCATGTTTATAAATTCACAGTCAAGCTTGTCTCCCAAGTTGCAGCACAAACATTTGTCTGAGAAGGGGAAAGAAATGGGCACCTGCATCGGGTAGAGAAGAGCCGGCTGAATCACCGAGCAGATCTGGAAGCGATCCTAGCACTGCTTCGCAGTAGATACCCTGGGGTTTGTTGATGGCAACGAGCCATTGATCTTCATATAGCACATGGCTTCTGGACAGAGCAAAGATGGAGGATCGCGAGGAAGCGGATGCGGCCCTGGCTTTCTCAATCTGTTTTGAGGTTAGAGGTGATAGAGGCGATAGAGGAATCGGGTGGATTTGCAGGACGAGACAGGCATCTTGCGACGGCGGATCGAGGTTCGTTAATGGAGGTGCCATGATCAGATCCTCGAAATTGGAACCCTAATAAAATCAGTCGTCTTTGAACCGCAACCAGCTTTTAATTTTCCTTTTAAATACTCCGATAGAGGTATTTTTATAATACTGTTTCACGGGGGGTGTTAGTACTTCGTCCTCGTCCTCGTCCCCGTCCCCCCGTCTTCGCCATTCCTCGAACTCGAGCTCCACCTCCATCAGGAAGATGACTCCATTCCTACCATGATCTGCTCCATTTCTACCGATCATCATCGTCTGCAATTAGGGCAACTCATTACTCATCCATAAGTGACACCAAACACATTCATCTTTTCTCATCAAAATCTCTGATTTCGAGCCTCGATCTTCCTTCCCTCACGTTCAAAACCCTAAAAATGTTACCCAGGTTCAATGGTATCGGAAGGCTGAAAGGCCTCCTCTCGCATTTCAATCACAGCGATATGATCCAAGTTTCTGGGTCTTCGTTTTCGGGAACGAAAAATTCTGGGCAGGCTTCACTTTTTCTACGTCGTGCTGGTCTGGCGAATTCAATTCAACTTTCCTCATGTTCCACCATGGCCGCAGGAGAGTTGTCGACTGGAGATGGGCTGACCGTAGAGGGAGTCGCCGCTAGAAATTGGCCAATTCTTGCTGAAAACGAGAGTGATTGGAGGAGTCATGCCGCTGCGATTGCACAATCTGTCCGAGTGATCAAGAAGCGCCTGAAGGTACGGTGATGGCTAATTCTCGCAGAAAACTCTTAGGTCCTAACGATTAACAGAAACCAATGCTACCAATTATCCATGTCCGCCATTGATGCGAGCTTTCTTGCTCCTGGTCTCGGGAGGTTTTTTTTTTTTTCCCCTTTGATATTAGTTGTTGTGGTGGTAGTGGAACAGCATGGTGATGAGGTTGGGTGCGTTGTCCGAGGAGCTAGACAAGCAAGAGCTCTGGGACGATCACGTGCGAGCCGCGAGGATGAGCCAGGAGCATAGTTCATTGATGGCCAAAGTGAAAAAAGTGAAGGTCATCGAGCAAGAACTACTCGAGCACATGGACATTATTAAGCTGGCTCGCGAAGAAGGTGACGCAGAGCTAGAATCGGTGAGCTCCAGCCTCGTCTTCTAACAGCACGTGTGTTGTCCATGTCGGGATTCCTTCACGTGCTCCATTTTTTTTCCGTAGGAATCCACGAAAGCTCTGCATGTAATGAGGAGAAACTCAAGAGAGAGAGAGCTCGAGGCTCTGCTAGCTGGAGAGCAGGATTCTTGTTCGTGCTTCATGGAGGTTTCTTCTCTTCGTTCCGCTGTGCATCCCGACATTGGTGTCTTCTCCCACTTTCAGTCCCAAGCTTTGACTGGCGGGGGCATTGTTCAGGTTCAAGCAGGAGCCGGTGGCACGGAGAGCATGGATTGGGCGAAGATGGTGATGCACATGCACAAGTCCTGGGCTCGTCGCAGAGGATTCGGCGTGGCCGTGGTGGAGGAGATTCCCGGCGAGGCTGCCGGAATAAAGGTCTTGTTTTCCGATCTTCTTCCCCAACTCGCTTTCAGTTTCCAAATCTGAGCAGGAGCTCTCTCTTTCTCAGCGCGCGACTATTAGAGTTGATGGACAGTATGCGTTTGGGTACGCAAAAGCAGAAATCGGAGTTCACCGATTAGTCCGCATCTCCCCTTTCGACAGCAGCAAGCGGAGGCACACTTCGTTCGCTGCCGTCGCCGTGATTCCAATACTGGCCGACAGCTCAACGCAGGCCCGGATCAACGAGTCTGATCTCCGGATCGAGCGGTTTCGTGCCAGTGGCGCCGGTGGCCAGCACGTGAACACGACGGAGAGCGCGGTCAGGATAGTCCACCTGCCCACCGGAATAACCGCCACATGCCAGAACGAAAGGTCGCAGCACTCGAACAAGGCGTCCGCCATGGCAGTGCTCCAGTCAAGGTTGGACCAGCATCATCTGGCTCGCCAGGCCCAGATGAACGCTCAGCATACCCACTCGCTCTCTGATATAAGCTGGGGAAACCAGATTCGCACCTACGTGCTCCATGTACGAGCTCGTGCTCTCTCTCTCCTCCTTAAATGACATTGAACCATGTACGAGCTAATGCTCTCTGATATAAGCTCGTGCTCCATGCCCGAGCTCCTGGGGTAGGCACGGAGCCATTTCTTCCATTGAACTATCTTCTTTCTTGGCGCAGCCATATCGCATGGTGAAGGATCTGCGAACCAGCCACGAAGTCTTCGATACTGATTCTGTTTTTGATGGAGAAATAGATGACTTCATTCTGGCCTACTTATCTGCTTCCATTGATGAAGACGTCCATGACCTGTAAGTACATCTTCTTCTTCCACATCATTCTGCACCATTATCGTGTCCTAGCAGAACAGCTCGATCTCTTTAATGCGCCATTTAGATATATTAACTGTTTGATCACAACTCCGTGGCATGCAAAAGGAAGCAAAACTAAATGTAACCAAACAATAGAACTGGTAAAAAAATGAAGAAGACAACATAGAACCAGTAGGCTGCTAAGTTTCAGCAGGCCTGGTGGAGAAATCTCCATGGCCCTGCTCTACTTCCAAGTTCATCTCACTGTAAATCTTTTTCTTTGGGCCCATGCTCCATAGTTCTTCATTAATTCTGCTCTCTGTGGTTCCCTCGAGCTCTTTTGATTGGGTTTTTGCATCTGAATCGAAAGATGATGGAAGACGATCATGGCGGCTTGATCTGCAGAAAGCCACCTCAACAGTTTCGTTTATTTCTTTCCCCAAGCCAGATTCATCCAAAATCAACTCCCATACTGATCTTGAGGCTTTCTCCAACACGTGAGTTCTAATGGCACACATCATAAAACCAGTCCTTAAAAAAGCAGATCATACAGCGCTCCACAAAAATATAGCACGTTTTTAATCATCTTTTCATATCAAATTAAGCTATGTCATGAAGATCATGGATTTCAGAACAAGAACATAACAATCTCCACTAATATCAAACTGTGGGCGCGCTCATATTTCCATTTCCAGGTCAAGAACACCATTACTCTCACAAAATTATTGGAGAAATGATTCAGTTCTACTAATATCACCTATTTAGAGCATCTCCAACCCGCTCTCTATTTCTTCAATTTTAGCTATTTTAGCTA
Organism: Sapria himalayana; assembly: GCA_029783825.1. Lineage (NCBI taxonomy): Eukaryota > Viridiplantae > Streptophyta > Magnoliopsida > Malpighiales > Rafflesiaceae > Sapria > Sapria himalayana. Next base: position 4,867,581 of record JAREIK010000009.1, read on the forward strand.
GCTAAACACACAAAATTCGCTCCAACCCACTCTCTATTTCTTTAATTTTAGTTATTTTAGCTAGCTAACCACAAAAAATTCGCTCCAACCCACTCTCTATTTTTTCAATTTTAGCTATTTTAGCTAGTTAAACATAAAAAATTCAATATGATCAACTCTCTATTTCCTAGTTTACTCAAATGACTCAGCAAACGTGAAGAGCCATTTGAGCTCTCTAAATTTTATCTCAAACTTTTTTTTTCTCTATCTCTATATATATGATTGATTTTTTAAAAATTATTGGAAGCTAGGCATAAAATAGAGTGTGTTTTGGAGTATATTCTAAAAAATTACTACATAAAGTCATGAATTTAATATAAAAATATATTTTGAGTAGCTATTTTGTGAAGTGTGATTGGAGATGCTTTTACTAGCAGCAATAATTGATGTGTAATATAATTATTATAATATTTATGGTCAATTGATCTTCAAAAATACTACAAGATGCTTAGACATTTAGGGCAACTTGCATGTAATATTAAAAATGATTTTTTTATGATCAAATTAAAATTTATGGAGCTAAGCTTAAGAATATTACTTCAATTTAGTGCCATACATGTAAAAGTTATAAAAACAAAAAAAAAATTCATGCTTGACACATCAAGCACATCCTAATAAAAATTTATTTTATCTGATCCACTTAGATATCTTATTATCACATAGGGTGATCACTCATTTCAAGGGGAGGCAGATCAATTGGTGGCTAGATGGTTAGCCCACGATCTAACAAGGGCTCGACCCATCCCAATCCATTGACTAGTCAACGAGCTCAACGGCCTACTCCAGGGCAGTTCTATAACAAGTAAAAAGAGTATCTTGAAATTATTGTGTGTGTGTGTGTGTGTGTATTTGTTTATTTTGTAGCTAACATAATGTATGTACTATGTGATGCACAAAGCATAAGTTAGCCATAGCACTTCCGATCTCTCCATATTTGTCAACAAAAATCAATCAATATATTAAGCAAAACAATGTTTTAATAACTATGAAAATTCATGAATCAAAGCAAGGATGAAAATAGTTAAAAAAAAAATTCACAATAAAAATAAAAATAATAGTTGAAGAAGAAAAATTCACAAAATTAATCTAAATAATATCAAAAATATATTAAAATAATACAATAAAAATACTTATAATATTCAAATAATGAAATAGAGGATGATCCAACGCCCTCAAATCTACGAAAAAGTGATGTTTCTCACGAAAGGTTGATATTAAAAGTGGCAACCACGAATAAAAAATTAGAAAAAAACAAAACAAAAGATGGGAAAAGCTTACTCGAGCTCAAGACGGAGCGCATCGAACAACTCTCTCTTAGTTTGTTTCTCTGCTCCAGGAGCATTCAAGACCTTACTCTGTTCGGCCATTCTAATAGTAGTTGTCTTCAGATCCTCCTGTTAAAAGAAAAAGTCATTATCAGCATGAAAACCATTCAAAAATAACGAATCTCATCTAATTTCATTGCTCAGAGATGCCAGATAAGACTAAACAAGCCATGCCAGGTAGATGAGACTCTCACTTTGTGCGGACTCTAAGAGAGATTAATATCTTGACAACTTTACCCCTAAAAATCAAAACAGCTACGCCTCATCAGTCCCAAATTTGAGACCTACCACCATTAGGCCAAGCCACGTGTCACCGCATCAATGCACAACATCTAATAAATCATGAAAAATTGAGATCATACCCAGCACACAAGACTCAGACTTTATCATAAGGTCTAGGAGAGGTCAACATCTCAACAATTTTATCCCTGAAACTCAAAGAGAATGCTTTTGAAGAGTCTCAAATCCAAGGCCTACAACTCCTAGATGAAAACACTTACCATCATACCAAGACATGATCTCTAATATATACATGTAACATAAAACCTTCAAGCATGATTAATCATTCTAATATCACTATCGCTCTAACACATTTAATTTCTGAGTGATTATAAGATTTGATATGTTAGTATCTGTGTAATCGCACACAAGAAATCATGAAAAACTAAGAAAAAGTAACTATTTTCCATGAAAGCAAAGTATGAGAGGCAAGAGAGAGAGAGAGAGAGAGAGACATTGGCTTTGAGCTGATTAATGATCTTCAATCTGAGGGCATCAATGGTACCATCATTCATAAGAGATTCTAGAACATCTTCCGGGGTTACCAGTGAGGATGATTCCATATGGGTTGTTTAACCGGAATGTTGTCTGCATCAAACCTTGCATCAAAATCAAGAGAAATTCTTAATTATTTCCTCCAAACAGCACAAGCAGGCATGTGATGACATCAGGAGTAAGAACGAAGAACAAACCAGCATGGGCTAAAATTTAAAAAAAAAAAAAAAAAAAAAAAGTAAAAAATTGTCCAAGATAAGAACGATAGTAATGTTCCTCCAGGCGATCTTGAAGCCCACTTGGCTGATCGATTTCTGAAGGATTAGTAGCTGCCAGAAGAAGAATGAATCATTTTGTCGGACAGATTATAATTTGCTGCGAGCAGAATAATGGAAGACTCAAAACTCACGCCATAATGCCCTCTTGTGTACCCTGCATTCTCCATGCTTATGCAGCGAACATATTTCCTCCATCCGACCAACAATTCTCATTATTGAATTAGAGCAGTTCGACACTGGTACCTTTTTGTGAACATAGCTAGATGCAATACTGAAAATAAAAGAAATTTTATTATTTAAAATAAAAAGTAAATTATGATTAAGTATACCAATCAAAAAATATTGGCAAAAAAAAAAAAAAAAAAAACCCCAAATTTGCTTATTTAGTAAAAAATATACCAAAACATAATATATTTATGCTTTGGTGCAAGGGAACCCAAATTTGCCCATGCACCATGTACTTCATAATAAAAAACAAATCAGGTTTTTTCTAAAACTAAAAAAAAATAAAAAACATATATAAATAACTAAATAAATAAATAAATATATATATATATATATATATATATAGATAAAGATTTTCAAAAACTCATATAAAAACTATTTATATACATATAAATGTATACATATAAACCTTATACATAAGCCTATATATATATATATATTTATATGTATATATGTGTGTGTGTGTAATTATACAAGTTTATATATATATATATATATATATATATATATATATTGAAAAATATTTATATATAAACTTATATATAAATATAATAACGAATTTAATGATATACAAGTTCCTAGTGCAATGAAAAATTTAAATTTCCTAGTGAACAAAACATAAATATTTTTTGTTTTAAGTGCACTTTTCACTAAATATGAAAATGTAACTTTTTAAAAATAACTATTTTCTAATTGCCAATCCAGAACATAATTTATCCTAAAAAAAATCATAAATTTTCTAAAACTATTTTATTTATTTTTTGAAGCATGTTTAAGCTAGCTCTATCTTTTGCAAGTTTTGGATTCTAAAACCAAAGATTTTAGGTATTGAGTTAGTTTCGAGACTTGTATTTTCAAGTCAATCGAGTAGAAATGTCAAACGGGCCGGGCTGGCCTGTTTTTTATTGAGCACGGGCGTGCTTTCGTGCTGGGCCAGGCTTGGTTACTGTACCATGCCATGCCTAGCCCCACACGGTTTAAAAAAGCCTGGCCTGGCCGTATGGGCCAAACAGGGACCGCGGGTCGGGTCTGATCAGACCCGACCCGCGGTCTTTTTTTGCGGGAGGGGCAAAGCGAGGGGGACACGGGATGAGCCCGTGCCGGTGTGCCGTGCCACGAACACCGAACAGTGCCGGGTCAGGCACGGCACGGCACTGCTCGTGCCTTACCCGGGCACGGCCGAACAGTGCCGTGCCTCTTGCCGGGCCGGCCCGGTTGACACATCTACAATCGAGGAACTTTCATTCGGAGTCAATTCCAATATTATTGGTCCCAGTTCAGTTTCATAACTTCCAATCCAAGTCAAATATTATGTATTATTTTTTCCAATAAATAATATTTTTTAATTGATACGTGAATAATATCCACAATAAATTTGAAAAAAAAAAGTAATAATCTTTTTAATATGCTTACAAAAATATACAAAGCTAATATGTAATAAAAACATATAATATTATAACTAGGTAGAACTAATTGTCTTCTCTGATAAAATAATAATTTATTTTTACATCTGCCTCTATCATTTATTATTGGAAAAAATAAACTAAAATAATATATTACCGACTACTTGTCATGATAAAAAATAATAATAATTTATGAATAAAAAAAACTTAAGCTCGCTAAAAGATATATAATCAAATATAGCCTACATATATTTATTACCATGATTTTGTACTCTAAAGAAAGATTTGCACATGAATCAAGTGATAATTACTAGTACACAGTTTTATAATTTTAGTCCAAAAAATATTTAGTAAATATTTTTATTAAGACAATACTATTTATCATTAAGAAAATTAAACATTAATATCATAAAAAAATTTGAGTTAAAAATCATGAAAGCGTGCAATGACAACAATGACAAAAAAAAAAAATCAAATTTAGAATCCAAAAAAAAATTGAAATAAAAATTTTAAAATTAAACATACTAGAATTCTTTTAACTCATGGAGGGCTTTATATAGTCTACACACCATGTATGTCAGTCCATGTAAAAGACCATAATGAAACAATATGTGTGTGTGTGTGTCACCTCAAAGTAATATACTACCCAACAATGAGATAATATATATTTAAATAATTTATGTCATACATCAATATTTAGTGATAAATATAATAATTATATATATATATATATATATATATATATGTAAAGTTGGCTCTCTTAAGAACTAACTTTTAAAATGAAATATCTTTAAATGAGGATAAAAAATATAAAAGTTACAATTTTCTTGTTTGTAAATGAGAATCAATATCAATTTGAAGCATAAAAATATAGTTAAACTAATCTAGTAGTTCTAGAATCCGCAACCTCATCAATTATGTCACTATATATATACATATATATGTGTGTGTGTATATATATATATATATAAAGATAATAAACATCAAATTAGTTATGTACATGAAATATTGACAATAAAGCCATTTAATCTCCCAATCCACTCTTGATAAAATTACATTTCATTTCAAACCTAAAACTAAAATTAATAAAATTACATTTCAAATATTTTATAAAAAAAATCAACAAATCAATAAAATAAATATATTAACAAAGACATCTTTTAAATGCCTACAATAAATTACAAGTGTGTAATTAATATTAAAATTATAGTATTACTTGGCCTAGAAAAATAAATTAGAGATTAAAATATTAAAATAAAAATATTCTAACAATTATTCCAAAACATTCATAAATTATAGTCTTACTTTAAAAGAAGATGCATTACAATACAATTGCAGTAAACTATCTATAGGGTTCTAATATCAAATTAAGTAAAAAAATAAAAAAAAAATATGACACAATATTAATATTGCAATTCAATTAAAACCCATAAATATATGAAATGATATAATCATCACTTTATCCATTTAGCAATAATTTTTGAAGTATAATTTATGTGAACTATGTTATAATCTCAATTTAATCATGAAATTAAAATAATTAAAAAAAATTACACATTTAATTAAAATTACATGAACAACTCTATAGTAGATATAATTTTGAGAAGCTAGAATCATAAAACTAAATTACTTAAGCATTTAATTATGTTATAAGCAAAAACCTTACCTTCAAGCAATCTTATGTTCTTATGTGAACTAGTCATCACAATAAACACTCACTTGTAACTAATAAGAGACCATCCTAAAGGTCGAGTTAGTAGTTCCAAAACCAATTAGAATGAAAAATTTTAATTTCTTATAACATAACCTAACATCAATCTAGATAAGATAATACATTAGAAAAACATGAGTATAACAATACCTATTAAATTATATATATATTTTTCTATTTTTTCTAAATTTTTAATAATATATATATTCTTCTCAATCTTAATTAGCTAATTAATTTAAAAATAATAACTAATTTAATTGTTTGAAGTCAAAAAATATAACTATAGGCTAAAGACAATTATATTAGCTATATATACATTTGCTTATATTTGGAGATTTGTTCAAAGATAACTCAAAACTTAATTATTGAAGTAAACACCATTTTTGGATCAAATTTTCTTTAATTTCACATCTATTAGTAGATTCCATGAGTGGTAAGCCTACTAAGCATTGTTTTCAATAAGTCAATAGGCTGGCATCACTAATAAATTAAAGCTATTAGAATTAGAAGCTTCTAGGTCATCTTCAACAAGTTTGCACCACAAGCTTGAAATCAAAAACTAAGAGAAATTGATCTAGTTATAGTAGGCTAGATGATGAGCTTCGAAAGAAAAAAAAAAATCATCTTTGAAAGGATTATTTAGGTGGGCTACATCTCAAGTCCAAAACACAATGATTTACAGTAATTTCAACCAACCTATGGAATAATTTATCTCCACACGATCATTTTCAGTTTACTTCCACTTCAGCTCACCACAGTGACTCTTAGAATTTGAATCGAAAATGTTCATGAACAGAAAGAAATGCACAACAGTAGTGTTGTATTGTCACTGTCTGATTGCTAAGCAGGTGCTTTAATCCTAACAAATAAGGCACCGTTCATTAGGATCGGAAAAAAATTTCCGCGAGGAGAACCGCCTCCTTCCACCATCACCGCAACTGAGAAATCCGTTTGGTGTACGAAGATCGCGCAAACGATGAAGGCGAACTCAGCCAGTAATTCATAAAACAAAAGTATAAATTATGATTCCACAAATTCGGATCTTATAATCTTCCTGACAGATGACTGAAAACAAATAAAATCCGTTTCGTGTACGAAGATCGCGCAAACGATGAAGACGAACTCAACCAGTAATTCATAAAACAAAAGTATAAATTACGATTCCACAAATTCGGATCTTATAATCTTCCTGACAGTGACAGATGACTGAAAACAAATAAAATCCGTTTCGTGTAGGAAGATCGCGCAAACGATGAAGATGAACTCAATCAGTAATTCATAAAACAAAAGTATAAATTATGATTCCAAAAATTCGGATCTATAATCTTCCTAACATATGACTGAAAACAAAAATAATTAAGAAATCTCACCTTCAAAATCGAGGTCTCACGCTGGCGCTGATGGTTTTAGGGATGAACACGAGCTTGAATTATCGTTTTCTTAATGGATTGTTGCGTATGTCCGGCACAAGGGTTTATCGCCTCGAATAATTGAAGGGAACGCAAATAGAAACGGCGAACGTCGCCGAAGCTCAAGTTGAACTGCATCAAACATTGCTTTCTCACTGTCGCGCACCGAATTGCTAATTGTCATCGCAAAACTTGCGGTCATAAGTGACAACACGAGACCGAGAGCGACTAAAAACCATGAATGGCTCCGGCCGCAGTCCAACCCAAACAATCAGCCCAAAAATTGCTTAGTTTACACTTGCTATGCAAAAACACAGCCAAGCTGCACAATAGCCCCATGGCAGCCCAGGTTTAGGCTGGACCATATCAGCCATGTGCCCATCCAGCACGCGCACTGCACGTGGGCTGTGCCTGGGCACTTACAATTCAAGCCCAAGTTAGATTAGTGCAGTCCAGACTAACATGGTTCAGTCCAAGCTGTTTGAAGGTAGTTTTCATGAGCCATGCGCCCATGCCACGCCAGGGCAATCACAATTCGAACCCAAGCTAGACTAGGTCAAACTCTAACTAGGGTCAAAAGCAAGCCTAGTACAGTCCAAGCTAACTTGGTTCAGTGCAGGCCTTAGCCATGCTAGCCGCTAGCCCTTGCCATGGCTGGCTTAAACAGGCCATGAATGATATAGAGAGAGAGAGAGAGAGAGGGACAGCTTTAACAATAGGGGGAAAAAGATATGGACAAACAATGGAAATACAAATATAACAAAATATAAAATTGAAAAAAAAAAATACAAATGTAGATTATATAAAATGGGCAGCCTAAATCCTAAAAAAGAACCCCAATGAGCCACAATGGGTATGATCTCTTGTGCGACACAGGAACAATAACGAGCCACACTGAGCCCTGATGTGTCTCATGCAAGCAAGAATAGGTTTTGGTCATAGCCGAAGCGAGCCTTATTCTTCTTTGTTTTGGTCATAGCTGAAGGCTAACCCAATTATTTGGTCGTACTCATCCACAAAATGCACATCAAGGCCTTGTTTCACATTTTCAGCAAGCTCATCAAAATCCCTCCTATTAGCCGAAGGGAAGATGATGGTCCTCACTCCGCTCCTCCTTGCTGCAATAGTCTTCTCCTTCACCTAATTTTTTAAAACAAAGCAAATAAAATTCTCCTGACCACAGTTCACGTGAAAGTAGACCACAACACCATCTGGTTCGGACCCAAATCAAATGGTTCCAACCCCCAAAAAAGGACCCAAAACCATGGAGGACAGCCAGATTTGGTTCAGGTCCATGGTCAGTTCCTTCCAGATCATTAAGCCTGAACCATGAACCAGAACTCGCATGGTTCAGACCGTGATCCATAGCCATGGCGTGAGTCATATCAAATGTAAAAAAAGAAAACTTTTAAGTGCAATTTGTGAGTGCATGGTTCAGACCGTGTATGCACATCTGGTTCGGACCCAAAACCATGGAGGGCAGACAGGTTTTCAGCTCAGGTCCATGGTTAGTTCCTTCCCGATCATGAAGTCTGAGCCATGAACCAGAACCCACATAGTTCAGACCATGAGCCATAGCCATGGCGTGAGTCATATCAAAGGCAAAAAAAAAACTTGCATGCAAAATTTGTGCGTACCCCACCAATAGGGAGAATTTTGCCGGTCAGCGTCACTTCGCCAGTCATGGCTAGGTCTCGCCGAACCAGCTTTCTCATAGCCAGGGAGAGCAGAGATGTGACCATGGTGCAGCCGGCGCTGGGCCCATCCTTTGGGGTGGCTCCAGCTGGAACATGAAGATGCAGCCGCGAGTCAGCAAAAAAGGTGCTGCCTGGTTCTTTCTCCAGCAATACTGCTCTCGCAACCGTGTGGGCGATCTGGGCACTTTCTTTCATAACATCTCCCAGCTGGCCTGTGACGTGGAGAGCTCCTTTGCCCTCCGCTTGTTCAACCAGAGTCGACTCTATGTACAAGGTGGAGCCGCCCATAGAAGTCCAAGCCAGGCCCATCACAACTCCGACCGGAGTTTGGTGGTAGATCCGCTCTGCATGGAAAACAGGCTTTCCCACAAAATCAGCCAGGTTCGAGCCGTCGACCAACACCTTTTCTTCTCCAGAAATCACCTCGCCTTCCTCCTCTGCATCAGGAGAAGTCTCCTGCCAGACCAGAGTTCAACCCAGTTTCAGGAAATTGTTTGCTCGAGGTTGAAGATGAGCCAAGGGCAAAATCGTAATTTTAATATTCTGAGAGGTTCTGCCGCCAGGCTGCAGAGCAAGTTACCAACCTTCCCACCAGTGGGTTGGTCTCCATTGTCGTCGAGTTGAGCGGCTGCAGCTACTTCGTCAGGCTGAATGATCTCGGCCTCTTCTGGCAATTGACTGGTCAGGGCCTGGGCGTTGGCATCCATCTCTGCAGATTCAGCGGAGCTTTTTGCAGGAAATTCATGTTCTTGCTCAGATTGAACTTTTGATGAAGTTAGCTCTCCCCTGCGCACCAGCTGCAGCGCAATCTGGCCAGCAGTAACAGAGACATTTAGTGGGGAACGGAGGACAATATGGTCTGTGTGCTCAATTAAGAGTCGTGAATTCTACAATAGCCAGCCGAACCTTTCGGTAGACCTTGTCTATGTGCTTTTGAAGATTTCTTACTCCTGCTTCACGGCAGTAGCTCTCGATAAGGGCAAGGAGAGCAGCATCCGTCACCTCGACCTGCAATCCCCAACGTGGTGGAAATCACACAATTAGGTTTTGGTTTTTAGGTTAAGCTAATCCAACGCTGCTGAAAAAAAAAATTGTTTTTTTTTTCAAATTACTGATATAAACTCTCTCTCTCTCTCTTTCAGATAGAAATGAGAAATCATTTCTAAGAATCAACAATGACATGTACACTACAAAAATGCAATGGAGATTTCTCAAATCTAACCACAATGAACACCACAACAATCAATAACTACTAACAAGCTTAAGAAATACTCCATTTATGATTGATCAGGCTAAATTGTATGTTTTATTTTCAATAATAAAAATTTTTATTAAAATATTTGAGTATTTTGAACCGATTACTGATACATTCTCAGCCTGGTCACATATCAATAGTTAAATAAAAAATATTTTATCATAGCATTAAGAATATATTAATTATAAAGTATGAGACATATTTATTAAAAAAAAATTACCAAAACTTTTTATTCATATGCCAGTCTGATTTGAGCAGGAACTCGTTCAATCCGATTTATTAAAAAACATAATAACTCAATAAAGATGTTATCTGGAAAATAATTTAAGCATATAATTATTTTTATTGAAAACTACTCAAGATATATATTGATATACCTTTTTCGTGATAGATCACAAGTATTTTTTTTTCTAAATTTTTTAAAAAATGATAAAAATTTAATACAAATAAATATATTAAAAAAATTTAAAAGTAATAATATGTTATAATATATGTCATACCCATTAAACACTTGTGTATGCATCATGAGATTAAATGTCAGGGTTCCTGCACTGACATAATCTAACAAAAAAAAATTACTGAAAGAAAAAATTAACAATGGAATAAAACGACTTAGATACTCCGACTTAAAGAGAATCTTGAAATGTTTTTAGAGAAAAACAATTTTAAATATAAATTATCTCAATAATTAAATATTTTTTTCTGTTATTTCTCAGCATATATTCTTTTAGATCGCACATAATAGAGAGAGACACCCATAACTCTCTTTAAAGCATTTTCTTATCTAGGCCAATGTCAATCTATGATAAAAGACATACTTGCCCTCCGCTCACTATTAAGAGAGATTTAGTTTTCAAACTAAAAGATAAATTATCTTAAAACAAGACTTATAACAAAAATATATATTCATACATTTTGTGTAGAGTACCAAGATAATTTACCATACAATGATCAAGATCACCTTAGAAGAGCAAATTTTTATTTTATTTGCAATATCTCACAATTACAGGATATATCAATTAAATATGAATAATATATTTATTCACGATGACCTTGAGAATGAAATGTATATGAAACAACCACCAAAATTTCAAGTGATACACTTAGGTATAATTTACATATAACAAATAAAATTATATGAATTGAAGAGTTATTGAAAATCTATTTTATTAGATTTTCATAGGTAGTTAACTCAGTTGGATTATAAAAGTAAATTTCAAACTTTTCTTTGTTCTTTTAGAAAAATTCTAATAGCATAATAATTTGTTGATCGTCTATAAAGATATTCTAATTAAAAAAGATGAATTAGAAATCATGCAATTCAAATTCTTTCTTAAGTCGTAATTTTAGCCAAAATATTGAAAGAATTAAATACTTTCTTGATATAAAACTAACTTTTTTTTTCAAAAAATAATATCATTTTATAATAGATATGACATACACTTAGTATTTTGGTAGATATTAATTTCTATGATTATGTTCCAGTAAATACTCCTTTGATCGAGGTACATAATTTACTTCTAATATAATCCCCTCAGTTGACACTATTGCTTATTAGAGAATCAAAAAAAAATATTAACTAGTTAATTATGATTATACTAAATATAATATATGTAATCAATATAGTTAGATATTTTCTAAATTCTCCTCAATAAAATTATCTTGATGCAACTCTCCACAAGTTGAATTAATAAAGAAATTTTGAAATTTTGGAAAATGTGTTTTATTGATCATTAATATTTATAATTATCAATGTATTCAAATTATAAATGGATACAAGTGAAAATAATTATTACTTGTAAGATATTTTGGATGCTACATCAAACAACAAAACATATAAGCTTGAATCCAATATTTAATGATCGAACAAATTACAAGAAAAAAAACATTACTTCTTCAGAGAGTATTGAAATTGAGATTATTAATATAACATATATTCGAATAGTAACACAATTATTAGATTTTTTCACAAATACCTTGTAAAATCCTTATCTTACCTTTCGTCCCTCCAAACTTGAAATGAATATTATGTTTTTCTTATTTTTATATTATTTTTCATATTCTTGATTATAAAACCCAATGTGTAACTCTCTTAATTATATTTGCCCATTATATATAGAATCGAGTTGTATATTACTTTCAATTTAGTATTATTTTTTTTTATTTTCTTCATCATAATTTTTAACAAAATACTTTTGCTTTTATGCTCAAATTGTTGAAAAACAAACCAAAAGTATTCAAATAACATTATATAAAGGAAAGATTTCATATAAGGGATAAGATGGATAAGGATAAACCACAAATTGAACGAATATTAGGTTGAGTTTAAAGAGAATAAATTTTTCCAAGTAGAAAGATCTCATTCAAACCTATATTAAATAGTAGTCTATGAGTCTTCGCAAGTAGAAAGATCTCATATCGAGTTGCCAACTATGAGACTTGACAAAACTAACTCATGACTTAGGAAATATACTAGGAGAGAGAGACATATCCAACATTCTAAGACCAAAGATGAGCTTACTAAGGATGAAAAGCCAAATATTCTTGCAGTCAATCTCTCGATTGTTGAAACTTTAATTTGTCTCCAAAAAAGATAAAAACTATACTAGACACCAAATTTCAAAAAGTTTGTCATACATTCATCTTGTTCTTTTTTTTTATTAGTACTAGGGCACTCATGTTTCCTTTTAAAATATTATCTTTTCTAGAATAGTATCATATTATAATAAAAGAGATGTGTCTTTCACTCACTATGAGAACCAATCCAGATAGAAAAATAAATTATCATAAAGCAATACCTGTGACAAAAAAATACATTTATGTATTTAGTGTGAACTACCAAGATATTTTGCTTGCAACATCTCATAATTTGATAATATATTAATTAAACATGATTTTATTTCTTTATAATGATTTTGAGAAAAGTATGTATATGGAGTTAACACTAATATTTTAAACAATATAATCAAATATAATTTATATATTATAAAAGATAATAGACATTCTGAATTAATTAATGTGAACCTAATTTATAATATTTTTATAGACAATCAACTCATTTAGGTTACAAAATTTTATTAGACTTTTCTTTTATTTTTCTAAGAAAAATCTTAATTGCATGATAATTTTGATGATTATCTATATAGATATTTTAATTAAAAAATATGATGAGTTTGGAATCACCCAACTCAAGTTATTCTGTCAGTTACAATTTCAAACAAAAAATCTTGAATTATTTTCTTGATATATAAATAATTTATTCTACAAATTATATTATTTTATCACATATGAGATATGTACTTAATATTTTTATAAATAATATTATTTTGGATTATATTCCAGCAAATACTCATATTGATCTATATACAGACTTTACTTCAAATGCAACACTTTCAATTGATTATATTACTTATCAAAATCATAGAAAATATTAACTATCAGACCACGACGAGACTAAATATAACAGATATTATCATTATAATTAAATATTTTATAAATTCTCCTCGATTAATTCTCCTTATAACAACTCTTTGTATGCTGATATATGCGAAAAAAACTTTAAAATCTGAGAGAATTTTTTCAAGGATTAAAGAGACTTATAATTAGTCGTATATTCATATCTGAGTTGAACACTAATATACATGAAGAGATCTATAGTATGATTTTACACTTTTCAAGGAAATAACCCTATTTCTATGAAAAATAAAAGATATTTCAATAATTTCAAGATTGAGTACATAGCCAAAATTCTAAATGCTAATTAGAGTTACTTGTGAGATATTTTGAATATAATAAATAATCTATGAGATTATGTATACACTCTCTTATCCTACTATCCTTTCTTGTGATAGTCAAGTAGCAAAACATATAGCCTATAATTCAATATTTTACGAGCAGACAAAATTTATAAATATAAATTATTTCAACCTCAGAAAAAAATTTAGAATGAGATAATTAATACAATATATATATAGATAGTAGAACAACTAACAAATATTTTCACAAATGCTTTGAAGAATCCTCAACTAACCTTTCTTACCTCTAGCTTAAAGAGATAACTAATACAAATACAAACTCATATGCACCAACCTCAAAAGAATATCATACTTATCTTATTTTTATTACTTTTCATATTCTTGATGAAAACACTCGGTCCGTAAGCTATCCCAAATATATTTGATCAAACACTTGACCAAAGAAATATTATAAGGATATAAATTATATATTATTTTAATCGAGTGTTATTTTTATCTTTTCCGCATCTTAATCTATAACAAAATACTTTTGCTTTTATGCTAATTGCTAAAATACAAACATAAAATAATAAAGTAACATGTAAAACCCTCAATATAAAATGCACACAAGACAAGTCTATATATAAGGAAAGAGTTGGATAAGGATAACCCACAATTCAATTTCTCTATTCCATCAGGCAGTCAAATAAAAATCGACGAAAAATAAAAACTACACAAAGACACTTGTTATTGCACCAAGAGTAAGAAATCTTAAAATCAAAACTTATTAGACACCATCTCTCTAATTTTCAAAGATAAGATTATCGATATATTATTCTATCAGAGACCTCACACTAACCAAAAGTTTTGTGCACTGAGCATAATATTTATGAGCGTAAATAAAATATAGCAGCTAATTGATCTCATTATGTGGTATTTGTTGCTTGGTCATCATCAAATGGAAGGAGACCAAACAAATATATGTAAAACTATAAAAAAGTGAGCAAATGCATAGCTTACTCCTAATCAGTTGCCTTTTAATTCATTACCCGAGAGATCATACTATTTAATTGGGTCACATTAGTGGTACATGTGACAATGAAAATGACAATATCATATAATACTAATGATCTTAGGCTACCCCTCTCATAGGGAGCTTGGCTGGTGAAGACTCTCAGGCAATGACAGGGAGGTCACGGGTTCAAGTCTTACCGGTGGGGGGTACTGGGGAATTACTCACCTTACCTTGCTCGGTTCTCCGGGGGCCCAAGGGGATGAGGGGCCCACATAAGTGGGCCTTGAAGCCCTTGGTGTTCAAAAAAAAAAAAAAAAAAAAAGATCTTAGGCTTCATAGTACACAGACAAATATTTATTATTTAAGACTAAAAGTTTTTAGAGTTCACCCTGCTATCAATATCAGATATATGTTATAAGACTGACATAAATCAATTTACAGCAGCAGCAACCACCATAATTTAGCAGACTCAACTTAGTCAACAATTACAGCAGAGGATAATGTGTACTGCAGCACTAAATCTGTGCCTGAGTGATGATGCAAACTCATCATGCTTATGCTAAATCAGGAGCTTGCAGATAAATGGCATTGGCAATAGCTCTCCCACTGAGCAGAACCAACAAGTGAGGGCAGAGGCAGACATTTTTCCAAGATAAGCTAGCAGACAGTTGAAAGAGAGAGAGAGAGAGAGAGAGACCTGTTCTGGTCTGATGCCACAAGCTTCACGTGTAGCCTTCTCCAAATAATCTCTGGCAATGTGCATTTTTTCATCAGTAATATACCCGGCAATGGCAATTACTTCCATTCTATCCAAGAGTGGGCTAGGGATTGTATCCACAACATTGGCCGTGCAGACAAACAGAACCTAGAAAAAACACAAGATAGATACTTCATGCAAATATGCTTTAACAAAAGGAGCGCAAAATCAACAATCCTATTCTTTGTTGAATATGAACAAAAGCTTTCTTCAATCTGAGTTAATTAGCAAACCAAATTCTATGGGAACAATTGGGATTTGAACTCGCAACTTCTTAGACACTTTGGACCATCAATAAAGTGCTCCCCTAGTGCTATTTTTCATGTGTGTGAGCAATATATGAGAGATTATCATTTTCTTTCTTATAAATCATGTCTTGGTGTAATGATAAGTAATCTGGACCATTGATTTGAACTCGCAACTTCTTAAGCACTCTGGATCATTGATAATGTGTTCCCTAATGCTATATTTTCATATATGTGCGCAATATATGAGAGATTATCACCATTTTTTCTTAGAGATTATGTCTTGATGTAATGATAAATATCTTCGTCTCAAGATAATAAATCTCAGGTTCGAGACTTATTAGATATATTCTCTCTGATTTTCAAGTAAAAAATTATTAAGATATTAATCTCTCCAAAATCTCACATCAAGTAAAAATTTTGTGCACTTTATACGCTTTTTTTTTTTTACCTTTATCATATCTTTTTTTGAGGTCAGATATAGTAAATGAAGTTTACACACACACACACACACATATACACATGCGCACACACACACACACACATATACATATTAGAACCATGGGTGTCTGGGGCCAATTGGAGTGCACATTGATTTATACCACATAAAGATGGGTACATTGCTCCTAATCAAAAAGTTTGATTCGAACCCAAGAGAACTCACAAATAAAGTACAATCATGAAGCTCATTCCAACCATATGAACTAACACAAGGGGCATTTAAATATGAGACTAGCTTGCAAGGGCATATTATATTCTATATTCAACGAGTAAAGATCATTGGCGATCAAATACATTCCAAAAAATAACAAGATATCCATCAATTCAAAGAAGATACCTTTGATAGGTCAATTGAAACATCAAGATAATGGTCTAGAAAGTTAGCATTTTGCTCTGGATCAAGAAGCTCCAACAATGCACTTGCTGGATCACCAGCGTGTCCTCTGCCAAGCTGCGCCATACCATACCAATTTTCATCATTGTACAGCATATCAATTTGGTTTCCCTCCACACAGTTGGCCAAGGCAGCATTAAATACCCACTTCAAATTGTTTTGTTTTTGGATTCCCAAGCCCTGTTTCTGCACTGGCAAGGGCCCAACCATTCCCCATAGGCCACTAGATAGCAAGAGCTCTTGTTCCCACCTAGTGGCCATGACATATACTGTCAGCAGTGAGATTCGAACTCGTGCCCTTGGAGTTATAAATCAGCAAGAGCACAACCATTGTGCCAGACTTGACAAGGTTAGTCGACACTAAATTTAATAATCAAGGCTCAAGGTTTCATCCAAGAGGGTTTAATACTAAATTCGTATGGGATCACACACTCTAAGAGCAGCTCCAACGGGAGTTGCCAAAAAAGGAGTGCTAAATGTCATTTTGCAAACTTAAACAGTATTTTCGCACCCCTAAACAATAATTTTGCTCCAATGGTAGGTGCCAAAATGGGGTGCTATTTTAATAATTAAATATTTTTTTATTTAAAAGTTATTTTTTCAACCCCTTGAGAGAATCATTGTGAGATGCACAGTAACCATAACTGCTATTTTGCATCCTCTCTTTTCTCTCTCCAAAGTTGCTAAATATGGCACCTCTATACCTTGGATAGCATTTTGCAACCCCCGATGCCACTCCCGTTGGAGCAAAAGAATTTGTGATTTGGGTGCCATTTTGGCAGTTACGGGGATGGTAGCTCCGGTTGGAGTTGCTCCAAGACACAGGATCTCATAAAAACTCTGAAATTTAAAATTCTTGCAAGAAAAATAATACTGATGGTAGATTAAGGAGGCCATGCATTGGTATGATGACGAGGGCCTTAGTCCAAGAGGAACAATTCTCAGGTTTGAAACTCATCAGGTACAACCTCTCTATAGACTACACGCTAAAGCATAAGCCTTGAGCATTGGGTGTGACATGGTGGGCGGACGGTGACAATTCGAGCTGACGGCCATCCTGAGATTATAAGCAGGCAGACCCAGCTCAAGCCCCGTAAAATGGGACCCACCAAGAGGGGCTAGCCGTAGCAGAGTCCAAATTTCCGGCACTAGGATGGCTACAAAAACCAAAACAAGACCCATTTAAACACAATGCAGAGCACCTTGTCAATTTCATCAATCAGAACAAGAGGGTTAGCCGTGCCCACATTTTTCAGGCACTGCACCATTTTTCCTGGCATTGCACCAATATAAGTTCGACGATGCCCCTGAAAATAAACTCCAATCAGTTATAAAAAGCAGCGTCCCATCATAACAACGAGTGGGTAAGCTTTCATTATTTAAGTCTAAAATTAAAAAAGATCATACCCAGTGCACAAGACTCCCACTCAGAGTAAAATCTGTGAGAAATTAATATCTCGACAGTCTTACCCCTAAAATTCAGAGATACTACATCTGATGAGTCTCGAACCCAAGACCTACCACTCTTGGAGGAAAGCACTTGTTATAGCACCAAGACATGACCTCCATTTTTTTTTGTCTCAAATTAAGAACCTTAATTTCGGCAACATCAGACAAGCCTCCGACTGAGAACCTAAAGAACTTTCGGTTCAGAGCACGGGCAATCGAACGGCCAATGCTAGTTTTCCCCACTCCTGGAGGCCCAGAGAAACATATAATTTTTCCTGCCATTTATTTGCAAGAACTGAAAGAAATGAGCTCGCCCTCAAACTTATTGTGATAGAAAAACAAAAAAAAGAAGAGAAAAAAGCAAAAAATGAGATCAAAACACCTTGGGAGGTTCCCCTGAGCTTTCCAACTGCTATGAACTCTAAAATTCTTTCCTTTACATCGGACAAACCATAGTGGTCTTCGTCAAGAATTCTCTGTGCCCGAAGAACATCAAAATTTTCATCACTGCATTAAAATCAGCCACCAAATAAAAAACAGAAAAGAGAACAAAATAGACTGCGCAGGTTATATCCCGTCAGCAAAAACAGTTTTTTTCTTTTTTATAAATTTGGTTCCTTTTTCCTCCAAAAATTATGTCCTCATCACAATCAAACTCTAATGTCAAGAACGATAAATTAGGGCCACAAAGATGTGTCCTGCACCACATAATGATGATATCTCATCATCTAAAATGAAATTAGAAAAAATTACAATTAAAAATCTTTTTTTATTTAAAATAATGAAAAAAGAATACGAAATAAAATATCTACAGACATGTCATGGTGGATGAACTTTGTGAGAACTCATCTCTAAGACAACAACAAATCATTCTCTACTTTCACATATTACTGGTTGTTTTTACTTATACTTTGATTTTATACCCTTGGATTATCGGTACATAACAAAATATTACTTTGCTGATAATCATATGTTACTATATTTTTTTTATGTTAAAAAATAATATTATAGCCAATAATAAACATTTGAAAGTCATTTGATATAATATTATTTAATTTAAATATTTATTACTTTTTCATGTTACGCTTATCCATGATCATCCTGTTAGTTTATTTTTTGTGAGTTGTATTTCAAATAAATAAACTAACTTTACTTTTACTTCTACTATCAATTATTTATATGATCAAGAAATTTCTAAAAAGAGTCTAGTTGAGATTAAACATGTTGGATGATTATAATTTTTTTATTTTTATGAATCTTTCACAAAATTATAAAAATCAATTTGATAAAAATATTAAAATTAAGAATTAATAATGCATTTAAATATATATCAAATTGATTCAATATTTATTATATTGATTATGAAACTACAGAGTAAACTACCTGCACTTGAACACCTCAACAAAAAATATATATATATATATTTAATTGAGAGAACTCCGATATACCAATTTAGAATAATATTACAAAATATTTTTAATGAAATACAATTTTAAATACAATTTATCCTATTTATCATATTCCCTATTCTATCTATTCTCATCATATAAATTTTTATTATTAATATCCTAAATATAAGCTATTTAGTTTGATTCCCATAATTTCTAAAAATACTTATTTTATTTTCAATTTCACTACAAAACAAGACGAATTGACACATAGGATCTTGGAACATACTCTTCTTAGGTAATCTAATTCACAAAAAAGATACAAATATACTAGAGATTAATATAATTTTAAATGAGTGTGAATATTAATTTTTTTATTTATAACTTATTTTTTAATTAGCCTAAAAAGAGTGGGAATTCAGATATTACACATGGATCCATTACTCTCTCTCTTACTCATAACCCTCCTTGAACCATTAGTTATTTGAGAAAATCACTCATCAAGTATATTTAAGCATGTTAGTGCTTAATATGATCAAGAATGTTAATCTTTTGAAATCATCATATCTACCAATAAATTTATATTATGTAAATTCTATAAAAAGAAATTTCTTGATTAAAAAATCTCTTTTAAACTTAGATAACACAATAGTTTATAAGTCTTCACTAACATAAATTAATATTTAGTTGATAACTAGGATACTTGATCACATATAACATATAGCCTATATCAGGAGACAGAGTCACACACAAACACGATCTTACCATCAATTCTTTTATTTCTCTCAATGATACTAGGACACCCAACTCTCTTTTTGATTTATCATCTCATCTAAAATAATATCAGACCATGATAAAAGAGAAAGATGTCATATATTCTAATAGAACTTGAAAATTAGTATCATGACCTTCAAAAAAAATTCACTATGCAAACAAATTCAAATGAAAAGATAAATCACCTTAAGATAAGTCGTAGGGAAGAAATTCATACAAATATTTGATGTGTAATAACAACACAATTATTCTTCAATGACCAAAATAACCTCAGTGTAGATTCTTATTATTCTTGTAATATCTCATAATAAGAGAATATACCAACTTAACATGAAGAATATAGTTCATCAAGATAAGCTTTAGGAAGTATATATGAAGCAGCAACAAAAATTTAGATTTAATATATAATATAAAAATATACAATACAATAACAATTATCAAGTTTAAAAAAAATCGAATATGTAAGACAAATAAAAATACTCGAGATAAATAATACTAAGCATAATAAGTTCTAGATATTTCTGAAATACAATCACAAGGTTCAAATCATTACTCTGAACTCGATCAATTCATATGACATACAACTAATCTAGGAATAGCTGTGAATGTATTCATCTAGTATATACCTTTAAATCCCAACCTTCATCTCCCTTACTTGAGATACTCACACCTCGTGTTCAGTGGGATAATCACATAATGCTCCTCTCTTACTCTTAGGAACACAACCCTAGAAGAGGTGTCACTACTCACCTCGAAACTTATCATGCTAGTCATATAAGATGTAAGAATATGAAGATGATTAATCATTATTCCTTCAAGAGAAGTAACAATTAGGAAAAAAAAAAGTACTATTACAATGACTGAACATCAATTCTATTGGATAAATTCCTTAAAGAAGAACTTATACTTAAAGAATATGACATTAGTACTTATAATAATCCTCATATTCTCTAGTGAATAATACTCATCCATTCAGAGTACTAGAGTACTCACATAAAACATACATAATGATACGTACTGTCATCTTCTCTTTACCAGAAAAGAAATTTTGAATTAAATAAGTAAACTCAAAAATCTTGGTTGACAAATAAAAGAGACTATCTTTTAGATATACAAACTATTATATAATATCTAAGAGAATAAAATATAATATTCAATTGATTAAAAAATTGATAGTTAACATCGTTCTCCCCAAAAATATTAGATCAATTAATAGTCCTTCAAGAGGATTAATAATTAAATTGAAAAATGAGTCTACTGGTACAATGTCTAAGCTCTCTTGGATCAAATCCCTAAATTAAGGATATATCCTTGAACAATGTGATATTAGTATTTATAATAATTTTCATAAGTTCTAGTAAATAACACATATCTCTTTTTAGTACTAAAATACCAATGAAATCATACTTAATAGCACATGATATGATCCCCTCCTTGCCTGAAAAAAAATCCTGAATAAAACAAATAAACCATCACCACCATGCACCACGCATCACAATCAAACTATATTGGTAATTACTATCATTGGAGCTCCTAGAGGGTGCACCATCACTTAGCACCCCAACAATGCGGCCCCTTTGCTAAACTAAGTGCTCTAATATCAAGTGAAGCTCATCGAGAGCCTTACACAAAGAAGGAAAGTTAGAAGAAAGAAGAAAAAGAAAAAATAATTTTTTTTATTAAAAATTATATACTAAAATTTTGAATAACATATAATCTTATATATATGATTTGGGGCAACCAACAATTCTGGTGTTCTCAAACAATAAAAAAGAAATAAAATAAAATAAAAATAATAAACCAGAACTCAACACATAATTAGAAATACTTGATTTTATAACTATCAAATAATTAAAATTTTTTACAATTCTCTTATAAATCAAAAAATCATCTAAAGAACAAGAAGAAATTATGATATACAAATGTATATCTATCAGTGAATCAATAGGAGAATGCTTGAGCTAAAAAGATTGAAATCTACGAAAAACTACAAAGCATGCTCTTACTGATATAATAAACATCTAACTATAAAAATTAGCAACCTCGATCTCAAAAAATACGAGTCCACTACCATTTGTCCAAAGGTGATGTTTGACACTCCCAACAAAATCTAGCACGTCGCACAAGATAACAAATCTAAACACAACTATACCTCAATGAACGACCATATTATGACTAACAGTAGAGCCTATCTATAGTTACTTCTCCTCTGACTCATTGAAGTGTCACCATGTGGTTCCTTTGTCAGATACACTAGCATTTCTTGCCTAAGAACCATGTCTCGACTCTCATACCATGCAATGTGGAACTCACACTTGAATCACAAGAGAACACCGCACCGCCATGACTCCAACGCCGCAACCACCTCATGGTGTCAGCGCAATGGGCATCAGTGGACATTACACATAGTGGGTACATGGCAACGCACAATAACTATGCACCTCCTTTTTCTTTGCGATGCATGTGCATGCACTATAACATGCACCTCCATGTGTACTATGCCAGCACAATTCAAGTGCCCTCTCTCTAGGGTTTTGTATCCTTACAAGCCCTAAGTTTGTTCCACAAAGCTTTGGCTATAATACCATGCTATATTCCAAGATAAAAAAAAAAATAAAACTTAATAAAACTAAAACAAAATCATAAGCTACAAAATTTATTATCAAAATTAAAAAAAAAAATCAACTTGAAGTTGAACTCGTGTCAATAAAATTCTAGAATTCAAATAATTTTCTACAAAGAATCTAACTGATTTATTAATTTCATAAAATTCTAGAAGGGAAAAATCACACGGACCAAATACCTTCTTAACTATTGCAAAACATGTGCTTTAATAGTGAATTACAAAATATTTTATATGGGTTAAAATTATTTTCTAGAACAACTAGAAATTAAAGCTCCAAAGATCGAAAAAAAAAATACTTCTTGTTAATAATAAAAAAAAAAAAACAACCTCAAATAGCAACAATGATTATGATGGCAATAAAGCATGACCTAAGGAATGACACTATCATTACAAATATCTCTACCCTGGTACCATCTTTAAATGTTGCCTATTTGTAAATAAAAAATATTAAAAATATAATAATAAAAAATAAATAAATTTTATTCTATAATAAAAAAATCACCATGACAATAACATATATACACGACAAATTTTATCGAAACGCCATCATGTGGATTAGAGCCCTTACTGTGATGCATAAAGCAAAATTAAAGAAACATTAATGAAATAAAGAAAACTATACACCCACAAAGAAATATTAGAGGGGCAAGCACAATAAGAATAAAACCTGTAGTTCCCCCATGGCAATGCTGTCAGCCAATCGAGATAGTTACGAGTGACATTGAATTCACTTGAACTGGCCTCTAAAAGCTGCAATTTTGTTAGCTCCTCTTCTATAACTTGCATAACATGAGATGGGATGTTATCTCTGTTAGGCTCTATTCTCTCCCGAAACTTTGCTGCAGTAAGTGAACTGAAATGTTTAGCACCGAACTTACAAAAAAAAAAAATTTATAATTTTGTTGTGTTTATGGCAGCCCATATAGAAAACTTAAGTCATAAAAATCTCAAATTTTATATAGAAAACATAATAAAAATAATTTACATCCTATTTATCTCATCCATAATATAATAAAAAACTATAATATATATATAATATATATAGAAAATATAATATAATAATAAAAAATATAAGTTAAGGCTTCTTCAAAATGCTCATAAAGACATTTGCGGACCAAATAGTTATATGAATATGAACATACAAATTATTATTATTTGAGACTATATGTCTCATCATAAATATTCTCCTTAATAAATAATATATATATATATATAGTCAGCTCATAAAATACTGAATTTAAGATAATTTATATCACTAGTTAACTATCACAATAAAGAGTAATAAGAGGAAATAGAAAACATGTGATATTTTCAAGAAAATAAAAGATCCAAAGTAGATGTTCAAAAAATAATTTTTCTTTTATTTCTTCATGAAACAAGATTGTATCAAAAAAATAAATATAAAAAACTATACTATACCACCTCTTAGAGCAAGCTAATGATGGAATTGAATCTAAATATTCGACAAATTATAAGTGTCGGATATTTAGATTCAATCGGAAGAATTATATTGAATAAAAAATTAATATCCTATGGTCCAATTATAAATAATAAAAAGAACTGAAATAATTATATTAGATAAAAAATTAAGATCTAAGTGAAATGAAATATCTATATGCCTTCTGATTATGCTCCTTACATATCTAAATCAATTCACTCTCACTCTACACAATAGAATATAGAATCAAGCTCTAAAGTATAAAAAAAGTTAAGAAAAAAAATAAAATCATAAATAAAAATGAAATTTTGAAATAAATTACAAGAGAAGATTGTGCGTATATAAAGAGTCTCCAATATTGACAATCAAAATCACATCAAATATCACAATCTTATATCACAAAAACAAAAAAAAAATTCTAGATAATTCTTCACCATCAAAATATTTTGGAATTATCCTTGATTTTCTAAGATATTCTAGAATCTTTTTAGATTATAATTAAAGATAAGCTCGTCTTAATTTTATTTAAATCATGACCCATCAAAATAAATACACTGTGACACATACACATGCACATGCATATCTACTATTATAACACACGTCACTCCCTCAAGAAAAATCTTAATGCTTACTTTTTCTACCTAAGAATTGACTCTGACACCATATAAAATGCTATAATCATCAAATTCTCAAATATCTGATTAATAGAAAACTCAACAAAAATAATATATAAATATAAATCCAAAAAAATGGAGTATTGGGATCGAGACAACTTATATATTAGATACACTTATCCATAATGTAATCAACAACAAAAAAAAAATAAAAAAAATAAACAAACTATAAATTATAAGTCTTTGTGGTATCCGTTCAACACTTTCATCACTATTGATTTATTAACACGTCGAATAAAGTGTGTTTAATTTTTCTACCTAAGAATTGACTCTAATACCATATAAAATGCTAAAATCATCAAAATCTCAAATATCTAACTAATAAAAAACTCAACAAAAATAATATATAAATATAAATCCAAAAAAATGGAGTATTGGGATCAAGACAACTTATATATTAGATACACTTATCCATAATGTAATCAACAACAAAAAAAATAAAAAAAAAAATAAAAAAAAAATTCTAGATAATTCTTCACCATCAAAATATTTTGGAATTATCCTTGATTTTCTAAGATATTCTAGAATCTTTTTAGATTATAATTAAAGATAAGCTCGTCTTAATTTTATTTAAATCATGACCCATCAAAATAAATACACTGTGACACATACACATGCACATGCATATCTACTATTATAACACACGTCACTCCCTCAAGAAAAATCTTAATGCTTACTTTTTCTACCTAAGAATTGACTCTGACACCATATAAAATGCTAAAATCATCAAATTCTCAAATATCTGATTAATAGAAAACTCAACAAAAATAATATATAAATATAAATCCAAAAAAATGGAGTATTGGGATCGAGACAACTTATATATTAGATACACTTATCCATAATGTAATCAACAACAAAAAAAAAATAAAAAAAATAAACAAACTATAAATTATAAGTCTTTGTGGTATCCGTTCAACACTTTCATCACTATTGATTTATTAACACGTCGAATAAAGTGTGTTTAATTTTTCTACCTAAGAATTGACTCTAATACCATATAAAATGCTAAAATCATCAAAATCTCAAATATCTAACTAATAAAAAACTCAACAAAAATAATATATAAATATAAATCCAAAAAAATGGAGTATTGGGATCGAGACAACTTATATATTAGATACACTTATCCATAATGTAATCAACAACAAAAAAAATAAAAAAAAAATAAAAAAAAAATAAAAAAAAAATAAAAAAAAAAATAAACAAACTATAAATTGTAAGTCTTTGAGGCATCCGTTCAACACTTTCATCACTATTGATTTATTAACACGTCGAATAAAGTGTGTATAATTTTTCTACCTAAGAATTGACTCTAATACCATATAAAATGCTAAAATCATCAAAATCTCAAATATCTAACTAATAAAAAACTCATCAAAAATAATATATAAATATAAATCCAAAAAAAAGGAGTATTGGGATTGAGACAACTTATATATTAGATACACTTATCCATAATGTAATCAACAACAACAAAAAATAAAAAAAAAATAAACAAACTATAAATTGAAAGTCTTTGTGGTATCCGTTCAACACTTTCATCACTATTGATTTATTAACACGTCGAATAAAGTGTCAAATGGGTTTAATTATGATTTATTAACTATTTATTTTCATCAAAGTCAGAAGAATAGATCAATGTGTAACTAACCAGATAGTGCTGTTTTGTCATCTGTCTCCAGTCCCAGTTCCTAAAATTCAGAAAAAGGTGGATTCGCTCAAACAAATCTAAAGCACTCAATAGTTATTATTATTAATAGATCACAGGGAAATGTGAAGAGTAAATATCCTCTGTTTTTCTGTCCCTGTTAAAAAAAAATGATGGCCAAACCTTTTTTATGGCTTTCAGCTGCTCATTCAACAAAAAACGCCGTTGCTCACCACTTATCTTTTCTTCAATTGCTTTTGCAATGGACTCCTGAATATCAACACAGCATATTAAAGAAATGAAAAGGATAAATTTTGTGATGTAATTGTCATCACAAATTGACAGTTCTTGAATATTATACGTTTCATGGCTACAATAATCAGATCCTAATAAGCACGGACACGGACATGAGGATACGACACGGCGGGATATGAGGATACGAAAAATTCTAAAAAACTAGGATACGGATACGACTAGGATACGGCATAATAAAAAAATAAAAATTATTAATTATAAATATTAGGTATTTTATAAAATTTATTAAATTAAATTAAAATAAAATATTTTATTATATATAATAAATATATATTATTTATTTTATAAAATAAAAATATTTTATTTTATTTTATTTTATTTTATAAAATAATATTTTATAATTATATTATATAAATATATATATTTTTTATTTTATTTTATAAAAATATTTTATTTTATGCCCCTGCCTCTCCCCTCAAGCACGCCTGCCCACCCCTCCTCTCCCCTCAATCACGCCTGCCCCTGCCTCTCCCCTCAATCACGCCTACCCCTGCCTCTCCCCTCAATCACGCCTGCCCCTGCCTCTCCCCTCAAGCACGCCCGCCCGCCCCTCTCCCCTCAAATCGCGCCGCCCCTGCCTCTCCCATCAAATCGCGCCCGCTCTCGTCTCTCCCTCAAATCGCGCCCGCCCCCTACCAGTGGCCAACGTTGGCCACCGACGTCGTCGGACGTCGGGCACTATAGACGTGGATACGGCTGCCGACACAACCATCCGATACGCCACATGGCGTATCGGATACGGATTGTGTAATGATACGCCACATGGCGTATCGGACACATATCCATGTCGTATCCGTGTCGTGTCCACGTGTCCAGGTGTCGGACACGTGGACACGACTGTAGGGAGCCGTGTCCGTGCTTCTTGATCAGATCAAAAATTAAGTATGCATTGACACAAATATCAGTAAAATATAAATATTTTTTGAAAAAATCAAGTCGCAACTCAATATTTCAAGTTATTAGGTTGTGCTGATCAATGTGAAGTGAACTAAGTTTGACGAATTAGAAGGTTATATCCAACAAATCTAATGTACAATGAATCTTTTAATGATAAGATCAATTCTAACCAAATATATCTATCATCATTAACACTTGGGTAAAATTATTCACTAATATTTTATCAATATTTCTAATATTTTCATAAAATTCAAACATCAATATATTTACATCTGCCAATGTTTTCATCCATGTTTGATTCGTATAATAAGTAAGTTCTCGGTGTGATTACACAAATAAGAACAAATTAGACCTCATATAAATTTCTAAATTAAATATATTTGAACGGAAATAATACTGAGATGACTGATCATCAAGGATTTTCTTGATGATCAGACATCTCAGTATTATTTTTCATCATCACATAGTTGTGAAAGGCACGCCAAAACGCAAAGACCTCCTGGAGCCTTAAGACACACATAAGGCATGAATTTTTTTATGTAAGGCACATCCTATTTTACATATAGATTTTAAAAAATATAATCAGATATACTAATTCAAAAATACCCTTACATCTCTCAAACCACCTATTGCACACTGTCCATCGCCCCTCTCCTTATAGCTTGTCAAGGAGCTCCATAAAGTTCGACCAAGAGCTTCAGAAGCTCCATGGAGCTCGACGAGCTCCACAAACAAGTCTAGCTCCATGGATCTCCTGTTCGAGGTCTAGGAGCTTCACCACGAGCTCATTGTCGACCTCCATGGAGCTCATCGAGCTCCTGGAGCTCGATATATGACAACCTACATGGAGACACACCAGTGCAGAGCTTCGCACCTAATGGAAGGTACACTCCTTTTTCATTATCCATGCACCTGTGTTAACAAGCCTCACCCCAACAAAGACAAGGCATCATGTCTGCGCCTGAGCCTATGCATGCCTAAGGCACACCTTTCACAACAATGCATCATCATTAACACTTGCGTAAAATGATTATAGATGACTGATCAATCCTTGATGATCAGTCATGAAGGATTTCCCAAGTTAAATATGAATCCCTAAGTTATATCCAACAATTCCGATGTACTATGAATCATTTAATTTTAAAATTAATTCCAACCAAATGCTTCTATCATCATTAACACCGTGTTAAATTATTCACTAATATTTTATTAACATTTTGATATATTCATAAAATTAAAACACTAATATTTTTATATCTGCCAATGTTTTCATCTATATTTGATTAGTATAATAAATAAGCACGTAGTATGATTACACAAATACTAACAAATCAGATCTCATATGAATTCTTATGTCATATATGTTAAAGGTCATGCCTTGGTGCGATTACAAATACCTTCGTCCAAGGACGTTAAGTCTCAGATTCGAGACTCGTTAAAAACAACCTCTCTAATTTTCAGAGACAAGATTGTCGAGATATTAATATCTCTCAGACCTCATGCTCAAGCATGAGCATTGTGAACTATGCACAACCGGTATAAGCTCATGATTTTACTTTGAAAAGAAAGCCAGCCATGATGATGATACATTACCTGAATCTTGCTAATTTCCATCTCTTTTTTAACCAATTCCAATGTGAGTTTCAATCGCTTATACACCTGAAATTTCAATTTTTAACATAATTACCAAAGAAAACTCATGCGAGCAAGTCCGCAAGATGAAAAAAAAAATTGCAGGCACTCACATCAAGCTCTTCGAGCACTTGCTGACAAAGCAACTTGTTTGCGCCAGATATAGCAGCTCCAAAATCAGCTAGCCTTGCAAAATTGAAATCACCAATATGCTGCATTTCATGGAAAGGAAGTTAATAAATTAACTTGACCAAATAAATTACAAAAAACAACAACAAAAATGAAATATCAGCTGACACGCTACTGAATCTAAAAACAAGAGCGAAAGACACGCACATCACACTACTAGGAGTAGCAGATAATGGTGTGTCAGCAACGTTACTTAGATAAAATTATATGCATGTTTTCCTATTTATGGGCATAAATATATACAAGACAAAACAAATTACAGAAAACACTAATTTTGCTACCAAAAAAAAAAGCTAGAAATTTGATCAAATATAATTATAACTAGAGAATATTGAATTATCATAACAATCATGCTTGAAGAATTCAATAAAAAAACAACATTATGAGAACTACACGATAAATAAAGTAATTAAAATACATAATAAACTTTATGAAGTCTACATATACATAAATATAAATTTTAATCAAATCGTACATTTCGTGGTGACACTATATTACCAAAAAAATAAAATATAAAAAACAATAATATAATATAATAAAGTAAAATAAAAATAGAAAAGTCTGATGTGAATCTTTTATCTATACAAGTAAACAACTAATTAGATTCAATGTTCAACAAGCTAAAAGTGTTTTTAAAATTTTAAAAAAGGAATCTTGAAGCCTGATACCCCCTACCCAAAGTCACAATCACATAATCACGCTAACACGCATGAAAGTCATACACAATACACAAAATTCCCACCAAGCATGACATTTAAGAGAATCTAATATCTTGATAGTCTTATCTCTATAAATTTAAGAAACAAAGATACTTATTAATGTTCTAGGTATGAGCTCAGAAACATGCAAGCCACAACAAAACTTCCTAGGTGATAATCAATCACAACATAATTTTTGCTCTAGCACTTTTAATTTCGTAGTTCTAATAAAATTTTTATATATGTATATATGTAATAAAATAATATAAAATTAACTAATTATGTTGATATGTATAACTAATATAGCAATTGACATTAATAAGTATTACTGACAATTTGAGCTACTCAACCTAATAGGATTGGATCAATACTGATAATAATGGTTTCTACCGAGTCATTTAATTGGGTCGGCCTAACGTGATAAAACCCACATCATGCATTACTTTACAACATGTTTTGCATTACATTTTGCCTAAAGTGTTAATTTTGCCTAGAGTGATCTAAATAGGCAACATTTGCTTGGTTGATAAGATTATAAATCAAATATGATCTACCAAACTAACAAATAGAGTGTGTGCCCTAGCAGTGTACGTTTTAGCTAGGGCTACAATCATGATGTAGTCTTGGCTACAATATGGTAGATTAAGCAACCCAATCTTATAGTTTTTCGTGTTAAAGCTAATCTAAAACAAGTTAATATCATAACTAATAATAATTACATCAATGACACATATAAAATAACTAGGTTATTCGCATCCTTCAAAAAAAAATACATTTGAAATTTCCAAAGAAAAAAAGTAATGCATTATCTTTTAAATCTCATTTGAGAAGAAAGCTTCAAGTTCAACCTATGAAAAAAAAAATATTTGAAAATTCTAAAGGAATTTTAATCTTTTTAAAAATTTAGCATATTCTTTAAAAGTATAATTTATTTAATTATTTTGCTCTCTTAATTTTTAATTTTGTACTAAATATTTTTGTTAAAAAAATATTATAAATAATACATTATAATAGCTCAAAAATAAATTAATTTGTATATTATCATTGCATTTGTGCCTACAAATAAAATTAATAAAATAATATATATGATATATATAATTATTAAAAATAAATAATAATAAAATAATAGTAATGAAAAATATTAGTCATTTTATAACGAGTAATTTTTATTAAATTATTATGCTTTTACCTAATAAATAAAATTATTCATGATAAAATAAGACATTATATTTAATATTTTTGTTAAAATAAATTTATAAATAATATAATATATTAGTTTAAGTAAAAATTTAATTGTTGATTGATATGATATTCATTACAAATAACATAATAAATAAAATATTAAATGTAATATAAATGATTAATATAAAAATAAAAAATATAGTTAAAATGATTAAAATATTTATATATAATTATCAAAAATAATTTTTTGATGTGATAAATTTTGGCTTTTTTATCTTACATAATAGGTTTTGAATAATATTTAATTTTAATCAAACTATTTTTTGACCTCAATATATTATTTAAAATAAATTTATTAGAAATATACTATGTTACTATAAATATAATCTAATGTTTGTTATTTTATTCATTATAAAAAATAATTTATTAAAATATAAGATATAAAATAATTAAATATCAAAATTATAATTAAAATATTAACAATAATTCAATATATAAGCACATAAATTTATTTAAAAAATAAATGTATTCAATTTTTTTTTATTTCTTTAGGATTATTGTATCTGATTATTGAGCAATATATATCTTATTATTTTTTCCTTTCATATTAAATTTAATACTCAATATATTAATTAATATTAACTTATAAATAAAATATGTTATTTTAATTCAAATATAGACTAATTTTGAATAATTATTAAATATTAAATTATGATATTTATAAATAACTAAAATTTTAATAACCTTAAAGATATAAAATTTTAGTATTTAAAATAGACTTATTTTTTAAGATTAAAATTTATGAATAATAAATATTTTGTATTAAAATATATTTACCTCTTTCAAACTTTTTAAAAATATGTTAAGCAAGTTTAAGTATAAATTAAAATTTTGATTTATTACTAAAAACTAAATTAACATATTAGATATATAAATAATGATTACAAAAAATATAATTAAAATACTTACATTAATTTGAAATATAAAAAAATATTTACTAATATAAAATTTTAATATTTTATATTTTCATTAAAATATATTTGTAATTTTCAAATTAAGTGTTATACTTAGGTGATGTTTGTTTTTTTTACTTAATATTAAATATAACTTTTTTTGATATTAATATTAAATAGTACTTAATAACATTAAGTATTAAGTCGTTTGTTTTTTTACTCAATACTAAATAAATAAGCGGAGATAAAAGTGAGTTTTGATTGTGCAGAAATAACTTTTTTTTGAATGAAATAAGTTAAATGTGCAACTTTTTTATTTCAACAATTTTTTTAAAAAATTCAATGATAAGTTTAGTAAAAAATAAAAAAATAAATGACTGAATGCTGGGAATCAAATTGATTTCAGCATTCAGCCAAAAAAATAAACACGCCCTAAGTATTTTAGTTAAGATAATTATTTTAACATGTCATATTAATTCAAATATAAACTAATTATTTGATTAAAATTATATTCATGAAAAAATAGATTAATTAAATATTACATATAAAAATAAATAAATATTAAAATATAATTTAAATATTTATAATTATTCAAAATCTAAAAAAAAATTAATAAGAAATTTAGTGAATTAAATTAACTAAATTTCTTAAATAATATAATATTTAGATAATGAAATTGCTCGTATATTAAATTATTAAAATGTTACATTAAAGTCTCATAAAATAATATTTTAAAAAATTAATTAATTCTAATTATTTTATTTTATATCTTATTAAATTAATTACTAAAATATATAAACTATAATTATACTATTTTAAATAATTTTTTTATATTATTTATATGATAATTAAATATAAAAATATAAATATTAAAAAATCATTTATATACATATATATAATTTATTATTTTATATCATTCAATATAGTAAATTAAATAAAGTCTTCATCAATAACACTTATAAAATAATTTAATTTATATTTTATTTATTATATAAATTTTTAAAGTATTTTTAAGTATTTTCATGAATTTTTAATAATTTTTATATTTTTATTAATATTGTATTGATATTTATGATATAATTATAAAATTCAAATGCAACATATTTGTATTTATCGACATTTTCATCTATATATGTGTAGTTTTTAAAATTATTTTTAATTTTAATAATATATACAATATTTTTATGGCATAACAAGTTCGATAACAATTTGATTGTAATCGGAACATTAGCCTAACCAATGAACCAATAACTTATTTGATTATTGTAACTCTAAAATTAATTTTATATTTAATATGATAATTATAATAAACTTATCAATAATATATTATATTAATTTAAATATCAACTAATTTATTTATAAATATTAGCTTCGTGAAAAAATAAATTAAAAGAATATGAGATATGCAATAAATTATTATTAAAAAAATTAATTACAATGATTAGAATTATTCAAAATCTCAATGTAAAAGCTAGTTAATAAATCTTTGAATGAAGAAAAAATTTTTTAAAATAATTTGTCTTTCTAATTTAATTTTATCCTCATTATTTTTGTTAAAATAAATTTATTGAATATATGTTGTTATTTTAAGTAAATATTATTTTATTGATGCAAATTAAATTTGTGCAAAAAAAAAAATTAAAAACATATTAGATCTAAGCTAAATAATTATTATAATATAACTAGATACTTATAATGATACAAAATATAGGTAAAATAACTTATAAATAAATATTCTAAAAATTTTGAATTTATTCTATATGATTATAACATTTGCATAATGAGTAATTTTTATTAAAATAATTCTCAATTAAGTTTTGCACTTAACATTTTAATTACAATAAATTTTAAATAATATGTCATAATAGTTTAAACCTAAATTAATTTGTCGATCAAAATTAGTTTCATTAAAAAAATTTATATATAAAATATTAGATTAATAATTTTTAAGAATATAATTAAGATAATAATACAAATTCAAAAACTTGAAAAAGATTAATTAACACAAAATTTTGATATTTTTGGTTCTAGTTTGTTTCCTTATATTTGTAACATTTATATTATGAATAATTTTTATCAAATTATTTTTTTTTCAAATTTAATTTTATAATCAATACTTTTATTAAAATAATTTAATAAATAACATTACATTCTAGGTCTAATAAAAAATTAAAAAAAATTTATTAATAATGGCAAGCTAAGGTAGTTAATTACCCAAAAAATGATGATAGAAGATAATTTCCCAAATGAGTGTAAAATTATGATAATTTTTCTAAAAATAATGTATTTTAAAAAATTAGAAAAATAATTTTCATACTCTGCATGCACAACCATGATCCGATAAGTTTTTTGAAGTGGGTTAGTATTTATCATCAATTATTTTTTACAGGAGATCTAGCAACACAAATTTATGTACCCTAAAACAAAGTTACACATAGTATTCTGAGGGGAAGGTATGCAAGAACTCAAGAAAACCATCCTCATTATATTTGCTCCTATAATAAGCAAATATAATAATTATTTTTGGACATAGAAGTTGAAGATCACTTTCTTGAAATCCAAGTATTCTCGTGCGAAATGGAAAAAATATATCTTGGAACATGCCACACTTTATTTGGTCAATGACAATTCGCTTAGGCATGTTTTGCTCGTTCTTCTAGCAATTGATTCCTTAATTATGCATAAATTTGGATCCAAGATACGACTCTATTTATGATTGCCAAGAAGGCAATGCTTTAGTCTCATATCATTACAATTTTATTTGTTCAAATCTAAAAACAACTCATGTGTTCAACTTAACTCAAGACTATCTTAGTTTGTTGTAGATTCGCATAAGAATGTTGTAGTAAAGATAAAGTTTAGACTATGAAAGAGGAACTAGAGTGTCGAGAAGAACAATTCTAATTATGGTGACATGGAGGATTTTTTGCGCCTGACGTGATCACCCACAACAAAATCACATCTATGAACTAGCATTGGGTCTAATGAGCTCAAAAAAACATTTCATCTTTGCTCATGAAAACCATGGCACACACTTCCATGGGCACAAAAGCATTTATTAAAAATAAAAAAAAAAATTATTCAAACAACAAAATTATCTTATCAATTTCCTTTACCTTTAGAGAAATTAATTTTAATTTCCACCCTTCTAGGCAGCTATCTATTAAAACTCACTGATAATTTCCTCAAAACTTAATTTATGTATAGATATTTAATTCTTGACAAAAAATATAAAATAAATAAATATTTAAAATAGAATAAAAAATTATTAAAACTATAATTAAAATAATAATTATTATTATTATAAATATTAGTCATTGGATAATGCATTATTTTTATTAAATTATCTTTCTTACTCTCAAATAAAATTGTATACTTAATATTTTAGTTAAAATAAAATCATAAAAATATGTAATACAAGTTCAATTATAAATTTATTTATTAATAAATAATAATTCAATCATAAAAAAAATTAATATAATATTATATAAGAAATAAATAATTATTAATCACGTAATTAAAATGGTTATAATAATTCTAAAATTAAGCAAAAATATTTGCTACTAAGGAATTCTGTTTTTTTTTTTTTGAATTTTAGCTTGTTCTTTAATATGATAATAATTGAATGATGATCAATATTTATCAAAATATTTTTTTTTATTTATAACTTATTTGTATACTTAATATTTTTATTGAAATAACCTTTTGAACAATATGTCATTTTAGCTCAAGTATAGACTAAATTATATATGAATATTGAATTCATGACTAAAGAATAAACAAAAAAATTATTAAATATGATAGAAATATTTATTGCAAATATAATTAAAATAATAATAAAAATAATAAAAAAATTTTAATCATTATATAATAAATAATTTTTATCAAATAATTGTCTTTCTCAAGTGAATAAAATCATTTAAGATAAAATATTAGTTATTTCTCTTGATATTTAATTAAAATAAAATAATAAATAATATTCTAAGTTAAGTCGTTTATAAATTAATTTAATAACTTATGTTGTATTCATAACAGATGAGAAAATTATAAAATATTAAATATGAGATAAAAAATTTATACTAAAATATCATTGTATCATTTAATTTGTTTCAATTCTAATTTAAACATTAATTATCTTTCAATGTATTCGCCTTATCAAACACATCGATACTCCCATTTTATTATGCATTTTGTTCCACAATAGCCTAATATTCTAAATTTTATAATATGATCAATAAAATAATTATCATACAATTTTTGTTTTTAGTCTACTAAATAGCTTTATATCACAAAAGATTTCTAGTATTATCATCACCTTAACTTAAATCATATGATCTAAAAATTTTATAATTATGTTTTGTTATATATTATAAATCAAAAACAATGATACTTCAATTAAATTATTTTTCTAACGATTCAAGATCAAAAATTATACATTAGATATCTAATGTTCAAATAAAAATTATAAAATTCTATATATAAAATATCTCTCATTATCTATCTAATATATAACTTAATTTTTTTTTAATTTAATCGATTATGACAATAATTTATAAATAATATTTATTAATAAATATGTGTCATCGGCTTATCTATCATCAAAATATAAAAAGTATGACCTAAACAACTAATCCATGATGCAAGTGTAGTCACTACACCTTCATATTCTAGAGAATGTTGATGTAGCATTGAAATAAGTCAAGCAGACTTACTTGAGTATGTTGAGACTAGTACTTCATTTTATTTTTTCTTTTCTTAATTTGTATTTGAAATATACCATTGAACATAATACAACACAATTTGAAAAACACAATTTCAACAACAATGTTCCAAATATTATAACTATTTCATCTCTTATTTTGAACTTCTGAATAGTCATTCAAGATGCAAATGATGAATCACAAACAATTATTCTTTATTTTTCATTTTAATTGACTAAAACTTTTAGTATTATAATATTCAACAAAACAATATCTAAAATAATAGAATATGATATACCATTAATATTAGTAATACTGATCAATCATGTATTATTTATTTCCCTAATTTTTATTAATCTTTTACAAGAGTCTTTGTACTAAGGAACTCAATGATAACATTACAAGCATAGAATAAAAATATAATTTGTCTATTATCATGTCATATTCATTTCCTCTTCACAATTCTTGAAATTTCTAATGATTTCATAATTCATATTATCTATGTTATAAAAACAACTCTAATGGATGTTGTCAAAAATAGGGTGTCATCAAATGTCTTTTTACAACCCTGAACAGTATTATTACTTCAAAGATAAGGGTCAAAATAGGATGTCATTTTAATAAGTTAATATTTTTTTATTAAAAAAATATAATTAAACTTAATCGTCGAGAGCCATTGAGATGAACTGTGGCCATCAATAACTCTTTTCCATCTTCTCAATTTTCTCTCTAAAGTTACCAAATAAGGCACCTCAAAACTACGAATGATATTTTTCCACCTTTAATGTTATTCCCATTTGAGCCTGAATTTTTGTGATTTAATTGTCATTTTAGTAGTTATGGGGATGACACCCATGATAGCAACTTCCATTAGAGTTACTCTTAGCTCGTTCAATTCTTAAATTTTTTTAAAATTATCACACATCCTAATTGTTTCTTTTTTGTCTCGGTGAATCCTATATATGTTGTGTCATCTCTTACACAAATAAAAATAAAGATATAGTTTGAGTCTATTTTTTCAAATCTAATCACAATTTTATTTCCTATTTGTCTCAATATATTCATTTGTATTTGTCATAATAATCTTTTTTGTAAAACCTTATAGAATATATAATAAAAATATTCTTTTCCAGTTTATAAACTTAGAATACAATAATTATAAATATTCAATTATGTAATTTAACTTTATCAATAATTACAAATTAAAATTCTTTCAACACTTTAAAATGAAAGTGTCACTTCAAACAACTCGAACTACCCCAACTTAGCACATGATGAGACTTTAATTTTCTTTTAATTAAAAAAATTAAAAATATTTATTTTGAATGTAAATCTAAATGCCAATATTATTAAAAAATTAACAATAATCATAGATGTAGGTTACATTCACATTTCAAATATTTAAAAATTAATAAAGAAATTCAATTACTTATCATTAACAAAAAAAACATAATACTAATTAGCACTGTCATACACAATAAGAAGTCCACTATGCTTATAATATATCATATGTGAATACATGAAAATATTAAAAAAACTACCATAAAGAAGAAGACTAATACAAAATACCAAAAAAACATATTTATATGCTAAATATCATTAGTACCTTTAAATATGATAGAAGCTTGATATCACACAAAATAAAGTGTTTTTGGGAGTTTACGTATGTTTATACGTTATAAATGGTTTTTTTCATAAGCTTAGAAAAGAAAATAAACAGTACGAGTGAAGCAAAAATTATGATACAAGACAATTAATTCCCAATAATATATTTGTAATTAAATGAAATAAAAAATAATGACAAAAAATCACGAGCCAAAAATTTATCAAGGGCCAACATATAACAGACCTGAGTATACGTTTGCACATGATCCCTCCAAAGGGAACTTGTCTTCAGAACATCTCTCACCGTTGATATAACCTCGAATGATGTTGCCTTCACTACATCATCATCCTTGTTATATGGGTTATCCTACAATGATGAAAGAGAACTTTAGAAACATGTAGTTTAGCGACAACATACAATATATGTAAGTCATTGAATTACAAACAAAATTCCAATTCAATTTTACCACAATGGTAGTGAATAAGCACAAGAATACAACTTTCCAACTAATTATCCATCATGGTAATATCATCATCCAAATATTTAAAATTTTAGAATTATAGTGAAATCTTATGTAAGAAGAGATCAAATTTCAATGCAATAACAAATACTTATATCCAAGAAATAATAGATCTTTGATTCAAGCTCATTAGACATTGTCTCTCTGATTTTTTTTTTGAAGCAAATTGTCAAATGATTATAGGTGTTAACAGGGCAGGGCGGACCGGGCACGACCCACAGCACGGCATGATTCAGCATGCCTGGCCCAGCACGACACGATCCAAAACCATGGCTAGTCCAGGGCCGTGCTGCCCCATGGCACGGGTCGTGAAGTGCTAGGCCAGCACAAGCAGTGACTCACGCCAAGCGAGGTACAAAACGTGTGCCTGACCCAGTAGCACAATCCATCAGCCCGGGGACCCGAGACCGGCTATGGATCACGGGTCAAGTCCAATCGGGTGGCCACTCAATGAGTTGGGTTATTTTTTTAAAAAAGAATCCAACTAACGGAATCTTGCTTTTGTGGCCGATTATACTTGATTGGCCACGTAATCCTGCCACCCATTGTGTTTTCAAGTAATAGGCTCTGCAAAAACTGTCTAGCATAGTCCGGCACGGCCCTGCACTTAGTCATGCCACCGTGTCGTGTCTGGCACGACAATGGTGGCATGGTCGTGTCTCACTCAAACAGGCTATGTCATACTGCCACAACTCGTTTGACAACTACAAATTATTAATCTTTCTCAAATATCATAATAATTAGAAGTCTCGTATACTAAGTATGATTTTTAATGAAATCATATATGTTAATATTGAATTTATGTGAAATTTTGTGAAACATATAAAAATAAATAAATAAATCATTGATTACTTAGATGAAGACACTGAGAAAATAAATATTGATAATAATATAAGAAATTATGAAAAGATTATAAAACCAAAAAAACTAAATTTTATATAACTAACCCATGATGATATGATTTAATAATGATGATGAGTAGTAAATAAGTAATATACCTTGAGATGATCAACTTTGACCACAAGGGGATCTTCACTCGCCTATGAAGAAACCACAATTAGCTTGGCTCAAACATTTTTATGGTGTCCATGATGAAGCACAACAATAGTTGACCCAAAAAAAAAATGTATCAATCCGTACCATATTTGTTATCCTAAGTCTCCTGTGGCCAATAAGGATAACTTGGTCACCTTGGATACTTGTGATCTAGCAAATAAAATTACAAAGATAAGGCACGAACACAATTATCATCTTTTGGAATTGCCTTAATTTT
The DNA here is from genome assembly GCA_029783825.1 of Sapria himalayana. Lineage (NCBI taxonomy): Eukaryota > Viridiplantae > Streptophyta > Magnoliopsida > Malpighiales > Rafflesiaceae > Sapria > Sapria himalayana. Next base: position 4,908,308 of record JAREIK010000009.1, read on the forward strand.
TGAGATCGCTTATTCAGAAATACAAAAAAAAAAAAAAAAAAAAAAAAAGAATAAAACACCTGAGCAAGCGTGCCGACTTCATGTAAGCGGTAGAACAAATCTCTTCCCACGATATCATGGGAACTTTTTTCAGATTCAGCACCCGTTACCAGACTGGGATCTGTATCAGGCTCATCTTTAAGAAGAAAAGCCCCAGCATAAGGGGCTTGTCTCTTTCTACATTCTTGTAAGGCAGCTAATAGTTTGGCATCCTGCATATAGATCAAATAAATAGCAATCAGCAAGCATCAGCTATGCACATCCGAACCTCAGTGAATTTTTGTAACCCATAGTAAATATGAAAATATTTCTTTGCCATAAAGTAGATTGAATAGATTATATGTAATAAAATTATTTTGTTTTTCATACTATATGTTCAATTTGTATAAGAATTTATGTGAGAACTATCTAGTTTATTTATAACAAACTTAATTTGTTAACAACATTATGAATTGGATTTGCGTGAAAATTCAAGGTAAAATTATCTAGTCGACACTAACATTGTAATCTATGGTTGTGTTTATTTGATGATGATTAGTGCAGCCAAACCTCACATATTTACCTTAGTAAATATGATAATATTTCTTTTACATATAGTAAATTGCATATTTTATATATAATAAAATTATTTTATTATCAGTACTCACTATTATCAAAATAGTACGATTCACAATTAGATTTATCATTCAATTCATGATTTAGGAGGTAAGCGATCTAATTTTTTAAAATAATTAAAAATATACATGAATTAAAATCTGAATCGCTGATTCACAAATTGATTCACATTGGAAATGTTAAACAGGCTGAGGCGGCCCAACCCGGCATGAGGCACGGCACGATTCGACCGTGCCTGGCCTAGTAGTTATAGTGTCGTGCTCAGGCCAGTGCCGAGCACACCCTCGGCACCGATCATGGCGTGTCGAGCCGAGGAAAATCGGCCCGCCCGCCGTGCTAGGCAAAACACGAGAGCCTGGCATGGGGGCATGGCATGCATGACCACTCACCGAGCGTGGTCACGGCGAACAAACGTCCGACAGACGAGGCTCACTAAGCCCCGAAAGGGTGACGACAACACGATAATGAGGCGGCACGCCACTAGAAACCATAATTTTTTTTAAATTGATGTTTCGGCCTAACCCAAACCGGGCCAAAATCAGTGGATTTCGGGTCACATGCCCGTTCCGAGCCTGCCCTCCCAAGAACCGTGTCATGCCAAGTACGTCACTGTATTGTAGTGTCATGCCTGGCACGGCACGCTAGCCCAGTTGGGCCTGGAAAAACTAGGCCGGTGCAGGCCGGCCCATTTAACACTTCTAATTCACACGAATCAATTTAATACCGATTCTTAAGTGACCAAGATTCTCAAAAAATCATAAAAATAAAAACTAAAATACAAACAAAAACTATCAATTATAGAAATTAATTAACATGAAAAAAAATAACTTCAACCTTTGGTATTACGAATTTAATGTGAAAAAATAATAAAATACTAAAAAAATCATAAAAATAAAAATTAAAATACAAAAAAAAAATTATTAACTGTAGGAAATATGAATTAATTAACGTAGATAAAAATTATAAAAAATTTGATTAACAATTCGATTTGAATCTCGATTCTCGATTCTTAATTCACTAATCAAACATTTTAATTCTTGATTCGAATATCAATTTAACAACTATGCCAGTAATATATATTCAAATTATATAAGAATTTATGTGAGAATTATCTAGTTTGTTTATAACAAACTTAATTTGTTAACATTATGAATAGAATTTGTGTGATAATTCATGGCAGGATTATCTAGTTGACACTGACATTGTAATAATTGGTAATGTTCCTTTGATGATGATGAGTGCAGCTAAACCTGCTCGCATATTTACCATAGTAAATATGATAATATATGTTTTACAAATAGTAGATTGCATAAATTATATGTAATACAATTATTTTGGTACCAATATTATGTATTAGATTAGAATTAAAATTTATGTGAGTCTTATAGTTTATAATATAATAAAATTGCTTTGGCACTAAAATTGAAAATTAAAATGTATAAAAATTTGTTTAATAACCATATTGCTAGAAAAATTAAATTCATATATTCAAATCCAATTATATCAAATATATATTTTGATGATGATAGAATTGTCACAAACAGAATAACTTATATTTGTATGAAAATTTATATGAGAATTATCTAATTTTTATATATAATAAGATTGATTTGTCATCAAAAACATGAATTAGATTTATGTAAAACTTTACATGAGAATTTAATTTTATGTGAGTAATAATGTAAGGATTACATTGCATGGAGAACTAGAATGCATATAGTAAAACTAATTATATCAAAAATATACTATAATGATGATGATAATACACATCACAATATTGTGACACGATAGATTGCTTGTTGGTGTTTATATCAAAAACTTTTTATATTGTTTGGTTTTGGCCAAGAAACTTGGAAATATTGGTGTTTATTACAAAAATGTGCAGTTTGTTGGTTACTATAAAACAAAGGAAATCATAATAAAAAACTCAGATGCTTGAATTCATAACAAGTTTCCCATCTCATAAAACAATGCATGGCGATAAGATGAACTGTGGTGCCATACCTTGACATAAATAGGCATGTAAAAACCAGGAAACAGAGGCCTATGTGGCAATGGCAATGCTAAAACCTGCCAGACAAAGCCATAACAAGAGAAAAAGGAAAACAATATAAGTCAGTCAATCGGCCAGATTGCCAGGTTTGTCGATCACGAAGATGCTTTGCCACCAACATAAGTTAGTTCGCTATAAAATCATCAAAAAGCATCATTAGATTGTCATGAAAGCACATGTTGCGTTATTCTGCGAGATGAACTATGCTTCCCCAACAATGACTGCCCTCTCTAGTTTCCAAGGCAACATAAGTAATTCAGACCCATGGAGATTTGAATGGGGATAAACAATTTTCAACACCACAAACCGTAAGATAATCTTCGGGTCTTGGGTTGGTTGGCACAATTGCAGACGAATTGGCACTATCAGAGTCTGACTCGTTTGTCCTCGTCTCCACCTCGACCACATCGCCACTTCCATCACTAGAAGAGCTGGAGCAAAAACAGGCTCTTGGGTGGTAATTAGGGTTCCTGCTGCTGCTCGGAGCGAGACCTGTAACGGACCAGAATACTCGAAGCAAGGAACTCCTAGATGACGCTGTTTTGAGCGGCTGAAATGGAGATGTGAAGTGATCTTTGATCTGCAACGAGGACGATAACACATGCTTCAACATTGATATTTGGGATTCTTTCAGGGATTTCTGGGTGAAATTTGGGTTTTCAATAGTTTAAAGCAGGAACGCCATGAAAGCGTTGGCTCAAATGCACGAACGGAAAAAACCCCCTCATAAACCCCCGTCCCCCGACACACTGGTTACCATTGGAGCAAATTTTAACAAATATCAACCAGCAAGTGTTGCCCCTCCATGGGAAAAATGAATTTATTAACAAAAATTCTTGCTTTATGGTGGGAAAAAAATGGAAAAATGAATTTATTGATAAAAGCTAATATAAAAACCTCTAGTTAGACTTGGGTTACAGTTTAGAACCATCAAACGTGTGGGTTAGGACTTGGGAAATAAGGAATGATTTGTTGGGCCAAAGAAACGGCCAAAGGGATGATGCTAATGCTGGATAAATTTATAGAGATCCATGTCTTCCCCTGCAAAATTCATATGTGCGCCTGGGCGAAACAAACACGCGATCAGGAATTACACTTCTTCAACTGCTTCTGCGAGTACCAATCTGGCATCAGGGCAACAATGGCCGAAGCTCAAAGTTGATCTAGAGAACGCAGAACCCACAACTGTTCTTCTTCAACTCTTATCTTCTAGAGCTGACCCAGAACAAATTTTTAGGATAGTACATTCCCTTGCAATTGCGAGAAAACACTCTAAGATAAGATCATTTTTGGATAGGTTTGTCAAGAGCGAGAAAAGCCATTCTGTCTCGGCAATTTTTCATGCAATTTCAATCTCTTCTTCGTCGGTTGATGTCGGCTCCAAAATAGTCGACATATTGGTGTGGGCGTATGTGAAGAATTCGAAGCCCCAGTTAGGGTTCGAAGCGTTTAAGAGAGCGGGAGATTATCGATTTAGGCTCTCGGTCGTTTCGTGCAACTCATTAATGGCTGCTCTGGTCCAGGGCAAAGAGACTGGCTGTGTGGAGCTCGTCTACAAGGAGATGGTCAGGAGGAGGATTAAGCTGAATTCGATTAGTTTCAACGTCGTTGTCAATGGGCTGGCGAGGGCAGGGAAGCTGAACAGGGCTCGCGATGTTATCGAAGACATGAAGGTTCATGGCGTCCCCCCGAACGTGGTGACTTACAACAGTCTGATGGATGGGTATTGCAAGATGGGAAGGTCCGGGAAGATGTGCAGAGCAGATGGTGTTCTGAAGGAGATGATCGCCAGCGGGATTTCTCCGAACCAAACAACTTTCAACACCTTGATCGATGGGTTCTGCAAGGATGGCAACGTATCCGCCGCCATCAAGGTGTTCGACGAAATGAAAAGCCAAAACTCGAGGCCAAATGTTGTCACCTTCAACTCACTCATCAATGGATTCTGCATCGATGGTAGGATCGATAGAGCTATGGCTCTTCGCGATCAAATGGTTCTTCTAGATGTGAAGGAAAACATTGTCACACACAATGTGCTTATCAATGGATTGTGTAAAAACAAGATGGGGAACGAAGCTCTAGAGTTATTCAATGCCATGCCCAAACAAGGAACACCTCCCAATGTGACAACATTTAACACCTTGATCCATGCGTTTTGCAAGGAGAGAAGAATGGACGATGCGATTCAATTGCGAGACCTAATGTTAGAGAGGGAAGTGCTTCCAAACGTATCCACTTATAATTGCTTGATTGGTGGGTTTTGTATCTTAGAGAAGGAGGAGGAAGCCAATGGCATGAAAGATGAAATGGTGGGCAAGAATTTGCGCCCTAATGTTATTACTTACAATATATTGATCTCATTCGTTTGTGCTCGAGGCGAGTTGAGAAAGGGAAGGAAACTATTGGATGAGCTGCTTGCCAATGGGTTGAGTCCAAATCAAATTACATATAACACCTTGATGGAGGGTTATTGTAGGGAAGGGAAACTTGGAGGGGCAATGAAGGTGAGGGCACAAATGGAAAAACAAAGAAGACGAGCAAATGTTGTGACTTACAATGTGCTGATGAAGGGGTTTTGTAGGAAGGGTAGGCTCGAAGAAGCAAATGGGCTCCTTAATGAGATGCTAGAGAAGGGTCTGGTGCCAAATAGAACCACCTATGATATCATCAAAGAGGATATGATTGATAAAGGGTTCGTTCCTAATGTAGATGGGCACGTGTATAGCCTTCAGGGAAGCTTGTGAGCTTGCTCCCCCATTGTTTTAGGATGGTAAATGAGCTTCCTATCTTTTGTAAAAAAAATTTTATTGATGATTTAGGAGATCATGTATTTGTGTGATGGCAAGAACATATGCCTGAGGGTAATGGATCTTGGATTTGTTGCTCATTAGATATACTCTTTCTAATTTTTAAAATTAAGATTGCGAAATATTAATATCTATCAGATCTTGTGATAAACTAGATGAACTTTCTAGGTAGCTTTGCCCCCATGTAATTCTTCATTATATAAATTTCTCCAATCTAATTATTTAAGCTTCAAACTCGTGAGCTTTTTGATTAGTTTGCAATTGTTATCCCACCATTATAAAAATTTTAAAAATATTTAAAATTAATCATTAGCAAAATATAATCCAAAATATTTTTTACAAATTTAAATGTGACACACAATAATTACCTAATTAGATTATAAATAATCTATTTTTAAAATTTAAAATCACAATTATTGCCCTTCAAATACCTATTTAGATGATTAAAAAATAAAAATTTTAAAAATAAAAAAATAAAAAAATAAAAAAATAAAAATTATAAAAAAAGAAAAAGAAACCTATTTAGAGGGTTATGGTTACCCCAATATTATTGAAGTAGCAACATAATTCCTATTCCCCTTCATGCAGGCTTAGCATTCATTTAATTGCTCAGAAAACATAAATTAGTTTTAGCTATGTTACATTAGTTTTCTGTTTTTACAATAAAAAAAAAAGTCATTTCATTAAAAAAATAATGGCCAAGAAAATTATATTCCCATATAAATACTTACAAACACACACACACACAAGTAGAGGCACTATTGTATCAATTGGTCACGCCATGGGGGGGGTGTTGGTTGGAGGAGGTAATCTGGTGAGCACCCAAGCAGGCGAGCTGTTTAGCCACAACCCTTCCCCAGTGTCCTTGTGCTTGAAGTCGGGAGCCCTGGCATTTTTCTCCACGCGAGAAAAAGATGAAAATTATTAATAAATAATAATATTGGCAAATATTTTAAAAAAAAAGAAAAAAAAAAGGCATAGAGATTTATTTACCTTGTCCAATCGGTTATCCCACCATTTGTTTGGGGATTCCACCAAATCTTTCCAAGATTCTTCTCCTAAGGGACCAAATATATAAAATAATTTAAATTCACACAAATATATTTATCATGTGTTGATAAAATATCAATTACTCTGTGTGTGTGTGTGTGTGTGTGTGTGTGTGTGTGTGTGTGTGTGTGAGTATATTTTTTTAGAAACGGAATATATATCCGTTTTGATATTTAGCGACGGTAATAATTTCCGTCGCTAGATGTGATACGTCTTACCGATCAGTCACCATTTAATTTTAAAAAATTTAGCGATAAATATTATTTCATTGCTAAATTACATAAGAACGTGATACATTCTTCACGTAGAGGTCATGTGAAATCATTAACCGTGACCCGAGACCGCGGACCGGGAAGCGGGCGCGGTCCGCCTGGCCCTCTCCCGCCACGGGTTTTTTAATGAAACCTGCCTCGTGGATGTGGCGGATAGGGCAGTAACCGAGCCGAGCTGCTCGCGAGCTGCTCGGCGTTCGGCTCATTAGAAGCTCGCTCGAACTCGTTTATTAAGTTAAACGAGCCGAGCCCGAACATCATTTTGAGGCTCGTAAGTTAAATGAGCTGAGCCCGAGCACCATCAAACTCGGCTCGTCAGCTCGTAAACAGGCTCGTGAGCAAGCTCGTGAATATGCTCGTGAGCAAGCTCGTGAATATGCTCGTGAGCAAGCTCGTGAACAGACTCGTGAACAGGCTCGTGAGCAAGCTCGTGAACAGACTCGTGAACAGGCTCGTGAACAAAGAGAAGGCTTGATGCACAACAAATTTTTCATACAAATAAACATGATGAATATTTTAACTCTTGAACTTCAATCAAGTTAATTGAAATTTTATTATCTTATCTTTTTAATTTAGTAGTATGTTGACTATTTTAGATGAACATTTTATTTAATTCCCGAACATCATTTTGAGGCTCGTAAGTTAAACGAGCCGAGCCTGAGCACCCTTAAGCACAGCTCGTCAGCTCATAAATAGGCTCGTGAACAGGCTCGTGAATAGGCTTGTGAGCAAACTCGTTAACCAGGCTCGTGAACCAAGCTCGTGAACCAAGCTCGTGAACATGCTCGTAAGTTAAACGAGCTGAGTCCGAGCACCCTCAAACTCGGCTCATCAGCTCGTAAACAGGCTCGTGAACAAACTCGAGCCTACTCCTTTAAAACCGAGCCGAACCAAGCCGAGCCGAGCCTGCCTAATACTCGGCTCGTCTCGGCTACACCCCTAGTGGCGGATCATTTAGGAGCCTTACTTAGCGTGCTGTGCTGTGCCTGCCTGTGCGCAGCCGTTGGGCTCCCAACGGCTAAAGCCAACATGTGCACGCAGCAGCCGTTGGGCTCCCAACGGCTAAAGCCAACATGTGCATGCAGCAGCCGTTGGGCTCCCAACGGCTAAAGCCAACACGAACGTACCTCCTTGGTGCTTCTTGAGTTTTGCGTGATCTATTGGAGCATCAAACTGCACATTTTCAAGCTCAGAGAAAACCCAGGCAGGCGCATCTTCAAGCCAGAGGCACAGAACACCATCCCTGCGCTTAAAATCGGGGTATCTCGGCTTCACCTGAGCAGCACGAAAACAGGGCTCAAGAGCAGTATTCTATACAAGCCACTGAGACGCAAGTTGGGCAGGGAATAACACGGCCACCTGTCCGCTGCATTTCTTGCTTCGGTAGTCCCACCACTGCTTTGGATTTCCAATAAGGTCCTTCCAGGGCGTGAATGCGGAGTCACCTCCACCGCCTGCAACGGCCGAAAGTTGGTCATAGAAGATGCAGACATATATTATCACATGGAGCAATTATTGGACGAGGAGACAAATGAGTGTGCGGGGGGGAGAAACACGACCACGACTAGGACAGGAAGCAAATTTGTGAGACGTGAGGTGAATATGTCTTAAGAAATGAGATGAGCAAAGCAGCTACTCATTATTGTTGCCAGCGTATTAGAGGTCGTGCCTTCGCTCAAGAGCAGTAGGTCCATAATTATTTGAGGCACGAGACGCACTAAGACACAACATGTTTGGAACATTTATGCGCGGGAAACAATTAAGCTGCGAGTTTTGTTTTTTTTTGAAGCGCATTCAACCTAGTATATATAAAAATTATATATTTCATTAAATATTATCTATAATTTTTATATATTATTAGCATATCGCAACAACACAAGCATTTGAATTTATAAAAAAATAATAATATTATAATAATCTAATATATGTGTTTGTATGCGTGTATAGATATATATATATATATATATGTTAAGGTATTCTTATATAGATATACATATAAATGTACATACGTGTGTATGTATGTATATATACACATAGGTATACATATATGTACATACATATACATATAGGTATATATACATATATATATGTAAATACATACATATATATATATATATATATATGTAAATACATACATATATATATATATATATGTAAATACATACATATATATATATATGTAAATACATACATATATATATATATATGTACATACATATATATGCATATAGTTATATATGTATACATACATACGTGAATATATGTATATACACATGTATGAGATATAGATACACACACACACACACACACATATATATATATATGCAAGTCAAATATATAGATATACACATGCATATATATATGTAAATATGTATGCATACACACACACACACATATATGTATATATATGCAAGTCAAATATATATATATACACATGCATATATAAATATGTAAATAAGTATGCATACACACACACACACATACATATATATATATATATACATGTATGTATATATATATATAGGAACTAGTTGTCAAAGTATTTCCATTGTTACTATTATCTACCATGATTGCTCTCTCGGTTCACTGTCTCAATATTTGTCTTCTTGTTCTCTTAATTTTTAGGATGGATCATGCTTGGCTAGGGTAGCTTAGTTCATTCCAGGTTAGCTTAGGTCAGGTCCAAGCCAGCATGAGTCGGGTCATGGCTAGCCTGGTTTGACCACTCGAGCCAAAACCAACCCACATAGGCTGGCCATGCCGAGCCGAGCAACATATCCCACGATACGCAAGCCAGAAACCCTAGCCCAACACGGAACCAATTATGCCCACAACAATCACACTGCACGTCATGGCCAAACATGTGTGAGCCGAGATGATCATGGTCCAAGCAATGTTAAGGGTCGTGTTGCACCAAGCTAGCCACAACATTTTCGTACGGTGCCTCATGTCGTGCTCAGGAAGCTCGCCCAGTTGACACCTCTAGGTGTGGTCCCCAATAACCCACGGAATGATAAAACTAGTTGGAAGTTTAAGCTTTCTCGAGTATTTACATTGAATAATCACACCATATTTCTCGGTCATAGTATCATGCAGACTATTTCATAAATTCCTAATTTCTCCTTGTTATTCATGATGTCCTTCATAAATTTAACATAATATGGTATTTGTGGTAAGACTTCAGTAAATGATAAATTGATTTCCAGCTTTCTGAATATATTGAGAAATCTATCAAATTTTTTATCCAACTTTTCTTATGTTGAAGAGATAATCGACCATCTACATAATTATTATTCGTCACTTCAACTTTATGTTTCTTGGTTTGGTTCATCTACATCTCCTCATTTAATTTTACTTATTCATGTGCAATTGTTGATGGCATAAGATGGGTAGTGAGATTTGGCAGTGCCATGACTTTGAAAAATATTACATCACTGGATGTCACAAATTTGGATGTCGCAACATTGTCAGCGACCAAGGAAGTACGGATACGGCCCCCTATAGCCATGTCCACGTGTAGAACACGTGGACACGGCACGAATATGTGTCAGGATATGTCACATGGAGTATCGTTGACCAATTCGTGTTCGATAGGCCAAGTGGCTTATCGGACGGATGCGTTAGATGCTGTATCCATGCCGACAACGCAGAGTGGCCGACATAGTCCACAACGCCGAATGGCTTATTCTGTGGGGCGTCGAGGGTGGGCGCGATGTTGTGGGGAGGCAGGGGGCGTATTTCTGTGGGGCGGCGAGGAAGGGGGGGAAGCGATTTTGATAAAATAAAATAAAATATTTTTATTTTATAAAATAAAAAACATATATTTTTTGTATAATATAAGATAAGTATAAAATATTATTTTATAAAATAAGATAATTATATATATTATCTAATAAAATAAAATAAAATAAAATAAAATAAAATATTATTATTTTATAAAATACCTAATATTTATAAAGAAAATAATTTATATTTATATTTTCATTATTTTTATCATGTTGTATCCTATCCGTATCCATATCCTAATTTTTTAAAATTTGTCATGTTCTCGTATTCTGCCGTGTCGTATCCCCGTGTTCGTGCTTCTTAGTCGGCGACAATGTCATTTTTTGCATTAACATCCCTTTTTGATTTTTTTTATATTTTACCCTTTCTATTTATTTATTGTTTCTGAGTATTATGAATTTGAATCTCTTTGGAATTGTCTCGGCATCACTAGGCAATCCATTGATATTTCTTCTCTTTAATCGAGAGTACTAATTGTCCAATTTTGCTTTCAATAATCTTTATTGTCGCTCTGTGAGATCTAGTCTTATTTTCATTCATCCCATCTAATTCTCTTGCGCATTATCTCACATCTATCTCAGTAAGTAGTGGAAGAATATTTCTGTCATGACTTTTTTGTTTCCTTTAATTGGTTATGGTTGAAACTTGAAGCTCCTTGTATTTAGTTTCTCATTAAACTTTTTCCAAAATTTTTATAATATTACCTTATATTCTACTGCAAAATTTTTTGGATCTCATATAATAAATTCTCATGATTTCTCATATTTTGATAAATGTGTATAAGGACATTATTATTGGGTCTAAAAATATACCCTTTATTCTCTAAAATATTAATTTCTTTCACTTGATAAATTAGATCGGAATTGATAACTTTTTATTGTTGCAAAGAGTCATTTGCCACTAAATGTGTCAAACGGGCCAGGCCAACCTAAACCCGACACGAGCATAGCTTGGTTCAGCTAGAGGTGTCAACTCGTGCCGTGCCGTGCCGAGGTCAACCGGGCCTCGTGCCGTGCTTGGCCTGGCACGGTACCATGGCCCGTTGGCACGGTACCGGGTCTAAATTTTTTTTTTTAAAAAAAAACTAGTGTTACTAAGCGCCGAAACCCTAATTTTTTTTAGAATTAGGGTTTCGAGCGCGTCAAAATCCTAATTTTTTAAGAATTATGATATTATGATAATATCATCCTTGTTTGTTGGACAAATGGTAGGAACTATGGACGATAATTTGTCCATTTGGCATTAAAGACACCAAACAAACCAAGCAGCCCGAACTCGGCCCAAAGCTTGGCATGGCACGGTCAAGGACCATGCCCAAGCCCTTGCAGGGCAAACCCTCAGCATAATTCATGTCGTGCCATGCCAAGGGTCTTCGGCCCACGTGTTGTGCTAGCCACGTCCCGAGTGCCTGGCATGTAGGCACGGCACGGGCAACGACGTGCCAAGCAATACACGATAGCCGATGTAGCGGCGCACAACGAGGGACGATGCAGCGACACCCAATGAGCAACAGCTCAGCAAGCCCGACGGGCAACAACAGCGCAGCTGGGCCAACCCTAATTTCCCCAATTTTATCTTAACCTAAAACAAGTCCAACCTGACCCGAACCAGCCCAAACCCGGACTGATTTTGGGCCGCGAGCCATGTCAGGCCTGCCCTATAGTGAACCGTGCCGTGTCAGGCATAACACGGTATTGTAGCATGTCGAGCCTGGCAAGGCACACGAGCCTGTATGGGCTTGAAAAAAATAAGCCTGTATGGCAAGGCACGCGAGCCCGTTTGACACCTGTATATGGCATACAAAGTAATTATCAAACATGAACTATCACTATCATGAATGATCTCCTTATAATTGTACCTTCGATATTCTGTCACTAAAAGCATAATTATTCTATTCATAGGACATCGATATTTCTACTCTGTTTAGGCAATATGTTAACTGTATTAACGATTCTTGGATTAGTGCACTTTCTTATGAATGATACGGTTTTGTTTGAGATTATAACAATGCAATTCTTATTTGTTTGACAAAAAATAGAAATGATGAACGATCATTTGTCTCATTGGCATACAAAGTAGTTATAAAATATGAATTGTCACTATCATGAATGATCCTATTGTGGTTGTGAATTTGATATTCTACTACTGAAAGCACACTTATTATGTTAATAAGACATTCACATTTCAAGTGTGTCTAGTGTGTATTTAATTATCCTTTTAGGTAATATTTAATTATCCTTAACGATTACTCCTATTGTGTATTTTTATTCCCAAACCTTAATTATCACGAAATATATTAAATAATGTGATAATAATTACGTTAAAAATTTCATCTTGGTAAGCATTATATTCGTATCAGTTAATATAAGTCTCTCTAATAATTTCACATATAAAAGTAATACAAGAGAAAATTTATCATGGCAATGTCACTACCTTATGAAATACATCCCATCGAGTGTGTCCCAAGCCTTATTTGTCGTCATCCACCATTACCAACACATAACTCACGAGAATGATGAAATCATTGGTTAGACATTCATTTTACATGTCTAACCAATGAAATCTCTTATTACTTAGGAGATTTATATATATTTTTTGGTATAGAGACAACTTTCTATAAGTATTGTATTGTCTTGTCACAAACGAGAAATGAACTCCATATTATTACAAGGATTAGACTTTTATATTGTATTCTAGCAAATATTCTTATTAATCTAGGTACTCATTTTACTTCTAATGCAATCCTCATAGTTAGCTCTACTAATATAAAAATCATATAAAATATTAACTAGCTGACTATTACTTGACTAGCAATAACATATGCAGTCAGTATAACAAATCATCTTTTAGATTCTCAAAAGATTCACTTAGATGCAACATTTCACATATTTAAGTGTGTAAAGAAAAAATTAGTTAAATATCCATGTTCGAGTTGGGGACCAGCTTGCATCGATAAAAAATCTACATATAATTTTATATTTTTCTTAAAAATAATATTATCCCTTAAAAAGATAAAAAACAAATAGTTAATTCGAGATTAGCTTCAATAATAGAGTTCAATGTGGTGGTGACTATTACTTGCGAGATACTTTAAATCAAATACCTACTGATAAAGATCATGTATCCACTTTCTTCTTTTATTACTCTTTAATAAGATAATTGGGGCATCAAGGCAAATAGCCTCAAATTTAATATTTCCAAAGCAAACGAAACTCATAATGATGGACTATTTCTTCTTCAAGGAGATGATCCAGAAAAAAGATCATTATTATAACATATATTTATACGACATAATAGTTGGCAAACATTTTCACATACTTTAAAGATGCATTAATTTACCTTCCTTTCTACCAAACCTTGTGTTTTGAACTTTTACATATCAATTTGATGAGATGTGTTGAACTTATAAGCAATTGCAATAAGATTGACTCATCATATAAGGGCATTGTCTATTAATTTTGATAGAGTATTATTACTTAGCATTCTTTATTTCTCTACATTTGCAAACACCCATCCTCCCAGAAAGTAGTGGTTAGAATGTCCTTCAAACATCTCAACAAAGATAAAATTAGAAAAATGAGCAAAATAATGTAATTTTCCATGCGTAGAGTTGTCTTGATTCAGAACTTGAAACTAAGCAAAAGATATGAATAAAGATTTGAAAAATAGAAATATCATTTTAAATGCTTAAATGACAATCTCTCTGGTGGGAAATAAATTTACTAGCACGTGATGAGAAATATGTAAGAAATATATAATATTAAAAATTTAAAACAAAAAATAATAATAATAATTTAATAACTATATCAACTTCCTTTGATCTTTAGTCACTAAAAGTTCATTAGTTTAATTTTAATAATTAATTTATTATTATATTTTGAGAAATATGTAGATCACAATTAAAATTTAAAAGTGATATAATTAAACCATATGATAAAATATGAATCATACTAGTAAGTGAAACAAGTTGATTACAACATGATTTAACACGAATTCTAAAATTAAAAAAAAAATAATTAAATTTAGCTAATTTCTTGTATGAACACATCATCAATGATTAAGTTTTTTTAACCAGAAGATATTCACAGGCCCAATTGGATTCAATGTTTGATGATAGCTCATGAGGATCAAACTGACAACATCTAAAGAGACATGAATTCAATATTTGGTCAACCAATATACCATAATATTGGTATGACATCAACGTTTACTTTATTTCAATCACTTTAGATAATAATACACATTTCACCAGGGCTATAACAATGTATCTACAAAATAAGATATTAGCATTTTAACAAATTATTTTTTACATCAAAAATGTGTGCAATGCATCTAATTTAATAATTATTTTATTATAATAAACAATAATAAATCCCTAAAAATTGGGAAAACAATATCTCAAAAAATATATATATGAGCCACTTTCAAAGTAAATTACTAAGATATTGCAAAATCAAAAATTTAATAACTAGAAAAGTTATAATATATAAGAAAGTAAAATAAGATTTTATTTACCTGATAATGTAAATAAAATATAAAAAAAAAACAATTTTAATTTTTTATAATTTTAAAATGGCATCTAAAAATAATTTAGAAATTAATTTTAAAAAAAAATAAGAAAACAAAATTAATTTTTCAAATTATATTATTATTCCATTATTATTTTATCAGATATATATTATCTCACGAGACTCATAATATTAAACAATGGGCTAAACCATACGTTGTCATGCAATTAAATTTCAAAAATTTTAAGTCGTATAAACTAGTAAATGCATTTTGGGAGTTTAACAATGAAATTACAAAAAATCAATATTTTATTTATAAATCTTATTTATAATGTTTTAGAATGTGAAAAAAAATAAAATACTAAGCAAAGCATGAAAAGCTAGACACAGTACACCAAATACAAAAAAAAAACAAAAAATACAAAAAATAAAAAAAAAATTAATCCCAACACCCCCACAAACTAGATCATATATATCTTATATAGCTAATTTAAAATAGAAAAATAGTCTAAGAGCCTCAAAATGCCTTAATAAAGATAGAGAGAATATGTTTCAAATAGTTAATTTGAAAATAAATGAAAATAAAGTACTAAGAATTAATAAAGTACTAAAAATAAAGTACTAATGAAAATAAATGAAATTACAAAAAAATTATTATGATTATGAAACTAAAGTGATGATACCTACCTTAATTTATTGTAGGTATCATCTTAAAATACTGGACGTACTACCTTAAGAAGAAAATTAATGTAGTACTTACAGTATATTAAGATAGTACTCATCATTTTAGTTCCTCAATCACAATAATTTTTTTAAGTGTACTAACAGATATAATATTAATTCTTAGTATCTTATTTCTATTTATTTTCAAATTAATTACCTAATTAATAATTCCTCCATAAAGTTATTTACAAGTTGATCAATAATAATCACAAAAAAAAAAAAACATAATTAAACACATTCAATATTTCTCATAAAAAAATATCAAGTTAAACAAGATTCAACTACATGCCTAGTTATTTGGCAATTATAACTATATATCCAGTCTTAAAAATCAACCATTCTATTTCATATTAAAAAATAATCTAGAAAATAAATCAACAATTTTCTATATTATCCAGAATCCATGAACCTCATGGATAATAATATTACCAAATCACTTAAAATTACCCTTCAAATTTTTGATCTCCTATTTCATAATGTTCAACCTTGGAATTTGGAATTTGGAATTTGGAAAAAAAAAATCAACTCTACAAGGAAAAGCATTCTAGCACCAATATTTTTATATAATAATGTATCATGTAAACATATTTCATCTAGATGTGCTAAAGTTTTTCAATAATAAAAGATTTCAAATAAATAAAAATTAAAAAAATAATATATGAGAGTTGGTCAGTCAAAATAAAGAATAATCGTATGAAGTAGAATGGATCTTCATCAAATATAGATACGATGACAAAAATAAATTTTATAAGAGATTTATAAATATGAAGCTAACTTTGATTGGGTTATTGATATATAACTATTAAGCAAGCATTTCTTAATACAAATATAGAAAAAATCATTATACATAAATTCAACCCTAGGATTTGATAGAATATTTAATAAAAAAAATAAGTAAGCTAAAAATATATTTATATGAAATAAAATAATCATCAAAGATCATGTACAAACTTAAGGGTAAATAAAACAAACAAAATTTATTAAATAAATATGAGAGAGAAATAATTATAAAATAAAATATTTGCATACCTTTTGGCCCTACTATAAAACATATAATTAATATTGTCATCGAATGATTAATTCAACTTAAATTTTTTAGTTTTTTATATTTAATTTAGGCATTATTAATATTTATACACTAATATGAGAAATTAAATAATTATGTACAATAAATCGATTTAGAAAAAAATCAAGTATTCAAAGGTATTTTAGATTAACATATTTATGAATCTTGAATCTTAAACTTTGAAATTAAATATAAAGTATCATAGTCATGGCTTCTCTCCCTCTCCCTCTTTATATATTTAGTTATATCATAAAAAAATAATATATTAATTATATTCAGTTAGACCACCTCATCAACTTTGTTAAATATAAAAATGATCACCCTATTAAGTTACATTTTGTTTACCTATATCACTAAATTTTTTTTTTGTCTAGGATACTCATCAACTTGTCATCAAGCATGAAGCTTGAAGGTCACAAATTCAAGAGTCATATATATATTTGATCCAAATAATTACAAAATAATGATTAATTTTATTTTATATTACTTGATTTTGTTTCTTAATAAATAAATTAATAATTCTATAACCAACAACATGGTAGTCCAATTGGCAAGATGCTGAATTTACACCTACATGAAGGTTACAAGTTCAATCCCCACAAGCTACTATCAATCGATGGGATAGAAAATTATGTCTCACGTGGTACAAGTGGATTGCCCTAGGCCTAGGGATACCACCCAATTAAAAAAAATACATTATTCATTTACTATGTTCAACCAATCGGGACATTGCATCTAATCAAAGAGACGAAATGAAAATAATAAATGATAATGATAAATGATAAATGAAAATGGAAAAGTTGTTGAAATAGACGAAATAAAAAAAAATGTGCAACCCAAAATAAAATCAAATGAAAGTGAATTACACTTAAATTTTAGTATTAGGAACATAAATAATTTACCTACAAAGCCTCCTGACTGATCAAGTAACGAGTTTTTCTCTCTGATATGTTCCTTGACAAAGTTGATTGTGTGCACCTTAACCTACAATAAAGATAAATTCTCTGAGTTCGAATAGCATGGGCTATATTAAAAAAAAAGATCATATCCAACACACCAGACTCCTATTTAGCACAGATTCTAAGAGAGGTTAATATCTCAATAACTTTAGCACCAAAAATAAGAGAGATTGCATCAGATGAATCATTAAATCTGAAACTTATCATTCATTGATGAAGATACTTATTATCGCATCATGCTGTATATGTAATTTATTTTTATTTAATAATCTGTTTGTATAACCAAATATATTTTTTGTTTTAATATTTTCATGTAAGTGCAGGAAAGGAAATATTAAGAGGCCGGGGATGCAGCAGTAGCACAATAACGGAGGTCCCGCTCTTCATATAAAATGAACCGACCCACTTCCATGATCCGTTCCATGATCCGACCCACTTCGGTTAAATGAACTGGATGTTTATTTTTCATATAAAATGATTTGTAATTTATTTTTTCGGGCGGCTGTTTTGACCCGTTGAACTATTCATCATCCCTCTCTTCTCTCTGCGCGAATTTTTCGCGACTGCTGCATGCTGCATACTGTAAGACATTCTTTTTTTGGTTTTAATCTGTAACGCATAAGCGTTTTCTGGTGGAGGTAGCTAGTCGTACTGAGCGACTAGCGAACCACGTTATTTCCTGTGTTGATTTCTCATTTTTTTGATTCTGTTGTGGATGCTTGTTGGATTGGGATATATATTGCTTGTTTTCTGTGTTTCTGTTGTTTTCTCTTTCTTAATCTCACTACCCGTGGAAGCGCAATTACCCAACACATCAAGGCATAACTTCTTGAGAAAAAAAAATGGTACATCCAATGAGAACTATCTTACTAGAAAAAATTTTTTTATTCACACTTAACTAGTAGTAGTGGGGTCAGACTAGCCCAATTCCCAAACACCCATGATTATCAAAAACAAATGCCATGAAAAATCAGGCACAAATATGAGACCTCTTAAATGAAACATTATTTATCCATCACATATCTATATGCAAGAGATAGAAAATTTAATGGTAGAACAATGTGATGCAACTAAAGCCCATGGAAGAACACCCGGACAAAATTCAATTCATTCATTTCATTCGTAATATCTAACTTGGTCCCATAATAGCCACAACAAAGGCACCGAAAGTCAAACCACCAACTCAAGTATCCAATGTGATCAAATTGCAAATACAAACATGATTTGTTGTAGCTTAAATTACCTATTTGTTTAAGAACCTTAATTAATTGCAGCATTAAATGTCATTAATTTTTTCTTAATCATCAAAGCGCATTCTCAATAAAATCAACAATTTGAGAATTTTTATTAAGAACAAATTCAATCCTTAAATCCTAAAATCCTAGGTGGCATCAAATATTGTAACTTTTTCAAGTATCAAAACGTATTAAAACAACACTACAAAGGAAATGCCCACCTGAAATTTGGCCTGCCCCTTCATTATATTAAATGGAAGAGGTTCTGCACTCAGCTGACCAGCTACATAAATATAATCACCTTCTTTTATGTGGAAACATGCAACATGAGCCAAATCACCTTCAAATGTTATCGCAACCCTAGTAACAGTGGTAAGCTTGAAGAAGTAGCATGAAGACCAATAGAATATAGACACACAATCGAAAACATAAAAAGGAACAAATTACACAGAAGAGAGGGCCGCAAATTTAACCGTAGGTAAAGAAGAACTAACTCAAGTCAACTCTTTGTTTACCTACGTGATTATTTAAATCTTGATCAAAAAAATTCTTATCTATAAAAGATATTTCTTTAAATAATGTCACAAAAATTTTTTAAAGGTCATTCTTAATATCTACCTCTAAGGCATAAGTAATTATAATAATTCTATCCCCACACTAACAAACAACAATTATCATATGCTTATAAATGTTGCCACCTATCCGCACCATATTCATACTTTCATCCGACTTAGAATATAAAAATTTAATTTTTTCTATCATTTCTTTAATATTATGCTCTATATATTTTTGTCAAAATAAATTATATTTATTTTTCTTCATCATATTTTAATTATCAATTTTAATGCCTTACATGCTAATGTTCCTATTTTATAAAAAATTATTCTTTTTTTTTTAATTCAGCCTAAACTTCCTTATTTTCTCTCCTCTAGCATATTGTGATAATTAAAGCCCAATTATCACTATATTTGAGCATATTTTTGACACACAAACTTCCTTGAAATATTACTTCATATTTGGTCATTTTTTACTTCACCTCGACATTAATGCAACAAATTGTTAGTGGGGAGGCCCTAATTCGTTACAAAATTTTCAATTAATTAAAATTAATATTAAGTTATGAAGACATTGCTAATGTTTAATTGTTGTGTCTAACAACAATCATCCTTAGTTGATCATTCTTAAGACCTACTACTACAATAAAAATCATGATAGACAAATTTTAATTAATAAAAATCAAAAATATATATATTTCAGCATAACAATTATCGTTATGCATAGGTACAATATTGAGCATCAAATAGTATGGAACACTTTGTATAATAAAAAATCAAATATAAAAGGTATAAGTATGTATTTATATAATATTTTGGATTATATATAAAATAAAATTTTTTGCATCAAAAATTGAGATATATTTGAATAATTTTTTGGTCCAATGTTGTGTAAAATTTAAATATATTACAGAGTTAAAAAATTATAATGTATAAAATTTAAATTAAATATAACAAAATAAATTATATTCTATATATATATAAATCATACGCAATATATAAGATTCCCGCTTAGCATGAAATTAGGAAGGTATTAATATTTCACTTATGTAACCCATGAGAATCGAATATAATACATTTGATAAGTGTCAAACCTGAGACTCACGAGCTTTGTACATAAACACTAGATAAAACACTAAGACATGACCTTGGTATAAAAACACTAGATATCACACTAAGTCACAACCATTATTCTAGACTCTATATTTTATTGTTGAAAAAAAAATAACACATACAAAATAAAATTATAGTTTTAGATAAATAATCTTAGAAGGCTCAAATATTTTTTTATAAAAAATAATTTACTCCAGAAGATATATTATCTTATCATGAATGAGATACGTGCTCAATATTCTAATATGGATTTAACTTTTGGATTGTACTCGAACAAATATTTCTATTGATCTAGATATTTATTTTACTTCAAATACGACCCATAGAGTTAGCATTACTACTTATAGTAAAATCATATGAATATTAACTCTCTATTTATTATCTGACTAAATATAAAATATATATTCAATATAGTTGGTCATTTCTTAAATTCTTCTTGGTCAAATCACTGAGGTGCAGTTTTTCACATATTGAGTTATATGAAGAAGTCTCTCAGGCTCAGAATCTCTTTCAAAGATCACGAATATTTATAGTTAGCCGACAATAACTTGCACCAAGGAAAATTCTACAAAAGAATTTTATACTTTTGTTAAAGATAATTTTATCACCTATAAGACTAAGAGAATGATAATTATTTTAAGATCTAATACTAAAATAAAAATTAAAAAGATTATAACTATTATTTATAATGTTTTTTTTTTTGATATGATACATACTCGATGAGGTCAAGTATCTATGATCTTTTCCTACTACTTTTTATTGTGATAATTGAGAAGACATATAACATCAAATTCAATATTTAATGAGTAGATAAAATATATAGATGTGAATTAATTTATTTTTAGAAAAAAAATATTTAGGATAAAACTATTAATATATAATATATTTAAACGATAAAACAATTAATAGACATCTTCCCGGACACCATGAAGAGGTCTCAGTTTACCTTCCTTTCCTTTAAGTTTAATGTTTTAAACTTGCATGTGCAAGATTAACAAGGATGTTATAATTTCTTTTTCTTTTTTAACTTGTTATATTTTTTTCTTTATGTTTTATAAATGACAGTACTAAATCAGTGAGTTTTTTTCATATTATTATGTTTATTCTTCTTCTCCTGAATTTTTACAAAGTTGGTGGTTGCATACTATTTTTAGAGGAATTTCAAGATACAGTTAAGAGAGATTGTACTTTTTGCATCTAAAGTTATAAAAGATATTTTAGGAATGAAAACTATACAATACTTTGTCAGATCTACTTAGGATCAATCTTTTACCCATACACTCAACAATCTTATAAAATAATCTTATAAAGTCTAGTATAGGTACTACTACTAGAGATATTTCTAATATTAGTTCCACTCTAAATCACTCAGAACTCTTAGATCATAAACGCAATAGCCAATACTCATATCACATGTAATCCAAATTTATTTTTTCTATTTTATTAAGAATAGTACCTTTGGTATTATGATGATAAATAATATTATTGTATGGACTAGAAGATATGACAAAATTAATATTGGATTTATTTTTTTGATATGAGCCTTTTTAAAACCTGAAATTTATTATAATTTATTTTTAATTAATTATTTTACTAAAAAATATTATTTTTTCCCATTTTAATTGTTTCAGTGCATAATCAATTGATCATGTTGATGACTTCATTGATGACTAAACAACATAGATTATAAATATTTTTCTCCAAACTCACAAATCAATCTAGATTTTAAATTACCATTAACCCACTTATTATAATTACATCCATTATTGGATAAACTTCGTATCAAACACATTAAAAAAAATATTAGCAAAACTAATTTGATTTGATTCATTTAAACATTTGATGATCTTGCAGGACCACAGCACTTAATAATTTGAAATTTTTTGTTACATTTATTAATGATTATCCTTAACATGCATGATTATATATTTTTATAGTTTAAAGAAAGATCTTAAATTTTATTTATTTTTATAAAATTATATCATATACTTAAACATAATTTATATGTAATATTAAAATATTAAAAAGTAAAAATATTTTAGAAAACATTTCAAATCAATATTCTCATTTTTTTGAGAAATTGATACTTCATCAAAAAATCTTATCCTAGAAAGAATGAAATGATTGAAAGGAAGATAAAATAATTTATTGAAATAATTAAGATATTTCAACAACATAGAAATGTTATCACATACGTTTTAGAAAAAAATAATATTAACCATTAATTTTTTTATCAAGCAAGTATCATTTTATGTTATTTCATATCATATCTCAAATCAGTATATGCATCAAGAATATAAATTATTTCATCTTCTTCTAATAATTAATAAATTTATAAATTTTGTACAAGATTTTTCTTTTGTAGAAAAAATAAAAATATTCTTGTATGTGTAATCTAGTGTGTGTTCCTTAAATATTATAATGCTCAAAAATATATATATAAATATTACTTATTAAAAACCAAAAGAATTATTACGAATGTAGATATAATATCATTCGAGAATAAGCTCCTTTTCAAGGACTCAATCCAAGATGACTAACCATCATGCAATACTATGATCTAATTTTTACTAGATTTGATTGTTATCTCTCACTATGGTAGTTGAACATATTCTTGCACCTGATGCTGACACTACCACTTATCTTGAGAAGAGTGGTGAGACATCTCGAGGGGCCTCATCAGACCACAATTTTGTTTTGGCTCATGGAGATGTGAGTGAGACGTAGACTTCTAATAAGAATGTCCGACGAGACATGAAGTGTGAATCTCTTCAAAAGATTTAATGAAATCAAGGTGATATCTCTAAATATTTGTATTCTCAAATGGGTAAATGGCACTCATTTGAATTGTTCATGTAACATATGATCTTGATATAAAGCACATAAGCTCTGTTTTAACCAAAAACAAGACACGGCAGGACAATATGTAACATATGTCATGGGCAAGCTCTCCATTCCTAGTAGCAATGGCAGACATCAAACCATCATGTCCTGCCATGTCTCTGCCATTGGCTACGCCAAACACAGAGTGAGTTCCAACAGAGAAAGATACATCTAGTCGCCACAGAAGCTATGAAATGCCAAATTTAACAAAAAGAACGAGACCACAAATATATTCTAGAGTGAAATGCCGAAGATGGGCAGACAAAAAATACAATTACTCCGCTACGCATCACCAAATAAGTGATACATTCTACTTAAACGATACCTTAAAGAATGGGAAGGAGAAGAAGAATCCTGCGTGATGAAAGTCCCAGAAAAAAACTCGCCGTCAGGAGAATCCATGGTCTTAATAGGAGCTCCGACATAGCCAATCAAATGAACTGAGTTCGCAGCCTTGATTTGGAACGGAATCGCCTTGGGCTTCTGGCAGCTAGAAGAAAGTGATGTTGAAGGAGACTTTATCTTTTTGGAAGGTTCTGCTGAAGAAGCGAAAATCGGCTTCTCGCGAGATGGATTATTTGCTGCAGTAGTGATGCATAGTCGGCGTACAGCTAATTGAAATGGAGAAGTTTCTGACGCCGTGAAATAAGAAGCTAAACATCGCCTGAGAGGGATGCGCATAGAAGACATGGTTGTAATTCACCTTAGCTTAGCTTCGAGCTTTGCGTGCTGGTGAAGATGAAGCCAGTAGCTAGGTATGGACCGTTTGGTCATGGATCATGGGCCATGGGTCATGTGTCATGGGTCATGGGTGCCCAAGAATAATCAAAATAAATTTTCTATTATTATATTTAATAATACTTTATATACTACATTCAATATATATTTATTTATATGAATAACCAAAGACTTTTTCTAAATAAAAATAATTTTAAACCAAGTTGTAATTATTATTTTATTAATTTAATAATACAAATTGATTTAGAATTAAAATCACCCTCATTACGAGACTTTTTAATTCATTTAAAAAATTATCACAAATTTTATAAACTATGTAAATCATAATTCCAATATAATGCGTGACAATATAGCAAATTAATATGTTTAATATTTTAACAAATTTTATTAATAAATAAAAATAAAAATATAATAATTTATACCACAATCAAATAATATTCTAATTTTTAAAAATTTTAAATATGTTTTATTTTATATTTAATTGTAATTATCACTCGAATAATGCATTCCTATAATATGAGGAACATCTACTTTTCAAAAAAAAAAAAAAAGTCTAAACTAAACAATAAGATATAAAAATAATTAAATAATATATACAAATATTATAAAAATAAATGTGATAATATATATTCAATTTATATGATTTCACCAAGTCACGATCTGTCAAAATCAATAACATAAATATTAAATATTATGAATATATCAGTAATTAATTTAGGAATATATCTAGATATATAAGAATATATCCATAAATATTCTGGCAAAAAATATTAATAGATAATATCATAATAAAAATAAAATAAAATATTTTAAAATCATAAAAAAAATAATATACATGTTATAAAATTTATGATACAAAATTAAATTATATTATATTAGTAAGTCCAAAATATTAATTTTGCAATATTATTAACTTATTCTAAATGTATTAAATTTTGTATTTAAATATATATATTAATTTTATTTAGATGTATTAAATATTAAACTAACAGTAACATTCTAATTAATTTTATGCACCTATATAGACATTCTCAAAAATTAATATCATTTTCTTATTCTGCGTATATATATAACAAAAATTTATGTAAATCTCAATGCTATTTATTAATTCAAATATATAATTATAAATTATTTAATTTATTCAATACAAAAAAAAATTAATTATAACATAATACACAACTACATTACATTAGTTTATATCCAAATATAGATTATCACAAATTTAAATAAAAATAAATTTATATTACAGTAGTTTTATTATACCATAATAAAATTATCTAAATATTTTTAAACGTCACAATATAAATTTGTTTTTATTCTTGGTCCCAATCAGCCACACAAGGATCAAGCTGGTCCACCAGGATTGAACCCAAGACAAGCCGACGCCTGCACCGTGCTGCACCACCAATGAATAACCAAGGCTGGGGTCAGGTTCACAGGTTGCTGGTTGCTGCACGCACAGAAAGAAACACAATCTGACTGACAAGAAACCCTGCCTAGGCCACATTTGAACAGATTGAAGCAATTTTCTAATCCGTCACAAAGTGAATCCATAAACATCTTACCTTGCCGAAACAACCTGCACACAAATAATGTAAGCACGCGCATCTTCTTTAATTTACTGAAGCTCATTTCTAACAGTAACCTGCAACTCCATTGTTGTGTTATCAAGCAAGTAGGGGTGTAACCAAGCCGAGTCGAGCCGAGTATTAGGCAGGCTCGGCTCAGCTCGGTTTTAAAGGAGTAGGCTCGAGCTTGTTCACGAGCTGACGAGCCGAGTTTGAGTGTGCTCGTAGAGGTGTCAACCGGGCCGGCCCGGCCTAGCACGAGTCACGGCACGGTTCAGCCGTGCCCGGGCCCGTGCCGTGCCTGACCCGGCACGGGTTTGTCCCGCAAAAAAAGACAGTGGGCCGGGTCTGATTCGACCCGACCCAAGGTCCCCCGTATCCCGAACCGCTCGGACAGGCAAGCCCGAGTGGGCCATGCAAGGCACGGCACGGCCCGCCGTGCCTACGGGCCGTGCTGGGCCCGGTAGTTTTGAAACCGTGCCGGGCCGGGCACGGTACAGTAACCGTGCACGGCCCTGCCCGTTTGACACCTCTAGGTGCTCGGGCTCGGCTCGTTTAACTTACGAGCCTGTTCACGAGCTTGGTTCACAAGCCTGGTTAACGAGTTTGCTCACAAGCCAATTCACGAGTCTATTCACGAGCCTATTTATGAGCTGACGAGCTGGGTTTAAGGGTACTCGGGCTCGGCTCGTTTAACTTACGAGCCTCAAAATGATGTTCGGACTCGGCTCGTTTAACTTAATAAACGAGTTCGAGCGAGCTTCTAACGAGCCGAACGCCGAGCAGCTCGCGAGTAGCTCGGCTCGGTTACAGCCCTACAAGCAAGCAGGAAAGAGATGTCTTTAGAAGGAAGGAAGGAACAATACCGAACGTATCAAGGGCTTGGCATGATCTTCCCAACAAGAAGCCCACCTTGAAGAGCCCTTTTGCAGAGCCCCTGCTTTTAAGGACATCAGTTCTTCACAATTCTCAGGGAACCCCTTGAACAGCCTCTGCATGGTGAAAAGCAGAATTTACTCATCACGGTAATTTTATGGAGAGGGCGGTAAAAGAGAGCGACCACAGAATTTACTAAGAAGATGAGAGCTAGCTCTGATGAAAATGAGAACAAGAGACCATTTTCCCCAGGCCTCACCAGCTCCTCGATGCTTCAGAATGAGGAAAACAAATGATTACCAGCACCGACGTAAACAAAACAACAGGCGCCGATTGCTGAAGCAGTAAAAAAAGAAAAAGAGAACAGGGGCAAAAAAAGAAAGTACCAAGGATAGGCAAGTGCACAAACAGGGAGCCCACAGCCAAACATGTCCACAATCTGACAGAAACGCAACGGTGTTCTAGGTTATATAGTAGAAATTGCACCTGGTGCACAAGGCGTTTGCTTCGGCATCAAGCCTGAGAGAGGTTAATTTCTCAACAGTCTTACCTCCAAAATCCGAGAGACTGCATCCGATGAGTCTCGAATAGCAATTATATGTATGTGTATATTATAAATCATGTCTTAATATGATATCAAATATGTGTGTGTGTGTGTGTGTATTGAATATTATGTATTAATACAATATCATGTGTGTATGTATATGTGTATGTATTAAAGAACATGTCTCAATACGATTGAAAGTATGTGTGTGTATATATGTGTGTATATATGTGTGTGCGTGTGTGTATGCGTGTGTGAATGTTTGTATTGAAGATCATGTATTAATACGATAATGAGTATATATGTATGTATGTGTACTGAAGATCATGTAAGTATATATATATATATATGTATTGAAGAACATATAAGTATATGTATGTATGTATGTATGTATGTATTGAAGATCATGTATGTATATATGTATGTATTGAAGAACATATAAGTATATGTATGTATGTATTGAATAACATATAAGTATATGTATATATGTATGTATTGAAGATCATGTATGTATGTATGTATGTATGTATGGAAGAACATATAAGTATATATGTATGTATGTATGTATGTATTGAAGATCATATCTTAATACAATAACATATGTAAATATGTATATATGTATGTATTGAAAATCACGTCCCAATAGAATAATAAATATATATATGTATGTATGTATGTATGTATGAATTAAAGATCATGTCATAATATGATAGCAAATAAATATATGTATATATGTGTGTATTGAAAATCATATAATTGCAATTGTATGTATATATGTATGTATGTATGTATATAGTAAAAATCATGTCTAAATACGATAGCAAATGAATATATGTATGTATATATTGAAGATCATTTTTAATACGATAATAAATATATGTATGTATATATATGTAAGTATGTATTGAAGATCATGTCTTAATATGATAGCAAAAGTATGTATATATGTACGTATTGAAGATTATATCTAAATACGATAATAAGTATCTTCATCCAATACTGGTACGTCTATGATTCAAGATTGGTTGGACATGGTCTCCCTAATTTTCAAGGATTAGACTGGAGAGTAATATGTTCTCCCGAACCCTGCCACACTAAAGCTGGAGCCTTGTGCACTGAAAACAACATTCACATCCACAAATAAAAGTATAATTATTATAACAATGAGATCCTACTTGAAAATGTTTTACAACTATGTATCCATTGGAAGAGCATTCTCAACAACAATCTATTTGAATATCATAAGCTAACGAAAAGAATTATCGAGAAAAATGTTGAGATAGTGAGATGCGAGCCATCACATCTCACGTTTGAGACAGCACAGCATGGGCCGCTGGGACTCGTCGGCAATTGAGTTCATGCCGGGCTTGCAGGATCACGTCATAAAATCATGGGGCATGTGCGGTTGTGGATGCAGCGTAGGCAAACATGCCTGAGCTTGCCTAGGTGGGCTGCCGGGCAGATTCGTGAAACTGAGTGGGCACGGGCCAGGTCCAAACCAAACAATCCAAATCTAAATGAGAAAGAGACTTTAAAAAAATATATATTTATGATGGGTAATTTAAAATAGAATATAAGTTTTTCAAAAAAAAAAATTTATATACAAAATTTGAAATGAATAGGAAAAAAATATTAAAAAATTAAATATTCATAATTTATTCAACATCCATATCTTAAACATTAAAATCATGATCACCGACATAGTTTTAAAAGGCGTGCGGGGCACCAAGGCACAAAGGTCTCTTGGAGCCTTGTGACGCAAGGCGCACCTAAAGCGTGAGCTTTTGTGAAGTGAAATGTGACTTTAAATCAAAGTATTAAAAGGCGAAAGCGTAAGGCAATGCGTTTTTGTATTTGTGAGGCGAGGCGTTGAGGCGTAAGCTTTTTGAACATCACAATATATAATTAATTAATATTTTAAAATAAAATAACATAAAATAACATAAATAAAATAACATAAAATTTCGAGGGGGGGGGGGGGGATCGGGATTTCGAAGGAGGGGGATCGGGAGGTCGCCGAGGGGGGGAGGAATCGGGATTTGCAGGGGGGGGGTCGACGTCACAAAGGTCGATCGATTCAAACTGGACCAGTGTCGTCGTCGACTGTCGACTGAGAAATGGGTCGCCACTTGAGGTAGGGTTTCGGGTTTAGTTATCCATTTCATGTGTTACGCTTTTCTTCCAAAGCCTCAACGCGTTTTTCCCCCGCCTCGCCCTGAGGCGCGCATCAAGGCGCGCCTGGAAAACGCCTTTGAATACAGTGCTTTAAATGCACATAAATTTTTATTAAATATAATTTATTAATAAAAAAAATAAATGTTCCTAATATTTAAATAACTTTTGATGAAAAAAATGAATGAAATTATATAAAATTTAATATATAATTATAAATTTCGAGAATAAATGTATTTTAAAAAAAAACTATAATATATAAGACACGCCTCTTCAGTAAGGCACATGCCTTGGAAGGCGAGGTGCTATAGCTAGGGAGTGATTGTGCCTTGAGCACATGCACGCCTTAAGTGCGCCTTTCACCGCTTTGATCACCAACTGTATATATTTTTAAATTCCTTGAATTTTTCATAAAATTCACTTACTAGAACTTATAATAATATTCATATTAATTTTTAATCATTAAATGATTTTAAGTTTCACGTATATCAAGTATAAAATTTATCTTCCTATTTGTAACTATATTCATATAAATAGAAAAAATAAAGATCATTGGTACAATACTCATCTGAACTTAAAACTTCTAGATATTCAAAATAACAAATCTTTTTAATCGTTGAGAAATGTATGAATAACAATCAGCATATGAATAACAAATTATATTCATAAAATAGTGCTAGTTGTGATCTCAATATCACCGACTCGATGTCTCATGAGTTATCATCTACTAGTAACCCTTAAGATGTATCATAAATGCTCAAACTTTAATTTTTTAAGTCCTTCAAGCATGCAAGTGCCTCGAAGGACTATCACATAATTTATCTCTAGCTAATAAAATGAAAAAATTATTATCTCCAATGTTCATACTCAAAATTTTGCGACAACTACAATACCTAGTATCGTAATATATATATATATATATGTATGTTAGTTAATTTTTCGTAAATAAAACTATCGAGTTAGTTTATTTGATTCATATAAGCAAATATGTATCTTAATGTATTTTCTACCCCTTCCAACTTAACCATGTAATCCATGCAAACAGTTGAGTAATACAGAGTTAGAATGATGAATTAATATTTAAAATATTTAGTTTTCATCTCAATATTTATAATACTAAATATAATATATCATTACTGAACATGTTACTAATATTACATACACACATAAGTGCAATGCAGGTGGTGAGAGTGTACACAGACAAATACGTATTTGTCGTATCATAAAAAATATTCAAATTTTTAATAAAAAAAATTTATATATGAAAGTCTGACTCATCAATAATAAATTAATTACTTTTATTATTGACGTAGTCAGATATTACGTGTTATTAGCCAACACATGACTTTAACATAAGAAAGTATAATTATAACATGACTTTAACACATTTAAATTACGTGTTACTAAGCTCTTGTTATATATTACAGGTACTGCATACTACAGTAATCGTGTCATGCCTAGCACGACATGGTTCCTTGAAGAGCAGACTCGGCATGACCCGTCGCCCAAATTCAGCCCAATTTCGGCCAGTTCGTGTCAAGATTAGGAGATACAGACGCTCCCCAAAGCTGAGATGGCACTTCTGCTGACCTGCTTGGCTCGTCGCCTTGCAAGTCAAGCAATGCACCATCACTATGTTGGGCATCATGTCGGGCATGGTCCTGAGTCCCATCTAGATTGGCCGATTCCCGGGACACATGTAGGGTCATGCCCATGTGCCAAGCACTCGGGTCATGCCTAGCTGCCTAGCACGACAAGCGGGTATATTTCCCTTAGCACGGCACAACACGAGTCATGCCAGGAATCCGCCGAGCATGAGCCCGAGCACGGTCTAGACCATGCCGTGCAAGGCACAGTCAAACTGGGTCAGGCTCAAAAATTGGATTGGGCAGCCCGGGCCGTTTGACACCTCTATTATATACTAGGTATCTTAAAATATTTTAATGAGTTTCTTAATTTTTCTAAAATGAAAAAATAACTTTTATTCTCTTTTGTATTACTAGGTTTATTATATGACACATATACTTAATTTAAAAAATTTTACCTAGAGATCAATCTCTAATAGTCTAACAAACAAACTAATTACAACTCTATTATTCAAAAGATTATCAAATATAATACTAAAAATTTTATTTTAAATATCATATTTCCTAATGATTTTCATTAAACAATAATATATTATAGGATCATCATAATGATTAATAATAACAAATAATCTTAAATTTTTTTTATTAAATTTTAATTTTACATTTATATAGTGGTCCGTTAGGAATGTGAATAATGCATCATCACCACTAATTCATATATTAGATATCTAGAACAACACTCAAATATATTTTCTAAAATTATTAATTATTTTTTTTAACATATATAATTTTATTATCATTCCAAGAAGTAGAGTTAAGAATTCAATGATAAGCAAGCTAGAAATATATCTACATAATACAAACTACTTTATGATCCTTCAAAAATCTAATAAAAAACTCATAATTATAATTAATTTAGTTGTGTTTCCTATCAAAATCATTACGGTAAATAAAATAGGTCAATTAAGTTGAACTTAATCTAATTTCAAAAAATCTATCACTCAATTGGGATTGCATGTGATCTAAAATATTATATTCTTGGTGTATTGATTATCATGCCTTTTAAGGTAGCTAATATTGAAATTTTCATTATTTTAAGATTATTAGACAAATAAGTCGAGATAATTAAAAAGAACTTAATTTTACCTCAAACATTTTGATCAAGTTATCATGATTAGTTATATCAAAGTCTAATTCGTTATCATTAAAGTTATTATTTATCATATTTTTTATTTTTATTTTTAATTATAAAAAATCTAATAAGTATTATAAATTAAAAAATAAAAAAATTGTGTATAATTACATAAAATTTTTTGAGTAACAGCCTGCAATCGTAGTCAACTTTCTATCTTTTCTATTTTTCTAAGCTTGATAGGACAACACAAATAAAAAATAATAAAATTAAGCACTATAGAAAATATTACAGCACAGAACTCGTGACTTATGCCTGGTCATGAGCAACCATGCCTGTGGATCATTCCAACTAACCAGGCATGGGGGTCATGCCTGGTTAGTTGGGCTATAAAAAATTTATATAATAAAGTTTAAAGAATCAATAATAAATTAATCAATTTTACTAGTCACGTGTTATTAGCCAACACGTGACTTTAATATAAGAAAGTATAATTCTAATAATGTCTCACTTCCATTTAAATTTTTTTTGTGCCTACTAACAAATAAAGATTACTAAGCTCTTATTATATATTATAGATACGGCACACTACAGTAACCCTGTCATGCCTAACACGACATGGTTCCTTGAAGAACAGGCTAGGCACGGCCTGCAGCCCAAAGTCAGCCCAGTTTCAGGCCAATTCGTGTCGAGATTGGGGGTACAGATGCTCCCCAAAAAGTCGAGCTGGCACCCCTGCCAACTTGCTTGGCTCGTCGCCTTGCCAGTCGGGCATCGCACCATCACTGTGTTGGGCTTCGGGTCGGACATGGTCCTGAGTCCCATCTAAATTAGCCGATCCGTGGGACACATGTTGGGTCATGCCCTGTGTCATGCCCATGTGCCAGGCACCCGGGTCGTGCCTAGCTGCCTAGCACGAAAAGTAGGTCTACTTCCCTCGGTACGACACAACACGATTCATGCCGAAAATCCACCAGGAATGAGCCCGAGCATGGTCTAGACCATGCCGAGCAAGGCACGGTCAAACTAGGTCGGGCTCAAAGATTGGCCTGGGTTGCCCGGGCCGTTAGACACCTCTATTATATACTATGTATTTTAAGATATTTTAATGAGTTTCTTAATTTTTCTAATATGAAAAAATAACTTATATTCTCTTTTGTATTACTAGGCTTATTATATGACACATACACTTAATTTAAAAAATTTTACCTGAAGATCATACCCTAATAATTCTGACAAAAACACTAATTACAGCTCTATTATTCAAAGGATTATCAAATATAATACTAAAAATTATATTCTAAATATCATATTTCCTAATAATTCTCATCAAATACTAATATATGATAGAATTATCATAATGATAAATAAAAATAAAAAATCTTAATTTTTTTTTATTAAGTTTCAATATTAAATCTACATAGGCCCATTAGGGATGTGAATAATGCATCATCACAACTAATTCATATATCAGATATCTCAAATAACACTCAACTAATTTTCTAAAAATTATTAAAAATTAATTATTTTTTTAACGTATATAATATTATTGTCATTCCTAGTAGTAGAGTTAAGAATTCAACGATAGACAAGCTTGAAATATATCTACATAATATAACCTACCTTGTGATCCTCCAAAATTTTAATAAATAAACTCATAATTATAATTAATTTAGTTGTGTTTCCTATCAAAATCATTGCGAAAAATGAAATAGGTCAATTACATTGAACTTAATCTAATTTTGAAAGATCTACCACTCAATTGAGGTTACATGTGATCTAAAACATCATATTTTTGGTGTAATGATAATTATGCCTCTTAAGGTAGCTAATACTGAAATTTTCATAATTTAAAGATTATTAGATAAATAAGTCGAGGCAGTTAAAAAGAAATTAATTTTACCTCAAACCTTTTGGTCAAGTTATCATGAATCATGATTACCTATATAAAAATTTAATTCGTTATCATTAAAGTTACTATTTGTCATATTTTTTATTTTTATTTTTAATTATAAAAAATTTAATAAATATCATAAATTAATATATAAAAAAAATTGTGTATAAAAAAAATTAATATATAATAAATATCATAAATTAATTTTTTTGAGTAACAGCCTACAATCGTAGTCAACTTTCCATCTTTTCTATTTTTCTAAGCTTGATAGGCCAACACAAATAAAAAATAATAAAATTAAGCACAATAAAAAATATTACAGCACAGAACTCGTGACTCATGCCTGATTAGAGGTGTCAAACGGTCCGGCCCAGCACGGCACGGCCCGTTTTTCACGTGCCCAGCCGTGCTACCGTGCCGTGCCGGGCACGGTTTTTTAAATTCGGGCACGGCACGTGGGCACGGCAAGGCAGGCGGGTCGGGTCTGTTTGGACCCGACCCGCGGTCTTTTTACCGGGGGGGGCCGTTTGGGTCACGACTCAGTGAGTCGTGACCGTGAGTCGTGACTCACGACGCAGGCACGCGGGGCGGCGTGCCGTGCCGGGCCAAGCACGGCCCGACACGTGGTTTGTTCGCCCGGGCCCGGCACGGGCACGTTTTTTTATCGTGCCGGGCCGGCCCGTTTGACACCTCTATGCCTGATCATGAGTCACCATGCCTGTGGATCATTCCAACTAACCAGGCATGGGGGTCATGCCTAGCGGGACATTAAGGCACGGCTGGCCCCTGCTCAGTACAGCACTAGTCATGTCTCAGCCTACACGTTCCCAATCGAGGCATAATTCTGAACTGTGCAGCATCGGGCCAAGCAAGAATATTAAGGGTCACGCACGATCATGCCAAGGCTGCCCGGCATAGTTAACACCTCTAAATGGGGCATTCTAATATGTACTTGGGCAGATTCGACCAGAGTTAAACCTAGCCCACATATAACTCAGGCTAACCTCGATTAGCTGCCCAACCCACAAGGGCTTCTGATTGCACTACTACAATAGCCAAGCCTACCTTGGGCTAGGGGTAGGGCCCCTATCTTAACAGCCCTATCAAGACAAGAGTAGGACACTTAACAATAAATATTTAAACATAATTTAAAAAAAAAAAAATATTTAAATTGCAAATGTAATATATATATATAAATATTAATATTAAAAAATTACATTAAAAAAAATACTCACAACTAAAAATATAAATCTAAATACATAAAAAATACTAAAATATTATAATATGAAATTTATGCTTGTATAGGACCAATATCATAATATTACTCTGTCTAATTTATATTATCATAACTCAAAGTATTTGTATAATTATTTTCACATATTATAATTGAATTCATGAACTTTTCCAATCTTTCAAGTATCACTTATTTTCAATAATATTTAGTTATAATTTACTTATCTTATCTGAAATTATATTCATAATTATATAAAAAATATATTCTGATATTATGTTAGACATCAAAGAATTCAATAAATCATATATATTTTAAATAACACGAAAAAAATAAATTCATATTATTTATAGCAACTTAATATGCTAACATTTTTATGTTATTATGAAACAAAATAAAATAATAATCAATATTTAAATATCTCGATAGCTCACTCAAATTCAACGGGCATCCTCATTATTTATCCATAACTATCTAAATAAAAAAGACAAGCTTTTCAAATATGATATCAATTTATATGCTTAGAGGCTAGCTAAACTTATCATATTTATTTTCATTATATTTAATTAGATTATCTAACTATATCCATGCATCCTCTCAATTTTTTAAACATGACAATTTTTAAAATATTTAATTATAGTATTTTCTTCTTATCTAAAATCACATTCATAACCACATAAAAAATATATTTCAATACTACACTAGATATAAGATGAAACAGTGAATTACGTGTCATTTTAAATAAAATAGAAAAAATTAATTAATATGAATTTCACAAATTCAATATGTTAAAATTTTTCATATCAATATTAGACAAGATGAAACAATAATCGATATATAAGTATCTTAACATTTTACTACTATTTGAAAGATTTCCCTATTGTTTATTCCTAACTAACTAAATGAAAAAAAAAAACCATCATATTTGAATACTCTAAGGTTTGCTAAAACTATCAAATTTATTTTTTTAATATTTAAATAAATTATCTAATTATATCCATACTTCATCCCAATCTTTTAAACATGACAATTTTAATAATATTTAATTATAATATTTTCTTCTTATCTAAAATCATATTCATAGCCACGTAAAAAACATATTTCAATATTACACTAGATATAAGATGAATCAGTGAATTACGTGTCATTTTAAATAAAACATAAAAAATAAATTAATATGATTTTCACAGATTCAATATGTTAAAATTCTTCATATTAATATTAGACAAGATGAAACAATAATAGATATATAAGTATCTTGACATTTTTCTCCTATTTGAAAAATTTCCCTATTGTTTACTCCTAACTAACTAAATGAAAAAAAAATCACCATATTTAAATAATCGGAGATTTGCTAAAACTATCAAATTTATTTTTTTAATATTTAAATAAATTATCTAATTATATCCATACTTCATCCCAATCTTTTAAGCATTATAATATTTAAATAATATATAGTTTTAGCATGCTCCTCCTATCTGAAATCATATTCACAACTATAGAAAAATATATTCAAATATTATAGTAAACATTAGAGGAGCCAATAAATCATATGTAATTAAAAATATCATATGAAAGTTAAATTCATATAATTTTCACTAACTCAATATATTAAATTTTTTTTTTCATTATAGAATTAGATGAAAATAGTAATCAATATCTAATCATCTCAAAAACTCACTTATATTCAACAAATCTCTCCATCATTTATTCCTAGCTAATTGAATAAAAAAATAATCACCTACAAATATAATATCAGACCCCGTACCCAACAGCTCCAACTATTAAACTTTTATCGTAATATTTAAATAAATTATTTAATTATTTATAAATCATACTCTCTAATTTATATGATTAATTTATTCAATTGCATATGAATTTAATAATAATTTCAACCAATTCAATCTTAATTCTTGAATTCATACAAATAACTATGCAACAAAATAAAATAAATTATTAATATTTTAAATTTTTTTTTTTCATCTCAGTAGTCATGATATCAAAATGAGTATATCTTTATTTAATAAAAATACTACTAATATTAGATAAGCTCTCAATTATGAATTTTAAAAAAAAATCATAATATTAGTTTGATTCATTAATTATTATTTTATAAATTTTATTATTAATGTAATCGGATATCATATATTAATAATTAACACATAAATCCAACACTACATATATTGACATGTAATGATGTTTGACAACCACTTAAATTTTTTTTTATTTTTTTTACTAACTTATATAAAATTTAAAAACAATGTAAATTTATTATGTACTCACTTTAATATATTTTAATACATTACAAATTTATTTAATTGAAGATAAAATCATTTTTAAGTAAATTTCACCATTAAGTTTATTAAGTTTATAAAAATATTTATTACCATAATATTATTACAAATATTATTGAATATTAGGCAAAATATTTTATTTTATCTCATATTTCACAAAAACCCTCAATAAATACTCATATATGTTACAGTCATCATGAAGATTGAGAGTCTCACAAAATTTTAATATTCAATTATTTAGTATCCACATATAATCAACAAAAAGAGCAATGACACATATGAATATATTGTCATCATAATTAATCTAAATGTCAGACATCACTGATAATATGTTATTTTGAGTTCAAAGTTTGTTAGTTACTAATTATTTTATTATTTTATAATATTTTATTATGACATTTCTACTGATTGACCTATGAATCATATGATAAATAGACTAAATATTTCTGTATATAATAAACTAATCTAGGATCTTATAAAAATATAAATGAAATATACATGCAAATAAACTTAATCATATCTTTCTTTACATACTCATTACACTAAATAAAATAAGTCACTAACCTAAAATTAATTCAAATTCAACAATCTGACTGCTAAGTTAAATTTTCTGGAGATCTAATATATCATATTATTAGTGCATTATTCGATATATTTCCTAAGATATTCAATCTCACCATAACTTTTATAAGTATATATTTTTTTACAATATACACATTATAATAAAATCATCTTTGACATCTCAAAAAATTTTATTTTAAATAATATTAAAGTGAGCACATTTTAAAAATATTCATTTATTCTTAACTTTTTAGATAAATGACCAAAACCAACATCTAACTAGAAAATAACTCAGTCTTTAACATTTCAATCATATTATCGTTATCCAAATTACTACTAACATCAATTTCATAATAATTATTATTGTCTATTTTTAAAATTTTAAATAATTTTCAGTATCTAAAATTTATCTACTTGTAAAATTATTTAGGAATGTTATAATCACAATAAAATCGGATAGTTAATTATAATGTTTTCGCCATTATTATGATAGAGAGTGTGCGTGTGTGAAATAAAAAGATGAACTATACAAACTCAATAAAAAATCTTATTTATATTTACACTTCATTGTGAAAATATATTATTACAAAAAATATATTGTACAAGTTACAACAAAAAATTTTCATATCACGACGTCAAGTTTCAATATCATAATATTAGACTCAATCACGACATCATAATTCCATGTCACAAGACTAGACATACTTGCGACATAATATTCGGTGTCATAATATTAAACTCAGTTGTCACACCATGTTTCCATGTTGCGACATTGATAGGTGATGACATGACCTTGTGCCTATTTTCACCAGTAGGTTGGGCAAAAACTTACTATGCACAAAGCAAGACCTTGTAAGACCACCCTATCAAGTCAAGATGGTGGTCACTAGTGACAACTATGAAATATAAGTCAATCTCAACAAGAAAAATATTATGAAAAAAATAAATCATCTCTAGTAAAAATTATGATCCACATCATAAGAAAAGAAATCACAAGTCTACAATTGTAATGTCCACCAATCAATATTAATTTACAAGATTATATAATTTTAAATTAAAAATTTATAATAAAATAGTTAACTATATCATTATTTTGAGATTCTAAAAAAAATAAAAATTAAAAAAAGACAATTATAAGTAGTTTGAAATTTGAATGAGAAAAATTATAAATATTAATTTTCTATTTAAAAAAAAAATTTAATTTAAATGTTAAATTTTTTAATTTTTTTTTATTGGATATAAACCCAATATTTGATAGATTTTTGTCTGGAACCTTAAGATAGTAATCCAGCGGGTGAGCTTTGATTCAATAAAAACATAAAAAATATATATATATATTTTTAAATGTTATACAATAATATTTATCCGACAACAACAACAACATGCATCATTATAAGACAATCAAAGGCCATTGCAAAGGCAACAATATTTTTTTTAAAAATATGACACAAGCACTTCATACGCTCTATTAGTAAAATATAATAAAAAATAAGAGTGCAGACTTCACATGCCTTTTTTTTTTGACCATGTCATACTTCTACAATTGGGTCATTTGGCCATGCACAATGAAGGCACGAGCCATGCCATAGGCCTTCCAATACACAATGCAAACATAGCTCCTGCCTATCATGTGCCCGACACAACTATTTTGGGCCAACTTGCAGTGTGGGCTTTAGCTGCACGGCCCATTTGATACCTCTATACCTAAGCCATAAGGTTTCAACTTTATCATGA
Organism: Sapria himalayana; assembly: GCA_029783825.1. Classification (NCBI taxonomy): domain Eukaryota; kingdom Viridiplantae; phylum Streptophyta; class Magnoliopsida; order Malpighiales; family Rafflesiaceae; genus Sapria; species Sapria himalayana. Next base: position 4,948,301 of record JAREIK010000009.1, read on the forward strand.
AGTCTATTAAAAGTTAGTTAATATATCGACAATCTTACCTACAAAATTTAGAGAGATTGCGTCTGACAAGTCTCGAACCCAATACCTATTATCCCTAGAAGAAAGTACTTGTAATCATATTTAAACATTACTTCAAAAAAATATATGCAACACAAGAACTTCATAGATAATTAGTCACTCCAACATTATTCTAGCCTAAATATATTTAATTTCAAAATTCTTATAAAATCCAATATATTAGCCCTGATGCAATAAATTCATTGCAAGGATGAGCTTCTCAACCCTACATTCATTGGTCTAAAAGTGTGAGTTCAATTGAAGATCTAAGTAAAAAAAAAAAAAAACAAAACAAAACAATAATATCACACAACAAGAAAAAAAATGTTAGTTTTAAGTTAATAAATATGAGAATTCATGTTGATAAGTCATCAGATGATGCTATAATTAGTCTATCATATGATTACACCAATCGATTGATTTGGAGCCAACTGAAGATCATTTGAAAAATACATATAAAACAACTATTATAATACACTATGTATTATATTGAAATTATAGTCACTAAATAATATCACATAAATATTCATCAGTATTGTTATGAAATTCAAAATACATATAAAACCTATCTCTTTTAGAATTTTTAGTAGGATAGCATTATTTATAAAAAAAATTATATAATAAACCATTATAAACCTTGATGATAATGATCTATAGAAATCAATTATCAATATATCACATTTATAGACATTTTCATTAAAGCTTAGAACACATCAACATCCACAAATAGATTAGACCTAACAAGGATCATAGGTTCAGTGCCTTCCTTAATCTCGTGATGCTTACAAATAAGTGGAGAGAAAAAATCATGATTACTTAGATTATTCCATTTGCCAATGGATCTCACCTTCATAGGTAGGTCCAATCCTGAAGATGAGGTATGCAAGCAAACACCAAGGTCTGCTGATCCTGTAAACAGAAACATCAAATGGAGAAATTTACGTGAAAAAAGCACCTTTATTATGAAAAAAATTAATGTCAATTTTAATTTATAAAACTTATGTGCAATTAAAATTTTATGATTTTCAATTAGGACAATTATTACATAAAATGAAGTGTCGAGTGAGCTGAGCAGTCCGGACAAGGCACAAGACACTGCCTGACTGAGCTGTGCCTGGCCCAGCACGGTATGGTTCAAAACAATGCTGGACATGAGTCGTGCCGGCCTGAGACATGGCTCATGCCGTGATGGGCCAGAGGCTGCCATGCCTCATGTCGAGCCAGGCACGCCCGCATGTCTGGTCCGACGGCACGGTCCACCGGCATGGTGACCGTGACCCAGTACCGGGAACGGGTAAAGGTCACAAAAAACCAAGTGATGGGATTTATGTGACTTAAAAATGAACGAATCAGTTAAGTACGAGTGTCTATAATGGCGGTGGTAGAGGTGTCAACCGGGCCGGCCCGGCCCGGCAGGGAAAAATTTCATGCCCGGGTTAGGCACGAGCCGTGTCGTGCCGTGCCTGACCCGGCACGGTTCGACCCGCGGCACGGCACGCCGGCACGGGTTTGTTCCGTGCCGGGTGTCCCGTGAGCCCGACCCCACGATGCCCCTCCCGCAAAAAAAGACCGCGGGTCGGGTCTGATTCGACCCGACCCTCGGTCCCCCGTATCCCGAACCGCTCGGACAGGCAAGCCCGAGCGGGCAAGGCAAGGCACGGCACGGCCCGTCGTGCCTACGGGCCGTGCCGGGCTCGGCTGTTTTTAAACCGTGCTGGGCCGGGCACGGTAGCACAATTGTGCCCTAAAAAAACGGGCCGGGCCGGGGCGGCCCATTTGACACCTCTAGGCGGTGGTGGTGACCAATGAATGGTGCCTATGGTGACACTACGGAAGTCGACCCAGCACATTATGCACGAGTCTGCCTAAAATATCTTGACAATGTTAGCCTGACCAGGCTGGGCAGACTATCAGTCGTGCCGTGCTGTCGGATCATTCTCGGAAAGGCACGATGGCACGACTAGGCGAAGGCGACCCAAAAATAGCCCGTACTGGCACGGCATGACCTGTTTGACACCTTTTCATATAAATATAGATTGTACTTAATGCACAAGACTCATACTTAGTATGGAATGTGAGATCGATTAATATCTAAATAATATTATCCCCAAAAATCAAAAAAACTATATCTGCCGAGTATTGAATCCAAAACTTACAAATATTTAACGAAAGCACTTGCTATTGCACCAATACATTATCTCTTGGGACAACTATTACATAATTTATCAAATACCCAACTCACCTTTTCATTTATCAAAGTTTAGCTATCACCAATAATTAATGGTTAATAGCTCCAATTGATAACCAAAACTCTCTTTTTTGGAACAGCCCAACTAAACAAAACTACACGCCCCCAATCAAGCCTTACCAAGATGCAGAGGATATTCTTCAGCAGTAAGCCAAGCAGTGAGGAATGCCACATGCGTCAGATGCAATTCTTCAATTTTTTTCTCATAATTTTCTCTTTCAGGTCCCTTGCCTAGGAAAAATAATGTGGATCAGGTAAATGTTGAATCATACTAAGACGATCAGAAGCCAGCACAAATATTACCAGTAATAAGAAAGAACAACCCGGGGCTCGTGGACCCCGCACTTGATGACAAATTCGCAACATGCTCATCATATATCACTGCTGCTTGAAGAAGAATGTCAAAGTTTTCATCTGCCGTCCTGAAGAGAAGTGTCTCAGCAGGTCAACTTATTCAAATTGTATTATTAGAATCAAATAGAGGTGTCAAACTGGCCGGCCCGGCCCGGCCCATTTTTTTTTGAGCACGAGCGTGCCATCGTGCCTGGCCCGGCACGGCCCGCAGGCCCGGCAGGCCATGCCGTGCCTTGCCTGGCCCGCTCGGGCAGGCCTGGCCGTGCGGTTCGGAATTCGGGGAGCCGCAGGTCGGGTCGAATCAGACCCGACCCGGGGTCTTTTTTGCGGGAGGGACCATCGCGGGGTCGGGCTCAAGGAACACCCGACACGGGACGAACCCGTGCCGGTGTGCCGTGCTACGGGCCGAACCGTGCCGGGTCAGGCACGGCACGGGCCCGGGCACGGAATTTTCCCGTGCCTGGCCGGGCCGGCCCGGCCCGGTTGACACCTATAGAATCAAATCGAGCAATATATAAACATAATAAATGAGAAATAATAAAATTATACATGTTACCCAATCAATTTTCCTACATATTATGTCTCTTAGCCTCCCCACACATCTTCTAAACAACTACAGCAAATTACTGGCATGGGGGCACAAATGATCATCATGCCGAACAGCACCTAATCAAGACCCAGTCACCCAGCCAATTAGATATTGTTGTCCCCTAAAAAAGTTGATGGCAGTTGTGACGAAAATAACTGCTGGCGCATGAATTTAGTTTCGAATTGTACAAATTCGATACCGTAAAATTACGAATAACACCAACAAACACAAACCCAACACAACCTAAAACCAAATACTATATAACAACCTTATATAATGGGAAAACTTGATTGGGGCAGCCCGCGAGTTAGGTGCTCCCATCAAATACAAAGAAAAGTAGAAAAAATAATAAAAATTAAATATAATAATTATCTTCAACACAAATATTATATAATAACCTTCGATAAACAAATAAACTTAATTTTTATAAGTATAAAATGATAGCATTGAGTATTATTATACTTTTGCACCATGTATATCTAGTGTATAGTGTGCGTGGAGTGCCTTATCTTGACTACAGATACCATTGTAATCACCATTATGTGATATAAATAATAAAAGATCTGGTGATTCAATTATTTTATTTTGTAAATAATAAAAAATTATACACAAATCTCACATTTATCAAGTGGTCTGGGAAATATTTATATCTCAATAATTTTACTCTCAAAATTTTTTTTTAAAAAAAAATATGTTTGATAAGTCTCAAATGCAAGACTTAACGACCTTAGATGAAAATACTTATTATTACACTAAAACATGAACACTATATTTTGTAAATGATATCAAAGTAAAAGGAAAAGCATGCTACTAATAAAATTAAAGTATGTTTTTCATAACAATGTGACCATCATTGTTGACCAAGGAATGACTCAGCATTATAATGTATAATGATGAATTTTAATTAATCTTGCATTGTTAGTTGTGTCTCATCAATGGTTTCGAATTTTCTAAAATAAATGAAAAGATTTTACTTTTTTTCTACTCGATATCCAAAAATCCTAAATTAAGATCACCCCCTCTTGTCTTATGGATCTCTTCGACCAAAAAGAGATCATAGTTAGCACATGTTTGGCGCCCAATTTGGCCCAAGAGAGGCCAAATCTAGTTGCCCTAACTATCTTTGGGGAGATGTTGCATAATGTGTCTCTTGCAAAGATGTCAACCAGCAGCATAGATAATAAGACTATTGTCATGAATATTTAGACATGAGGAATCACTCAATAAAAATTAGAACTAGTATCTTTTATAACGATGTGATTTGCTAGTCAGCAACATTTGGAAAATTTATTTTTACGAACTCTCAATTTTAATAACGATAAATAATTAACTACTAATATCTAATTACTTATCTATAAGGGATAGGCAGCAGACAAAAATGACAAAATTATCAAATTTATGCTACATGCAAAAAGATATGAGACTAAGCATTTCTGATATATTTATCTAATATTTTTTTGTTTATAATCATATTACTTAGTCCAATTATAGAAATACTAACACTTATATATTAGATCTAATATATTTTTTATTTATAATTAAGTTTTTTTTGTCATTTATTAATATGCGATTATATAACACTAACATATCATATCTCATAAGAATTTCAAAATTAAAAATACACGAATAATAATAAAATAATTAATCACCTAGGAACTCATATCGCATGCATGTATTAGATATCATATCTTGGTGCAATAAAAAATATTTTCATCTAAAAACAACCAATCTCAGGTTCGAGACTCATCAAGTACAATCTATTCAATTTTTAATAAAAAGGATATCAAAATATCAATCTCACTCAAACTCCACACTAGAGTGTTTACTAGTGCTGATAATTCAAATAAGTCCAAAATTTTGCTTTAGGTCTTAGCATTTTCCCCTAGTAGTCATTTCATGGACTCGGATTAGGCTGTGTTTGCCCGCGTATACTCTAGAGGGCGAGGCCAGTGACTTAAATTAGCACAGATAGTATTGGCTAACAAATCAAAATGAGGTTGCTCACTATCCAAAATTTTCTCAATTTCTTAATATAGTTCATCACTTTTTACCAATTCAAATTAAATTAGCTCAGAACTAACAAATCAAAATAACAATTAGTCCACCACTCTTTGCAGTTGTGCAAATAATTCACTATGTTACAAAGTTGCACAATTGGTAGAATATGGAATTCCCCTGAGAGATAACACAGTTTTGAGACTAGATCAACCATATCTTAGGGTTAAAGCATAAAATTACACTATTTAATAAATTAAAAAGGCCCTAACCCAACATCCACATTTATCATCTTGATACTAAATATCTTGTTGAGATTGTTTATTGAGATATTATCTTCTCGAATAGCCAAAATGATCTCAAACATGTTACTCTTCTCTCTTCTCTGTGCTTTTTAGAGATGATTTGTGCATCTATTAGTAGTGAAAAATATCATTCTTTCTAGTGATCTTTAGGAGGGTACATTTATAAAGCAACAAACAATATATTTTTGTTCTTAAGAGAGCATGTAAAGTGTGTTAAATAAAAAAAGTGTGAGAATTAAAAAAATCTCATTCATTGTTATATCTTTTGAGCATTGTAGATGTATAGTATGTGTCATTTAAATAAACTTGTTTTCATTCATTCCGGACAAAATTGAGTATGACATATCAGTCAGCTACTAGTCAATTTGTTACAAAGTCAAATAATCCTACAAGTATTCTTATAGATCTTAATCTATTGATTTCTCTTTAAAACAAGTAAAGGAGGAGTATTCACTATATAATTTAATAGGAATTATATTACCCAAGTATTCCTATTTATAACATATTATCATATTCTCTTGATAATACCTGAATCCTGAATACTCATGTTAGTGGTTTGTGATTTCACACAGATCGATATCCCTTCACTTTGTGAATATCAAACTAATATATAATCCGTGTTGAAATTTATAATTAGATGGAAGTGGATTGGTTATTCACAATCAAAATTAGTCTTGAATAAAACATATATCAACTCAAAACTTTAATTGATTGTAATTTCATACAAATTTATAAAGTTAAATGCTAGGATATCTTTGAACCAATATCCAAAATGACTTCGACCAACAATATAAAATTAATTTTAATATTTTCAAACGTGCAATGCAATCAATTTGAGAATCTAATGTAAACAGTTCATTTTTTGCAAAGATCTTAAAGAAAAAATATAAATAAATTAACTAATTATTTTGAATTAATCACTAAAGACTCATTAAGTGATTTTCAAAGATAATGATTTTTTTTTATTATACTACTGTATTTCTAGCAATTAATTATTATTCTATTAGTTTATATTTATAAAATTATTATTATAAAAAATAATGGGTAGGAGAGTGAGCTCGAGCCTCAAGACGATCATTTAGTTCATAGTTCACTAACAACAATCAATGGATATTTCTATATCAACCAAAATATGTGAATAATATTATTTCAAGAATTAAACTATTAGATAGTACACTAGCAAATATGTATATTGAGTAGCATGAAAATCTTAATTTGACATATATTTTTCTTGGCCCTAGCAAATATTAGTACAGTAAATTACTTCTTATATTATTCTAGAAATATTCATATGATTGATATTCTTTTTATAATTTAATATATGAAAAAATAATTGCCTTTGTATTTTTTTGTAATTATGATCATATATTATTTGTTAGTTATTAAAATTTTAATTAGAAAATAATTTATGCAAATAAGAAATCTATCATTACTTATTGTACTTTTAAGAAATCTTGCACTGTCTCTCAAAAATTTAAGCGAATTTTTCAAACCAATACAAAATTAAAGAATATCGACCTATTTTCATGGTGGATTGAGAGTCTATTATATTAAACACTTGGTTAAAATGTTTCTATTGTTTTCACTTTAGATCATCTAATAGCTATCTTCACAAATATATTAAAATTTTATATGCATATTTTTCTCCTTAAAGTTAAATGTCTATGATATTTATGCACTAACTTAGAGAAATATTATATTTATCATTAATAATTTTAATTTTGTACCAAGTGAGTTTAAGCAGATAGGAAGTATCATTAATATAAGAGAGCTCCAAGTAAATTTTGTTAGTAAAATCTACAATATCCTCACTCTTTGAGATGAAAACTTAGTGAGTGACATATCATCACTCAGGCAAATATTTATCAAAGAAAAAGTATGTGACTATTGTCAACATTAGCAAATATGTTAATACACAATTTGTTAGTCATATAGCAAAGAAAACACCTCAATTTCACGTGATAGAAATAAAAGAGACAAAAGTGATGGAAGAGTTTACATCCTAAGTTTAGAAGTGAAAAGTAGACCAAGCGACGTGAACATGACATGAGGCATGATCCGATTAAGCAGTACATGGCCCAGAACGGCATGGTCCAGAACAATGTCTGGACCAATGTCATTCTGGTCCAAGGCACACTCATGAAGTGTTGGGCTAGAAAGTATCATGCCTCGTGCAGGACCAGGCACAACCCGAGTGTATGGCCCAAAAACATGGCCAAAATGATCAATTATGATGGGTATTCCTATTAGATTTTCAGAAGATTTTAGGATAGTCAGTATCATGCAGACATATTTTTAACTTGCATATCATAGAATTCTTAGATCCATATATATGAATGATATACTAAAATATTATAAATTAAAAAAATAAATAATAATTAATTAATTTTGAAAATATAGTGACATATTGTCTATAGTGTCCGTGATATACAATATCTAGACTAGTCGTGATGATGAATTTTTTGCATATCTCATCGTTCACTATATAAATTATAAATAAATACTTAAAAAAAAGATTTTAGAATTTTTTAAATTTTTCATCTTCATGATAGTCTTACCATATATGAGTTGATGATGCGAATCTTTAGAAATTATCATATTCAAAATAAAATATTTAGTATCACATTTAATAATGTATCTAATAAATAAATTAGCTATTAATATATTTATTAGAAGTATTAGAAATAGATAATTAGGAGTGATTTTTTAATTTAAATGTATGTGTCATATTATTAACCTGATAGTACAAGCGAGGATAAAGATTATTTTCCCCACATTAAAAAAAATACAATATTTACTAAAATATTTTCAAATACCTAGTAAACAACAAAAAATTGATAGTCTCTATTTGTCAATAGATCTAAAGAAAAAATAAATTCAAATAAATATATGACACTGTTAGAATTACACTTACCTAATATTAGAGTCATGTGTTAAGCATGATTCCATTGAGGGCAGGCCCAGCACGAGCCCATGGCCTAAAATCTGCCTGGGGTCAGGCTGGTTCAGCCCGATTCAAGTCAACTGATTCAAGTTGGGTCGGCCTATTTTTTAAAAAATTAAGATTTCAACACCACACCATCGTCGCCCATCAAGCATGCCGAGCCATCACCCATTGGACATCACCGTGTCATACCCCCATCGAGCATCACTTGATGCGTGGTCACCCATGTCGTGCCTAACACGACATGTGGGCCGTAAACCCTCGACACGGCATGGCACGATTCGCGCCGAGAGTACATCCGACACAAGCTTGGGCACGCTATTATAGCGTGTCGTGCTAGGCCCACACTTGAAATAGGCCAGAGCCGGGCCGTCCAGCCTATTTGACACCTATACGAATATGTGATATTCAACTATGTTAATAATAAATGTTAAAATCATTTATGATGACAAAGACTTGATACAAGAATTTTATTTATGAAATTCCAATATATTTTTTATGACACAACAAATATGTGTTCGTCTATTTATACTTCCACCACTTGCATTGCACTCAGATACATATGTAACATGAGTAACATGTTTAAGAAATTTAAAGATAATTCTATATTTAGTAACATAATTATTAAGATTAAAACCAAGTATTTAAAATACTTGTCCACTATTCTATTTTTTTATTGTCTGATTTTTGTATGGATCATGGGATTAAGATGAAAAGGATATAGAATATTTTAACATACATATCCACGCATATGAATCATGAATACCAAACTGAATGATTCATTCATAAAAAATTAACCAAGTTATTTATATATTATGGCACTAGATATGATAATAGTTTTAGTCAAGCTCCGACTACAGACATGAATGCTATATTCGAAAATAAATAACTTCTCCATACAAATAATGAGGAAAAAACAATAAAATGATCCATCAAATATGAGTAAACTATATCATTACTTTGATACCAATTACTACTCAATACCATCACATAATAATTTTAAAAATCTTGATATTTTACAATGGTAAAAATCATATAGGTCCACCTATCCCGTGCTATTTAAGATGAGACAACATCTACTATTTTCTCTGGTGTCAAGCATAGCATCAGAGTCTATTTTTTCTATTATAGTCAATATTATTTCAGATAGAAGATTGAGATTATGACTAAATATCATTGAGACACTAGCATAGATAAAGAATTAGAAGAATTCAAGATTGAATATCCAAGATTATGTTGAAACAAAATTGAAGAATTGATGAAAGAAAATAACTCATGGGCCTTTAAAGATATTGAGCCCACGGCTAATGATACCATCAGATACATATGCAATGATAACCATTTGCATATTGACATCGATTTGCATTGGGATTAAGTTAAATTGACGATTATTATGTTATGTTATTTTTTTTTTGATTCGATGGGATAATAATTTTTTTTTATTTTTTATTATTAAAATTTTTATTAGTGATTTTATTTTATTATGATTTATGTGAATTTATGTTATAACTCATAATGAATAACTTAAAATTTATAAAATAAATATTTAAAATCATTAACTAGTCAACCATGCTGTCAACCTCCGAACATGACCCGACACGACCCATTTCTGCCCAGACTCGGGCCTGCCGAACCGGCATGAATCAAGTCGTTCCGTGTTGAGCAGGCATGACTGCCTTACTGAGCAATACACTGTACGACATGGCCCATTTAACACCCCTAGATGAGTTACTTTACGAATAAAATTCTTTTTAGATTTCATTACCTAAAGAACATGCTACTTTAACACATTCAAGAGTCCAAACAAATTCATCTATTTACAATCTTGATCGCAAAGAAAGTGCATACTAAAGTAATCTCTAAAGGTGTCACAATACTTTCTGAATTGTCATGTACTAAAATTTTCTCTTTCATTACTCGTGTTCATAAATCATGTGTAGTTGGCTTAAGAACTAATACTTATTTTATAAATAATCATTCATCTTTTTTTCTTCTATTGTATAGCATTTGATACAATAGTTATCAATAATATTATTGTTGGTACCAATTATTATTGTAATATCAATATCAGTCCCACTATCATATTGTGTGATTTTTTGTATTTTTGAATTTTTTTTCAAAATCTCATATCAATTAATTAAATTATTAAAAAATTATATTATAATATTATTTTTTTTCTTTTATAATTTCTTTGAAATATTGGCTGAGTTTGAGAATAATTTTATAGGGAATTAAATCAAAAAAATTATATAAGTTTTTAATTATTATAGATTTATTTCAATTTATGTGAATAAAATATAGAAGATCGTGTAAAAGCTTAAGCATTCTTTTTGAATTTAGTTGCAATCCACCTTAGCAAAGCTACAAGTTATTATATATTTTATACTCAAAAGTTCTACTTATAATTATTCATATTTTTGTTGACATAATTTATATTATAATTTGTATTATTGCAGATTTAATTAAATTTTTTATTATTACATAAGGTGATCAAGAGTTAAGTAAATATCAACAAAAAGTGCACCTTTAGACATGATCTTTGACAAAAAAAATTGATCACCTTTATTATATTATTGAAATTAATGTTACATATTTAGATTGAGAGATTATTTTGTCATAGAAGAGTTCTATATTGAATATTCTCTCAAAATTTAACTTATTAGGTTATATTCTAAATTTTAATAAATATTTCCATTGATCTCAGTACAAATATTTATTGATTTTATTGGATATAAGAGAATTGTAAAAGAAACTAAACAATATAACAACATATTAGGTTATGTTCAAATACTATTTATGTTATTAGTATATTAATTTATTTCCAAATTTTTTTCAGACATATACGCTTGAGATTCTTCTCCACATATTTGAATATGTTATGAAGACAATATGCCTAGACATTTTCATAAAAAATAAAGAACACATTTTGTTAATGTGGTATCAAACATGTTTAGGCATTCTCTAGTTGGAATTCAAATTTTCCAAATTAGAGATTTACTATAAATTAATTTTTTTAAAAGGCAATCTTATATTTTTGAAAAGTAAAATCAAATTAATATAAATAGATCAAATAATAAGGCATAGTACAGAATCATACATCTATTACATGTAAATTATTAAGATCAAATACTTATATGAATTTTTTTTTCAAATTTGTGAATGATTACTTTTGTAAAAGCCAGAGATCAAACTACATCATTTTTAATATAATCTTTCACGAACAAATGATACATATTATAATAGACTATCAAATCATTAAAGAAAAGATTCTATAAAGTTTTATCATTACACCTTAAATGCCTGTTACTAGCTAGCTAGCATATATCTTCATGAAAATATTGAGAAACTCTTAAATTATTTATTTTTTTTCTCAGATCAGAATAGAAACCGAAAAAGGAAACAAAGACAGACAAACTAGGCCTGTAAGATAAAGCACCTAAGACTTGAGCCCTCCTTCCCCGAGGCTGTTCAATAGCCCTGCTCCCAAGCCTAATTAAGCCACTTGACCTTTATTAGGAAAGACCATATCATAGACATAAGCAATCACTCGAGAAGAGATACTAAATCATGTTATTTTAATTTTTGTTGTAATTTTAGCACTTCTAGCTCGAGGAGAAATTTAATTATTTTTTTTCAAACTAACATAGTGCATTAATACTAACTGACAAGATTACTTCTTCATGAAGATCTTTAAAAAATCTTAAATTACTTACTTTTTTCTCAAATCATGATAGCAGAGACATGCAATAACTAGAAAAGAGAGACTAGTTGTATTATTTTTATTTTTTTGTTGTAATGTTAGCACTTCTAGCTCGAATATACATTTAATTTTTTTTCTAGCTAGCATACTACATTTCTAGTAAGTAGCTAGCATATTACATTACTACTAACGAATCAGCAAATATCTTCATGAAGATCTTAAAAATTTCACAAATTACTTATTTTTTTCTCAAATCATAGTATCAATGACATAAGCAATAGCTTTAGAAAAGATATTAAATTGTATTATTTTTATTTGTGTTGTGATGTTACCACTACTAGCTCGAGGAGACATTTAATTTTTTTTCTAGCCAACATATTGCATTACTACTAACTTACAATCATACATCTTCATTAAGATATTAAAAAGAATCTTAGATTACCTATTTTTTTCTCAAATCATGGTATCAAAGAGATATTAAATAACTCGAGAAGAGATGCTAAGTTATGTTATTTTTATTTTTGTTGTGATATTAGCATTTCTAGCTTGAGAATACATTTAATTTTTTTTCTAGCTAGCATGTTGCATTGCTAGTAACTGACAAGCATACATCTTCGTGAAGATCTTAAAAAATTCTTAAATTACTTATTTTTTTTCAAAATATGGTATCAAATACATATGCAATAACTTGAGAAGAGATACTAAGATGTGTTATTTTTATTTTTATTGTGATGTTAGCACTTCTGGCTCGAGAAGACATTTAATTTTTTTTCTAGCTTGCATATTGCAATACTACTAATGGACAAGCATACATCTTCATGAAGATCTTAAAAAATACTTATATTACTTATTTTTTTCTCAGATCATGGTATCAAAGACATGCAATAACTTGAGAAGAGATACAAAGTTGTGTTATTTTTATTTTTTATTGTGATGCTAGCACTTCTAGTTCGAGAAGACATTTAGTTTTTTTTCTAGCTCGCATATTACATTACTACTAACTGACAAGCATACACCTTTATGAAGATCTTAAAAAATACTTAAATTTTTTTTTTTCAAAACATGGTATCAGATACATATGCAATAACTTGAGAAGAGATACTAAGTTATATTATTTTAATTTTTATTGTGATGTTAGCACTTCAAGCTCGAGGAGACATTTAACTTTTTTTCTAGCTAGCATACTACATTTCTTGTAACTAGCTAGCATGCTACATTACTATTAACTTGTCAGCATATATCATAATGAAGATCTTGAGAAATTCACAAATTACTTATTTTTTCTCAAAACATGGTATCTGCGACATACGCAATAGCTCGAGAAGAGATACTAAATTGTGTTATTTTTATTTTTGTTGTAATATTGGCACTCCTAGCTACACCTTTATTTATTTTTTTCTTTTTCATATATATATATGCATCATGAATTCATTATGGTAATGAAAAATACCTATAATTTAACCATTTTCTAACTTAAATTCTTTCATTCAACAGGCTATCGAATACATTTGGCAAACCAATAGTTTTTGAAATTCAAAAAACTATAACAAATTTTAGAACAAATCCATACAACTCATCATTGAGAGTTTTCTATCACTATCCACTCCTGTCGAATCAAGTTAAAAGCAGCAACAAGGACATGGATATTAAAGAAAGCAATTCAGGAAAACACATTCTATCAAGAATCCACTTGTGAAGCATCGTACCAACTTGTGCTGCTGATAACAAGCGCAGGTCTGTTTTGTTTCAAGAAAATGTTATGCCTATCATCCTTGAGGGTAAACAAAGTCTCATCTGGATCACAGAGTTGCATTCTATAAATTCTTACAAAAAAGACTTAACTTTTGAAAAATATTTTAACATTTAGTAAGAAAGGAAGAAGCATCGGTGACATAAATTACCACAGCGGCCAAAACCATGAGCATCACCCTTCAACTTGAAACGCAAACCTAAACTATGAAGCACCTGTAATTCATTAACATATGCTGAGAAGATAACATTCCCAAACAAAACTTATAATCAAAGTTTAACAAGCCACCTGGATCGTTTTATCAGGAGAAGGGCAAATGAATTCGGCAGGGTGATCATATAAAACAGAGGCTCTATAAATTCAATACACAATATCAGATGGAATGTACAAATGAGTCACCACCAATCAAGCAAAAAGTCCAAGGGGCAGCAGCTCTGCTCTGAAATTCTTACTTAATTCCCCAATTTTGATCCAAATCAAGCTGCATTGCCTTTGTCACGCACAAGGAACCATTTGCAGTTTTACCAAAAGATCTCTCGAGCCTAAAAAGGGAAGAACCACATAGAAATATGGCAGATGAACGCCAGCAACAATTCTATAAGGCAATTAAGAAGTACCAGAAATACACTGCCACAAATAGACTGTTTCTACCAAGTGACAATGCCAGTAAGGTGTATCCATAATTATGCCAATCAATGATAAATTTGGAGTTTCTCAGCCAGCTTGCCCATTTTACAGCAATTAAGGTTGGAACTGATGGCGGATTCTGCAGGATCATAACAATTACAAAAACAGCCTCTGAGAAGATCCATTTTCCAAAAAGAAAAAAAAAATAGTAATAAAATAAGAGTTATGTTACTTAGATTCTAGCAGATTTTATTAAAGCTATCTGCGACGGAATGCTAATATTGGTGAACAAACAATGCTAGATATACTGATATAGTATGATTTGAATATTTACAATCTCACTACAACTTTACTAAAGATCATACACATCACATAAGTCTCTCCCACTTAACATGGGGTTTGAGAAAGAATAATATCTAGGCAACTATATTGCCAAAAATCATAAAGATTACGTCCGATTAGTCTCGAACCTGAGTTCTGCCACTCTTGAACGAAGATACTTACCATTACACCAAAACACAATATCTTACTATAATTTTACAATTGAAACGATTTTATTGTACAAAAACAAATCTTTTGTTGACAAAAGGTATCATATAATCAAAGACCCATGTTTGAAAAAGCACACAAAAGTATTCTACCCACATTAACTCGGTAGACGAGAACAAGAATAGATATTATGATTTGGTGCATGATCTAGAGAGTATGACTTGTAATTTACTTTTCTAAAAGATCAATTTGCCTTCCATAAACACACATCATCGAATGAGCAACAATTTCTATCCCTTATAGTGGTATAAAATTCTCAAAAAAAGGCTATCTTGGAACATAAGAGTTATTTTCAAGCATCCATGCCTAAGTACCTACCGAAAGTAACTGAGAATCTTACTAAAGCTGAAACATTAAGGTGGGATAATTTTGAATAATCAAAAATGTCACCTGAAGGGCTATAAACAACAAATGTTGAATGCCATCGGAGAATATATTAACATTAAAATATCAATAAGATTATAAGAATAATTAAGATTAAAATATCATCCATAAATATCAACTAAATGAGTATCAATAAGAATAGTTTCAAAAAGAATGTATGCAACATATGTGCACTAAGAGATATATATCATCAGAAAATAAGTTAATTTAATATCTAAGAAGATTGTCACGTTCCTCGATCCTTAACTTGAAACTAATTTTAAAAGATTATTTGATTTATATATATAAATTTTCATAATCTACAACTACAATCAAGCCTATCAAGGTATTTCTCTACATTGTTAGTAGATTTGAAAGGTTGCATTACATAAACTTTTATGCATTATTATAGAAAACATATTTATCGTGTATATTGATTAATTTATAATAGAAAACATTATTATATAAACATCTATAATACAGGATTCACCAAAAAATTATAATAAAAAATAGAAAAAATTAAATATTGATTAATTTAGAAATAAATGAAAATTTTATTATATTCTTTCAATAAATTTACAATTTTTAATTTTTAATCTAATCTTCAACAAATTTAATTGGTGAGCTAGCAATGGCATCTAGCTCTTGACACAAGATTTGAGAGAACAAAATGAAATATACCAATGAGCCCCTTAACAAAGAAAAAGAAAATCAAAGTCATGCAAACCTTTAAAATGAGGTATTTTAAAACAATTAATATTTCAACCTAAACTCAATTTTTTGGTTCAATTGTAATAAATTCTATGATTTTTTTTTTTAATTTTCCAGTCGAGATTGAAGTTATTACTCATTAGATACATGATCTTTATTAATCAAATTATCATCAAAGGTATCTATGATTGAAGTTATTACTCATTAAATGCTCAAAGTTTATGACTCCAATCATTTTTTTTCATTTTTTCCTTTTTTAAGTTGATAAATTTTTATTTTATATAAATAATTAGAATTTTTTATCGTATTAATGTGTAAGGACTCAACATGATATCAAAGCAACAGCAATAGCCCACCGCCAGTGCTCCAATTGCCAACACCAAGCGAAAATTTATTTTTGATCAGAATTTCAACAACAAGAAACATCTAATGATCATATTTCCATTGTACATATATATATTTGAAATTATTTCAAGATAATTTAAAAAAAAAATTACTCAGCAAGTAATATAAATTATACTTGTGGACCCCTATACAAATTCAAATAAGAAAATTAATGTCATTCAAATTTTTAAAATTTACTTTATTAAAATAGTTAGCATTTTCAAAGTCATCTCAAATTTTTTTTTAAATCATTTGCAATCAACTTTAAAATTTTTAGTTGAGATTGAAGTTGTGATTAAATAATAAGTCGCACACAGTGCACAAAATTTCTACTGAGCACGAAATCTACGAGTTATTAATATCTCGACAACCTTACGTCTAAAAATCAAAACGAATGTATATGAAGAGTATCAAACTCAATACTCTTAAACGAAAAACATTGTCATTACACCAAAATATGATACCCAATAGATGCATGCAATATAAAAATTTCTCAGGTGATCACTCATCTCAATAATATTCTCGTCTAAATATTTTTAATTTCAAAATTTTAATGAGATCCAAAAAGTAATCATACGCAAACATTAGATATATGATTTTTATTAATCAAATTCCCATCAATAAAATAAAATCACATTAAATGAATTAAAGCACACATCGGGTGACATTATATAATGATGAAAGCAATTAAGGGGTAGCCCACAAATCAGGTGCTCCCATCAAAAGCATAAAAAGAAAAATAGCATATGTTATGAAGATCAAAAAGCAGACACATCCCTCAAGCATGCAAAACAATGTAATGCATAGCAAACCTACATTTTAAAGCACACTCAATCTTTGGTGAAGAAGATTTCTCACCTGCACTATGAAAACATCAGGAGCTGGAATAATGACACATAGATACCAGAGCAGCACGAGAAATTGAAACAACGGCTTAAACAAGAGGATCATAGGCATAAGCAAGTGCAATGAAGCTCGACGAACAATTGGCCATTGTTTCTGTTACATGTTACCGAGCATCAATAAATAACCTCAAGCCCAAACATCAACACAATGGAAAACAAAAAAAAAAAGATGAATTTTGGGCGAGTGAATACCATCTTATAAAAATGAATAGATTGGTTCTGCAACAATGCGTCGTAGGGCTTAGATCCTGTAAAATAAATTACATATGGAAATAAATGAAAAAGTCATCAAAAGAGAAACTAATCATTATGAAAATCTAGTAGCATGATAGAGTAGAATCTCTCTAAATTAAACGAGCTAGAACATGAGTGAAAACTTTAATTTAAACAAGTTTTGAAATAATCATTATCATCATCAAATGAGAAAGGTAAATAGGAACTAGAGCCAACTACTCAGCCTACGGAGAGGCACGAGACAATTTTCAAGCAAGCCAAGATTTTCCGGAGTAGGACAGGGTGCCATTTTTGCAACTCTACCACCAACTAAATGGCATTATATCATAGCTGAATCAACCCTGTTGTTGAAAGACAGCAGGCAGAGCGACCAAATCCACCTCCCACACTCAAAAAAAAAAAGACATATTTAAGAATAAAAAGAACATCTGTCTTAGTTTTTGATGGAGCAAACACACGCCCACAAATATATACATGCAAGGAAATTTCTCTTCCTATAAAAAAATATGAATCATGAAAAAGAAAAAAAATTAAAAAACATATTTGTTATGTTCAACATGCACTTTATCGATTATATAATGTATGAGATGAAACTATACCTCCATATGCTACAATATCCACTTCAAGAGATGCCTGCAAAATGAAATTAAAAGTTAAATAGAAAAGAAACACTTAAGAGATGAACTCTTTTGGCATTCTCATTGTTCTTGTAGCAAAATTTGAACTTCAAATAATGCACACATTTTCCTAAAAAGCATAGTTTCTAACAAGTGGAGGGCACTGCCTTGGGGCACAAGCCCATGATTGAATTTGGAACAATCACTTCTCCATTTACTTAAACAAAATGAATTATCCCATGGGTATGTTATACCAACATCAATCATCAATCCCAAGTAAAAAATTTTTGGTTGGAAACTTTTGCAGTAGCTCCAAATTAATCTAATAAGCACTATAGAGTTACAAGTTTCAAATATTATCTAAATTATTAAAAATTTTATAATTATTCTAAGAGGTTATATTTAGATTCCCCCAATAATAAATTAATAATACAAAAAAAAAAATTATAAGGTTAATTTTTTATAAATTTTTTATAAATTTTTAGGTAGTGATATAAAAATTACATTTTCTTTTGACGCTATAGATGATAAATTAATGTTATATATTCAAAAAATAAAAATCACTCGAGATGAAATTTACTTATGTAATTTTTTTTTATCATGCCATAGACTTTGGATCACAAATGGATTAGAACTTGACCATGTGTTAGACATCATATAGAGAATCATTGTCCAAATTTTGTTATCATCAAATATTTAGAGATCACTAATAAATTTTAAGGGTTAAGAATCTTAATAGGCAAACTTTTCATATAGTTTTCATAGTTATTCAACGAGATGACCCATGTCTCTACCATAATGACTAGACATAGTGAGGTTAAATTGAACATTCAAAATTACAATAATTCTTACTATTCATGTTGACATGGCTAAAATAAAAAAAGAATTTGGAGAAGAGAAGATTGGAGTTGTTTGACTTATTTTCACTATGAGAAGAGGAGATGCATCTAGAAAATTTATTAAGATTTATCCTGAGTTGAAGAGAATTTTATTCTAAATAATATAAATTATTTAGTAGACTATCATATTAACTTCATGATCTTTATTGAGTATATCCATTGACTTCAAACTAATCACTAGAGGGTAATAGCATGGATTTCTCTTTAGATACACTATCATCATTTCTAGCAACTTATGTACTAAGAACTCGAAAATTCAATTGGTTTCAAATCTAACTCACACATAATTGACTCAAAAACTCATAATCATGACAAAGGTATTTGTTTTTTTTATATGGAGACCATTCATCATACACAATGCATATGACTCTCATTTTTAGTACATGAACTAGAATAAATTAAAATTTTGACAATCTTACCCTCAAAAATTAAATAGACTATGTCTAATGAATCTAATACACAAGACTTATATTCTTTGAATAAATGTATTTTTCATCACACTAGAACATAACCTCTAGCATATATAATCTAAAATATTAACATTGCACAAGTGCACACGACTCATTTTAGTACATATACTAAAAGAAATTAATATCTCGACAATCTTATCCTCAAAAATTGAAGAAAATGTGTCTGATGCATCTTGAACCCAAAACATACACTCTTTAAATGGATGCACTTGTCATCACACCAAAGCATGACCTCCAACATATATAATTTAAAATATTAACATTACTACAACTAATGACTCTATTATTAGAGACAAAATGTAAAAAAAAATAATATTAGTAATTTTTGTCATGATATTGATTTATTGAGATCAATAAATTTTAAGAATAACTTTTCTAAGTAACGAGAATAATAAATTAAATTTAATTTTACTTTACAGTTTACCCTCACGGATTCCATTAGATGCTTTCCTATTATAGATTATTTTATGATTAATTCCTAATTTAATCATTCTTCTTCAATTAGGTTTAAACTCAAGTGGGAACAAGGCAAAAAAAAGTTACTTTAAAAATTATGAAACAAACCAACTACAAAAATATGTGTCGCTTATCTTAGACATCAAAAAAATGTTAAATGAAACTCACTTCACCTAATTCATATTGATGCACGAGAATCTCATAGCACTACTACTGATAATTACTCTAACAATTTTATTATCATCATTAATCACTATGTATGAATTTTCTCATTATACACTATTAGTAAAATTATCATCATTTTAAAAGACAATCAAGAGAATATATAAATCGTTATTTTTTTAAAAGACAATTTTTTTAATGTTTTATTTCATTATTTTTGACATGACTAAAATATGATCTAGTTATGAATATATAAACTAAATCAAGAGCAATCAAACATTTAGGATATCTCCTATAGGTAGAGAAGCAAATGTATGAAGTTTTAATAGTAGGCATGGTGAAATATGAAGGTCCAATGATTTTTTTTTAAAACAAGATTAACTAAAAAGGCAATAAAAATGGAATTTGATTTTTTTTTAATACAAGTTACATAATAAACTAAATTACTCACAAATATATAAATCATAAAAAATCAAGAGAATTCTAGAATTTGCCCTGTTTCTATTGACAGTTGTCTTCGTTCGATGAGAAAAATGCTAAATTAACCCTTGCATTATCCAAAGGATGAATAGGATAAAAGGTTTTTCTTTGTTAGATCCCCATTGCAGGTGGGTTTTAAAAGAGCAAACAAACAAACGAACAGCGGGAAAAAGTTCAGCATATTAAGCAGTAAATTAGTGGTGATGAAGGATGGTGATAACAATTATAAGTCTTGGCCAGGGCTAACATTATCATCTTCTGAAAAAACCCCACGAACTCAACAAATGCCACTCCCGGAAAACTAATAGTAACAAAACAAAAAAGTGAATTCTATTCAATTTTGCCTGCGGATAATTCATTCGTGTGGAAGCAGATCTCCCCAGCCAAACAATGCCCAGACTTAAAGGGAATTATAATTATGTTCTAAATTCAATAATGCCAACCAAACAACGTAATCAAATCCATAACAGATCCCAGAGTGAATTTCTGCTAGCCTGATTTCCTCCAGTTCCCTCCAAAACCTCACGATTAAAAGGTAAAGCGTATCAAAGTGGTGAAAATCTATAAAAAAAAAAGGAAGAGCACCTGGCGAACAAGCGAAAGCGCGTGAAACTGCATTCGAGGGCTGCGCCCGATATCACCCAAAACGACAATGCAGGCTCTCCCGTTCTTAGTCATCTCTATTTCTGGCGACGGGAGAGGGGAGACGGGAGAGGGGCAAGGGTATTTTGGTATTATAACATTACCACCAAAATCAATTATTTAATAATTTGCTGCACTTTTTTTTTAAATATTAGAATTTCAGTTTTATTTTTTCAAATATTTTATTAGAATTTGTCCAAAACACAATTCTATTAAAAAAAAATCTAAGTAATAAAGTACAACTTTATATGCACCAACCTATTCTTTTTGTCATCATTCTAATGGTGAAAGCTAATAGATAAGTTGAGCATAATACCCTTGAGCTTGAATAGATCCATCTAAAATTTTGTCATGTTCTCAAGGAATAGCCCCATTGTTTATTCTATTGTATAATCCTTAGGGGATGATATGACATTAATATACTTTGAGAAATAATCTACCACCATTATGATCGATCCATGTCCCTTGGATCTGAATAAACTAATAATGAAGTCCATAATGGTAATTTCCCATTATTATTCCCATACAGGTAGTCGCTCTAATATTCCCTTAGGATGATAGTGTTCCACTTTGTCCTACTAGCATATAAGATAAGTCTTTATATACATTTCAACATCATATTATATTTGTGGCTGATAGTAGATTATCTCTAGTAAGGCTCTCATGCATCATTACCCTAGATAACTAGCCTATTTAAGTCATCACACTCTTTGATAAGATTCTTTCTGATAGTTCCCCACTTTAGTAGATAAAGTATCTTTCTCTTTGTGTATAATTAAATCAACCTCTATCCAAAATTACCTTGTATTTCTTTCAATAACTAGGAAAATAATATTCCTTACCACCCGATCATATTGCAACCCCTCCTTTATGAGATCAATCATCTATCATTGAGGATGGCTAGTCATGGATACTAGTTCTACTTCACAACTCAAGGCATCGGTCACATGAATAGTAATACCTAGCTTGTACTCTAATGTATAGTCAAACTTAGCTAGGAAGTCTTACCACCTTGCTTGCTTAGGGGCTCAGCTTCTTCTGGCTTTCAAAGTAACTAGTAGCAATATTGCCCATCTTTTTTATGAAATGTGACCCAGTATATAGTGTCTCCATGTTCGTAAGCAGTAAATGCTTATTGTCATCTATTTCTCCTGGATCATGTACCACATATCATTGAGCTTATGATTATTAAAATCTATAGGATGTCTTTCCTACATACATACCCATTTAATTGCAAAGTTAGAAGAATTGATATTTACCTCAAATACCTTAGTGTGGTCAGGTAGTGTCAACACCAACTCCTCTATTTCAGTATTATTCAAGTCAACAATTTTTCTCATCTCATGTCCATTCATTGCTCTTCTTGAGAAAATTTATTAATGAAGCTGCGCTTGTTGAATATCCCTTGATATATTGATGATAAAAGTTAATTAAGGCCTAATAAAGACCTTAATTGTGGCACCTTAGTTAGGGTATCCTATTCATGGATAATCTTGTCTAACTCTCATCCATTATAAATTTTTCATCTTTAATGTGTTTCCATAAGCTAACCTTTTCCAAATTTATATATAGTTCATTTTACATTAATAGCTAGAATATCTTTCTTAAATGTTCAACATGTTCTTCCAAATATATATATATACTAGATATATTATCTAGAAAAATATGAAATATCTTATATATGATAATAGCAAGTACATTAATAAAACCAAAGGACATCATTAGGAACTCTTAGAAGCCATATCTTGTCATGCACATTATTCTTGATTCGTCCCCTTCAATTATCCTCAGCTAATAATACATCGATAACAAATCCAAATTAGTAATCTTATTCTACCAAGTTGGTCAAATAGATTAGTTATAGAGAAATGAAATATTTATTTTTTATCATCACTTTATTTATTACCCACTACACAATAGTAAATACATATTCGTAAAGACCCATCATGTTTCTTTTAGAATAAGATTGGTGCACATATGGAGCTTTGAATGGTTGAATGAATCTAACATCCAATAACTCCTTTATCTACATTCTTAATTCCTCTAATTCATGGGGCACCAACATATAGGGCATCATGGCAAGATGTTTGGTTTCTAACTCCAACTTAATCTTGTAATCTTCCTCTCATCTTGGTGGGAGCTTTTTGGGGAACTCCAGTAGTATTATGCCTTTGAACTCACCTTATATCTTCTTAACTTCCATGATCATAAAATCTCTCATATAATCAATCATATATTTTTTAAGAGCCACCAAAGTATATCATCTCATTCTTTTTCAACCATCTCTTTAATTGCATAACAGATATTAGATGAGTCTTAGCTTTGCATTTGATAATTATGGAAATAATACATGCTACCTCTTTTTTCTAAAATAGTCATCGAGCATATAAAATATAGAAGCATATTATTTACAAAACCTGAGAAATTCATTTCTATCATAGAATCTCTCACTTGATCTTGAGGGCATTCAACAACTATATGGATCCTAAGGTGCATCATCACCATCTTGCTCTTTCTCCCTCTTGATTATAGCATTGAGAATATGTCTCTTGGGATATTCACGAGTCCAATGTACTCAATCACATAGAAAATAATTATTTGTTGACTTGAAATATTTGTGATTGTCTTGACCCTTTCACTCTTTGTTAGTAGATTTCATAGTTGATTATTCCCTAGCATTAAAATTATTAGACATATTATCTCTCATATTTTTAACATAACTATCCTTGAATGATGGCTTGGCTTGAGATGAGTTCCCCTTTCGAATATCCATTAGTGACTCTTCTATTGTCATGGCAGATGCTTAGTTTTGGACACCCTATCACCTTAGCTCTTACTCGGCACAATCATGTAGGTTATTCATAAAGTTGAAGAGTAGTCTCTCCTCCATCATATTATGAGCCTCAAGTATTAGGGAATAGAACTCCTTAATATAGTTACGAATTTACCTCAAGTGTTTGAGAATTTCATCTTTTTATGTGTAATTTATGCAACATCTTTTTGGTATAACTATTTCTTAAACTCTTTATTGAATTAAGTCAAAGTACCTATTTTGCACATTCTCCATTCTATATCTATGATTCTTCTACACTACCATAACATTGTATTTTTAGTGAGATAAATAGTTGTCATTCATACTTTTGTTGTCTCATTAGTTAGTACAATACCTCATAATACATTTCCATGTGCTATAAATAATTGTCTAACTTCTTGGCATCTCGTTATCTCCTAAACATGGATTTGTCACCTCCACCCTCGGTGCCTCATGGGTGGACATCGTAGGAGTTGACAATATTGTCTTCTAAATTATCACATCGTGCCTTTATTCATCTTGATGCTTAATCAATGCCTCAACAATTGACTCCAAGCTAGTTAACATGTCCAAGACCCTTATGAACTTCTCATATGATACCATCAAGACTGTCAAAGTGGTGTTGGGCGGATTACCTCGAGTTACATTTACTGACGGAAAAATCCATTTCTACATGTAATTGTTATTTAAAATGATAATTTCTCTGAAAATTATGACAAAAATAAATTTTATTTCAATTATTTTAGGAATGGATTGCAGATCCACTCCTAAATAAGTGAAAAAATTTATTTCTATTCATAATTTCAAATTGGCATGTGAGTCCGTTGTCGATACACTTTAAAAATTTATATGATAGAATTTAATTTTGTTACTACTTAATAAATAGACACTCATTTCGTCACTATTTTATGTTAATAATGTTTTCGAAGAACATTTGTCCATTCAAAACTTCTTAGGGTTTGGGCCACATTTCCACTAATCTTTCCTTGCCCATCCAGCATTTTAAGGGTCAATTCGTTTATTTTTGTGTTCTTTGACCTAATTATCTATCATTAAGGTATGCAATTTAATTTTTTCTAGAGTTCAATTTGTAGTTTCACATTATATTATTAGTTTTTGGGTGCTCTAGTATTCAAACAACATAGATTTATCTGTTTTCGTTGATTAGTTTATTATTCTCATGAAAATATTATGAACAAAATCTTTTAATGCGAAATACAAATTGATATTTTTTGGAATTAATCTAACTCAAAATGCATTGGATTTTATCATGATTACATTAATGACATTGATGTAACTCAAAATATTTCATTAGATCACATGATACTTTAGTTTGAGCAAATAAATTCACCAGATATATAAATGCATATTGATATTCATGTCTATTGACTTTAGTTTGAGCAAATAAATTTCTAGTAAATACAAATTGATATGCATATCTACGGCTGAAGCTATCTCCTAATTATTTTATAATTTGTTTGCTTAAAAAATATTTTATTCCTTTTAAATTTATTATTATATTTTTCTTGTATGTGATATTTGTTTAATCTTTATGATTTCATCATTCATAGATAAATATGAAATATTTAGTTATTTGTATATGAGTAAAATACAACCGAAGGCTACTGGTAAATATTTAAGAGATTAATGGAACTCCCATAATCTCATTTTAATGAAAACTTCGACATGAATGATGTGATTATATTATTTTTATGATATTTATGTGATGCCATAAATATGTTAATACAACTATATTATAAAGAAGCCATTATCTACATTATTATAATTCAAAATATATTGGTATTATGTATTATAGGAATGAAAAATATTATACGAATTAATTTATTAATGGATGAAAATCATACTAGAAGATGAGTTTTTAACTAATAAGTTTGTAGAAGGGATTGATGAGTTCATTGGCTTTGTTTAAAAACACCCTTAATTTTTGGATTAAATAAAAATAAGATGTCCATATAATGACCATAAATGTCGAATCAAAGTTTCCAAGATGTGGACACAATGCGATATTATCTTGCAAAAATGAATTTTTTTGGAGATTATTATGTCTGGTATAAACATGGAGAAATAGTTATACCATAAACAATAAAGTATTATGTATATAAAAGTATTAATTCAAATGTTGCAACACAATATGTCAATTCTAATAATGCATGTGAAGCCATATTGAAGAATGTTATTGGTTTTTCCTTTAATCCAAATGTCGCTAATGATATCCCAAAATCATTAGTAAAATAATTTTATAAAATGCTAAAAGCACAAGAAGAAAGGGTATGACCAAATAATCCATATGGCTGCTCAAAGTTATCGGTGGTGGCCATAATTTTGAATATTTTAAAGATAAAATATCATTTTTAGAAAGTTATTTTGATGAAATGTGTGATTTATTATATGAATTGTTACCAAAGAATAATGTCATGACATATATCTTTTATAGCACAAAGATGTTAATGCAAGGTGTAGGCTTTCTTGCAGAAAAAATACATTGCTATATTAATGGCCGCATGATATTTTGGGATGAAGATGGTAAAACAATTGCTTGTAATTTTTATAACTATTCTTGGAACAAAAGATATACTTCATATAAAAGGTAGAAAATAAATATTCATAATAAGAATTTGTATTAATTTCTATAAAATCATCATCTACAATAATTATTTGCATCAAGAGCCATTACAATGAAAGTCAAAATTTTATATTAGGCTATGTACAAATAGAGTTCATCTATTTGGACAAACAAGGCAAAAATACTCTTCATGGTTGGTGCTTACCATACCGTATTATTTATTGTCATAGATATGTATGAAAAATAAGTATATATTTTTGTATGTCATCGTGTCTGGTCTGAGAAACCCAAAAGAAAAGTTGGATATTTTTCTGCAATCCTTGATTATGCAGCAAAAAAAATTATGAGAGCATGATATAAAAATATATGATATATCTAGAAAGTAGAACTTTAAAATGCAAGCAATATTTTTGTAAATTATAAATAATTTTTCAACATATTCAATATTACTAGGATGAAGTACTATAGACATATTATCTTCTCCTTGCTACATGGAGGACTATGATGTATTTTCTTCGAGCAAATGAGGAAAGACTTTTTGATTTGATAACCATTGTAAATTTTTACATGTGGAATATCTATTTCGAGTGAATATTAAGATATTTAAGAATGACCAATTAGTTATAAAATGTGTGCCACCATTAAGCTTAGATGTCAAAATATTAGATATAATGGGTTCAAAAATATTACAGATATTAATGCAGATTGTATTAATGCACAAAATTTTAAAAATTTTTATTATGGTTGGACAGAACTAGAGGTGTTAAATGAGTCATACCGTACTGATACGACTCATTATTTCAAGGCACAATCATATCGCCATGCCATGGATGACATGGTGGCTCAGTATACTAGCCTAGCACGACACTGTGGTGAAAGAATATTTCAACATGGTCATGCCTTACCAACAAGAGCATGATTCTTTCACATGCTGAGAAAGAATCCCATTGGCCACTTGGTTGCTTTTTAAAAAAAATTAGACTAGCCTGTGATGGGGTAGCCTAATTTTTTACCTCGCCCCATCTCAAGCATAGGGTCGAGGTCTAACTGTAAAAAAAAATCAACCATGCCTGTCATGTGATCACTCGGGCTAGTTTACCATGACACCAGGCTAGGCGCACAGGTCACGCCTAACCCTACACTAGGCACGATTCTAGACCGTGTCATGCCGGGCCAAGCACTAATGAATTGGGTTGGCCTCAATCTAATCCTAGGCTGCCTAACCTTTTTAGCATCTCTAAAAAATGAAATATCTTTTGGGATTTTCTTTATTGGAAAACCAATCTAATTAGGCACTAACTTAGTTTTGATGCAATAGAGAAGAACTTTTTTGAAAATATTTTTAACACCATCATGAATGTGAAATAAAAAACAAAAGATAATGTCAAATCAAGAGAAATTTTGAAAGAGTTATGTTCACATCTAGAGTTAAACATGGATGAATCAATAAATAATTTCTCTAAGGCTTGTTATAATAATAATGCAAAAAAAAAAAACTGTATGGATAACCGACAGTGCTCAGGTTTCCTGATGGATATGCATCTAACATTGGTAGATATGTTGATATAAAAAAACATAAATTATTTGAGATGAAAAGTCATGATTGCCATGTGTTTATGGAGAGGCTAATACCCATAGCATTCCATAATTATAGAAATTTGTGGAGAATATGGTCACCATTGCTTCATAATTGATAGATCCTTCTAGAGAGGTACCAAATATTGATGTACAAATTTACCTGCAGGGTATTGGAGTGGAGCCAAAAAAATAGCGAGTGCATGATGTAGGTACCCATGCATCTACATTTTAACCAGGTTTTGTTTGGAGCTCTTTATCTTCATCTTCCAATTATAATAATTTGTTTGATGAACGATTTTGCGAAGAGATGCAAGGAATTCATGATACTTCGCAATGAAAAAATGAAGAGATGCAACAAAATAATGAAGATATGCAACAAAATAATGAAGAGGTACAAAAGTAAATTGAAGAAATGAAAAAAAAAGAGAGATGAAGTAAGAATGAAAAGAGAGGAGGAAAGATGAAAAGAGAGGAGAAAAGATGAAAAGATATGAGGAAATACAATAGAAAATTTCGAAGATGGAGAAAATAATGTGCAAGTTGATAGATATTTCATCTTTTTTTTAAAAATCTGAAGATCCATCCAGATCTTCGGAGGGCAATAATCATCTCGACAAGAACTCATTGCTATTTGTTATATTCTGTTTTTTTTTTTTTTGTATTAAAATTGTGTGTGCTAAACTTTTGTTTTTGGTTTCTTGTTTTTTGATGTTATTAATGTGTACAGGAATGCTAAACTTGACATTTTTATATGAATCGAACTCAAGTTTTATAGGATTAGATAATCTTTCCCATTTCTCATAATATTTATTACATATAATTACTTTATTATGTATATATTAGAGCATATACAGTGTATATATAATGTATGTATTTGAGCATGTACAAATGTATACACAATGTATATATTGTCATATACATATGTTATGTTTATAAATTATATATTTGAGTGTGTGTCATTTAGAATATATTGTATTTGAGTATATACTTATATTTATATAGAATATGCACATGACACACACACGCGCACATATTATGTTTTCAAGTATAAATATGTATGCATATGCTCAAATTTAGTGAAATACAATTAATTTAACACGTGTGGCTTGCATGATGTAATGAAGTCTAAAATTAGTCTGCAATTATCCCAAATGACTTATTATTCAATAATTAGATAAATTGAAAAAAAATATTTTAGAGGAATTGTTGGAAGAGAAGAAAAATAAAATAAAAATTACATGATCTTTGTTTGGAAAATAAAATCGCATATTTCTTTTTTGATAATTATTTTTAAAAATCAACTTCATCGTATTAATGCACATCTCTAAGATTAAGACTGAACTGCTTCAATTTCTGATGGCAAATAGGAAAACAACTAGAGTACGACTCTTGAAACAGGCTTGGATGAGTCTTGGAAACACAAACAGGCATGGATTTCCGAATCACGCGGTCCCGGTTTCTCCTCATCGTCGCTGGAATCGCCACTCTCAGCATCGCCGGTAAGCGTCCCGATGACTGTTCTCGCTATTTTTGTTGTCGCTAATCCGACGTGCCGATTCTTCGCTGTTACTATTACTTTTCTATAATCTCGATTGAAGATTTAGTTGATTCCTCTCCTCGAGCCGACAGATCGCATTCTGAATCTGTGCGCTCGCGAGACCTAATTTGTTGTTTATGTAACTTGAGCATCTGGTTCGCGAAAGCTGTTATTTGTTTCCTCTCTGAGGAACACTCGCGCAGTCCAGCTTGGTGCTGCAGTGAACAGTTGTAGCCTCGATTGTGAATCTCCATTGCCAACATATAAGAACCACTTGCGCACACAACTTATATGCTAACTGCCACGCACTGCTGGAATCGCCGGTCTCAGTATCGCCGGTAAGTATCCTTATGGCTGTTGCGCACTGTTTGTGTGGTCGCTAATTTCATGTGCCGATTCTTCGCTGTTACACCATTAATGTTCTTAATTCGCGACTGAAGATTTAGTTGATTCCTCTCCTTAAGCTGACAAATCGTATTCTGAATCTGTGCGCTCGCGAGACCTAATTTGTTGTTTATGTAACTTTAGCATCTGGTTCGCGAAAGCTGTTATTTGTTTCCTCTCTGAGGAACACTCGCGCAGTCCAGCTTGGTGCTGCAGTGAACAGTAGTAGCCTCGATTGTGAATTTCCATTGCCAACATATGAGAACCATCTGCTGGAATCGCCTCTCTCAGTATCGCCGGTAAGCGTCCTGATGATTGTTGCGCGCTGTTTCTGTGGTCGCTAATCTGACGTGCCGATTCTTCGCGGTCATACTATTAATTTTCTTAAATCGGAATGAAGATTTAGCTAATTCCATCCCTCTAGTTTACAAATCGTATTCTGAATCTGCAGTGAACGGTAGTCTGGTTTGTGAATCTTCACTGCCAACATATAAGAACCATCTGCACACACAACTTATGTACTAACTGCCACGCACTCCTGGAATCGCCGCTCTCAGTATCGCCACTAAGTATCCTTATGGCTGTTGCGAACTGTTTGTTGGTGCTAATTTCATGTTCCGATTCTTCGCTGCTACACCATTAATGTTCTTAAATCGCGACTGAAGATTTAGTTGATTCCTCTCCTTAAGCTGTCAAATCGTATTCTGAATCTGTGCGCTCTCGAGATGAACATTTCATATTTTTCTGCAGTTCATAATTGAGAAGTGTTAATTTTTTCTCGTTTCACTAAATAGCGGAAAAGTGTCGGGAGCTAGTGGGGGAAGATGGTTCATCAAAAAGTGGGAAATTTACAGTCTTTACTTGCTTTGACATGGGCACTGGAACCCTAGCCTGCACTGTAAAGGAAGGGTTCAAGCTGTATGTCTACAACATTAGAGCGGCTCATGTTGAGCGAGCGAGAAATCTTGCAATCGAACGGGCACTGCTAGATGCAATTGGGCAGGGGTTATCTGCAAAAGATGCAGCAAAGCAGGCTCAAAAAGAAGGGGGCAAGGCAGCCAAGTTAGCCACTCGACAAGCAAAGCGCGTCACAGGCCCCATGGTATCTTCTGGGTGGGACTTCTTTGAAGCAGTCTATCACGGAGGCACCATGGCAGAAGGGCTCCTGAGAGGCAGCGGGACCTTGGTGGGTGCTTACTCAGGTGCGTTTCTCGGGGAGCAGAAGCTCGGACGCCTCGGTTATCTTCTAGGTAGCCACCTGGGGAGTTGGGTTGGCGGTCGGCTGGGATTGATGGTGTATGATGTGGCCAATGGGGTGAGTTACTTGACCCAATTTGGGCTGCCAGCTCAGCCACAGGTGAGCGAAGCTTCAAGCTATGATTGATTAAGCCTAGAATTTTGAACACACATAACTGTTCCATCCCTTGGATTAATTTTCATAAATAGAAACATTTGGATCGGACCCACCCCCATGTCCACCCCTCCCTCCTTGATAAAACCTAGATTTTTTGATGATTTGATAATTTATGTATAGTATTTTTTTTATTTTTAAAGAATATTATTTTTAATTTTTCAAAGTAGTTAAATAAATAAAAGACAAGGAATTAATCAGAATAAATTTTCCATTTACACACACACACACACACATACAAACGCACACAGGCACACACACGCGCACACACACACACGCGCACACACACACACAAACACACACATATTTCAATGTATCAAAACTGGGTAATTTTTGAATTTAATAATTCTTTTTAATTTTTTGAAGAAAAACATTATATTTAAATTATTTCTCTTAGTAACACAAAAACACAAATCTACCAAAGATAAACACGGACTTCGAACGGATACAAAAAATTCTTAAATTATTTGACTTAACTTTTTTATTAAAAATGTAATAAGACTCAAGATATTATATATGAAGTAAGGTTTCTTGCTATTATGCAAGGTGATGAAAAAGGAGATTTGTTTGGGTACATCACTTTTAAAATTAAAATATAATTTCCAAATTCAAAAATAACGAATTCAAATTTAATTTTTTTAAAATTCAAAATGGAGTTGCTACATTTCAACATATCAAGTCTACGAATTTTTGAATTAAGTATATATTTTTTTAAATTTTTGAAAACAAAAATCTTATTTAAAATTATTGTATTTGAAACAAAAAACACAACCCCCATAGATAAACATCATCTTTAAACATATAATAATAATTCATTATATGTTTTAAATAATATATTAATATATTGCTACTCTTAATTCATTATAAATATTACACACCCATATAATAATATAATAATAATAATAATAATTAGGAAAATAATAATTTTGGTGGAGAATGAATGGTGAAGTGACGACCGTCCAGCAAATAAGATCAAGGGTCAGGAATTTAAGAAAAAAAAAATAATCGGATTCAGCAGGAAGCTATTGTTCATCCAATTAGAACGGGAGGAGAGGTCAGAGGAGAAAGAAATACTCATAATAAACTGGAGGTAGCCACAAGGATCCACAGAGCGTGACCTCACTCACTGTCATTGGATATCTCCATTCTCAAGATCCCCCTCCTCTCTCTCTACATAAAAAAATAAGCAATGCGGCCAAGAGAGTTTTTTTTTCTTGGGGGTGGGGCGGGGGGGGGAGGGGGGGCGGGGGGAGAGCCGGGAAGTTTGGGCATGAGCAGCGAAGAAGTCTTGGTGGAGAAAATAAGCAAAATTTATGGTGAGATTTCGAAACTAGAAAGCCTAAAACCTTGCAGAGATGTGGATTTCCTCTTCTCCCAACTGGTCCTGACCTGCACCCCGCCAAGCTCCATCGACATCAACAACCTGACAGCAGGGGAGGAAGAAATGAGGGCCCAGCTGATCAGGCTGTGCGCAGAATCCGAGGGTCTGCTAGAGAGTCATTTCTCGGCCGTCCTGGCCACCCACGAGAACCCACTCGACCACCTCCACGCCTTCCCCTACTACACCAACTACCAGAAGCTAACCCAGCTCGAGCTGGCCGTCCTGCTCCGGCACTACCCCGGCGGCGCGCCCCGGAGACTAGCCTTCGTGGGTTCCGGCGCGCTTCCCCTGACCACGATCCTCCTGGCCCTGCACCATCTCCCAGCCACTGCGTTCCGCAACTACGACATCGACCCGGCGGCCAACTCGCAGGCCTCCCGCCTGGTCTCGTCCCACCCCAGCTTGTCCAGACGGGTCTCCTTCCACACGTCCGACATCACGAGGGTCACCCACGGGCTGGGCGACTTTGACGTCGTTTTCCTGGCGGCCCTCGTCGGGGTGAGCAGGGAGGAGAAGATCAGAGTCGTCGATCACCTGGCTCGGCACATGGCTCCTGGTGCATTCTTGATGCTGAGGAGTGCTCACGGTGCTCGAGCCTTTCTCTACCCCGTTGTTGATCCTCGTGATCTCCATGGGTTCGAGCTCCTTTATGTTTTCCACCCCACAGACGAGGTGATCAATTCCATTCTCCTCTGTCGAAAATACCCTCAACTATCTACTCAGCACCCCTCTGACCACCACCACCAACGAGATCTAGGTTCTGTCATTTTATCGAACAAGTCGTGTATAGATGAGATTCAAGCCTACGTGAACAGAATAAATAGAAATCTACACTAATAGATTTCTCTCTTCACTCTTCCACTTAGAACACCCCACGCCCTATTCTCTTTGTACAAACAAGTGGATGTGTAGAATGTTGTGTTGTCTACCTAGTTCTATCATTTGTCTTTCAAATAAATATGTGTGCATGTCAGAGTGTGAATGCTAAGGTGGCCACAAAAGATCATATATATACATATATTTATATACATATATACATATATATATATACACACACATATATACATATATATACACATATACACATATATATACATACATACATACATACATATATATAGTGAGAGAGAGAGAGAGAGAGAAAGAGAGAGAGAGAGAGAGAAAGAAAGAGAGAGAGAGAGAGAGAGAAAGAAAGAGAGAGAGAGAAAGAAAGAAAGAGAGAGAGAGAGAGAGAAAGAGAGAGAGAGAGAGAGAGGTGTGTGTGTGTGTGTGTGTGTGTGTGTGAGTATGTTGGTATATTGATCTTTAATTAGTTTTATTTAAAAGGAATTAGTAATTGTGAAGTGAAATTATCTGAAGCGTTCCACAACTAATGTATTTCCATCATATAGATTACAGACATATATATATGAAGTAATATAGTCTTTTATTTATTCTTTCTTCCTCCCTCTCCCTCTCCCTCTCCCTCTCCCTCTCCCTCTCCCTTCCAAAAAAGCACCAAACGCTGAAAATGAAATATTGCCTTTTATTTAAAGAAGCCACAGCCTAATTTTTTGAGCGAGGCAACAGTTTTTCAAAAATCAAAAAACGAAAAAACAGAAAATGAAATCAAAGGCCAACCAGCACCAAAACAAGAACGAGCCAACCTAATTTATATTCTTCGCTTTTCTCAGAGAAAAAAAAAAAAAAAAAAGCTAACAGCCACTGCACATTTTTTATCTCAGGACGTCGGTCCTGGGATCATTTTCTCCCATATGATACAAATTATACACCAGCTTCATTAATTATATTGCGCAGTTCTATCTGCTCTGCCAGAGAAGCAAAGCAGGTGCTCCTGATATCTTCTTACAAAAGCTAAATCATACATAGCTGCTAAGCACTATATATGCTAGATTATCAATTCTAACTACACTTAAGTAGCAGATGGCCAGATATCATACCTCACGAGCACCGAGCTGCCCTGAGAAAATTGTCAAATGGACTGGCAGGAGGAAGCCGCATTGCTAGGCGGTGGTCCACTAGAGTTGGGTCTTCTAAGCAACTGTCACTACTGCTTGCAATCTATATAAACAAACGTGCGTCAGACAGGTCACAGCAGTGATCAGAGAATAATAAAGGGAAGCAAAGATAGCACCAGCTAGCATATAAAATCAATAAAATTCTGATTAAATTATCAACCTATAAATACCCATTATCAAGTGATTTTTCATTTTAAATTTTTAATAATATATGTAACTTGTCAAATTAATTATTTTTTTAAGTGGTCATATATTATTAAAATTTAACATTAATTTTAATTCTCTAGGTCATTTCGATACTACAATAAAACCATATATATATATATATATATATATATATATATATATATTGAACTGATATATAATTTCTCTCGTTACCATTAATTAATTTTTTTAATGGATGAGGTCGTACACATTGTACAAAACTCTCACTTTAGTACATAATCTAATAGAAATTAATATCTCAGTAGCATTACTTCCTAGAGACAGAAATTATGCTTGATGAGTATAGAACTTAAGATCTATCATCCTTTGATGAAGAGATTTGGTATCGTATTAAGACATAATCTATAATATATGCATGCAATACAAGTATTACTAGAGGTGTCAACCGGGCCGGGGCGGGCCGGCACGAGGCACGGCATGATTCGGCCGTGCTTGTGCCAGCTCGGCACGGAAATTTCTCGTGCTCGGGCTCGTGCCGTGCCGAGGTCAACCGGGCCTCGTTCCGTGCCTGGCCCGGCACGGTATCGTGCTAAAACTAATTTTTTTAAAAAAAATTAGGATTACGGGGGCGCCGAATCCCTAATTTTTTTTAAAATTATGGTTTTTGGCACGCCGAAAGCCTAATTTTTTTTTTAATTTATGATTCGGCTCGACTGGGCCGAACCCAATAGATCGTATCGCGGGTCCGTGCCTGGCTAAACTCCATAAAACCGTGACGAGCCAGGCACGGTACTGTACAGTAACCGTGCCGTGCCTGACCCAGCACGAAAGCACGGTCGGGCTTGAAAAAAATGAGTTACGTCCCGTTTGACACCTCTAAGTACTGTAAGGGTGATCAGTCATGATACTATTTTTGCTCAAACATATTTAATTTGAGAATTTTTAAAAAATATAGTGTGTTAGTATTTATATAATCATAATATGTAATTTTTTAATTATATATCTATATTTCAACATCTTCCATTAATTTGCCATATTTTTTTAGCCTTATATTATTTCTCTTTAACATGTTAAAATCATGCAAGATATTTTCTTCTGATTTATGGTAATTGATGCGATGCCTAGGCATTCTATTATCATTTTATTTGTAATTTTGCTCTTAGACTCTGTGAGGTAGACGAAACAATTTTATTTCAAAAATTAAAATCTAAAATGACATATACTAAAAATGACAAAGAAATAAATTTGATTAATTAAGTCATTTATATTTGATTTGTGTCAGAATTTGGACTCCGTGAGGTAGGATAAACAATTTTATTTTAGAATTTAGAATCTGACATTACATATGCTAAGGAAATACAAAGATATAGAATTGATTGATGAAGTCATTTGTTGTCAACACCGCATCTCCTTAAGAGTATTCGGCACTACCTGTAAGAGAGTGCTGATATAGAAAATCTAATATATAATCTCATGACCCATAAATTAAGTAATGAAACTACCTATCATATATTATAGTACATTGTTACATGTTATTTTATTATGTTTTTATTTAATTAATTTTTTATGATTTATTAAAATGATTGAGAAATAATAAAAAATAATAATCAATAAGTATAACAAAATAATGATATACAAGATATCAGTATGTTTTTAAATTGAGCATATCACATCAAACTGATCCTCACAATATATATATATATATATATATTCACACATGCTCTTATTTTTTATTTTCTTATTGATTTATAATTCAATCACTAGGTATTTTTACATTCATTTAACAATGTCTTTCAAAAAATTTAACTACCATTTTTTTTTATTTTTTATTTTTACAACTAACCTCACGTAGGTAATATAAGATTTAGTTGATAAAAGTAAATATTTTTTCAATTTACTATTAGTGATTGACCTAACCCAGATAATATAAGATTTAATGTTTTTTCAAAAGAAATTTTTAAATTTTATAATATCTAAGATTATATTTATTTTTTTTAATTAATTTTTTATATATTATTACTAAAAATGACAAACTTGACTTAAACCAACCCAACTTGACCCAACCCAATCTTAGCTTGAGATTTTTAATGTAAAATCATGGTGGGTTCCAGTTGGCTCTCAACCCAACCCAGCCCAACTCAACCTTCTCAAGTTGCATTTCTTGGTACTCATGTTTTGACACATAAATAAAAAATAATTAATTAGACTTCTTATGCCTATATCCTTCACATTGTGTATTGTGCTACATGTTTATACAATAGACTACTTGGATAATGAGAATGCTTAAATTAATGTTTTTATTTTATATTTATATAACTTATTTACAATTGTTTTATTTTGTACATAACAAAAAAATAAAATTATTTTTTTATATCTCCTCATTAATATGTAATAATTCAATATAAAATTAGAGAACCTAAAATTTATATATTTATACATTTATATATAATTGTGACAATGACCATCATAGCCATCATCACCATTAACTCCAATTAAGTAGCCGTTGATCATTGTTGCTTAGTGATAGACATTTGATTAACGTAATATTTAGGATCTCATATCACTACAAATTCACAATATATGTTCCTATAACAAATTAACTAGATAACATATTTATGAAGAATTTAAGAAGACCTTTGCTTACTTTTCTTTCTTCCAAATTTAATGTTCTTTATATTTATGCACCAATTTAATTGGTAGGTATGGAGGGGTTGTGGGGTGAAATAATTTATTTTGAATCTATTATGTTTTTTTTTGATGAGAATATACAACATATAAGTTATCACAAGACCTTTTTTCGTTACATATAGAATTAATTTTTTTTTTATATTATATGTTTTTTATGATATGCAATTTCTCTGAGTATTTTTTAGTTTTTAAACTAATATTGATTTTAGTTACTTAATTATTAATTTTTTTATTTGAACTAAGAACACAATTTTTTGTTTAATTTTTATATTACAATTAAAATTATTATAATAAAATATAGTTGTGAATTGTGATATTCTAATTTTTAAGAGCAAAAACATTTTGGAGCAAAAATAAAAAAAAAATTATCTCATTCATTAGAGTATAGAGTGGTCGTCCGCCACAAGATATCTAATTACCACCACCACAACTATCATTTGAAATTGACAATCACACATATTTTTAAGGCTACAATGCTTTGCAACAACTAATCAATGCATCATATTACTTCAAATATAATTCTAGATGACTATACAAAATATATTGAGATAAATTATCATTTCATTAGAGAAACAATTAATGAGAAATTAATCTTCATAACCCATGTTCCTAAATACTTTAGGAGCATAGTTATTTAATCGAGATTCAAATTGAGAATTAGAATTATTGATTAATAAATCAAGAATGAAGAATCAGATCGAATCAAATCAAGAATCAAATTTTTTATGATTTTTTTTCATGTTAATTAATTCATATTTTTTATAATTGACAACTTTTTTTGATATTCTAGTTGTTATTTTTGTGATTTTTTGGTATTTTATTACTTTTTCATGTTAGATTCATAATATCAAAGGTTGGAGTTATTTTTTTCTACGTTA
Organism: Sapria himalayana; assembly: GCA_029783825.1. Classification (NCBI taxonomy): domain Eukaryota; kingdom Viridiplantae; phylum Streptophyta; class Magnoliopsida; order Malpighiales; family Rafflesiaceae; genus Sapria; species Sapria himalayana. Next base: position 4,987,178 of record JAREIK010000009.1, read on the forward strand.
ATTAAATTCTACAGCTAATAATTTTTTTTGATATTTTAATTTTTATTTGAGTTTTTTTGAGGATATTGGACCATTGAGAATCGGTATTAAATCAATTCATATGAATCGATTCGCAATTCAATGATTTAGTCTTAGATTCTTCATATTTTAGATTCTTTTAAAGAGTCATATCATTTATCGCTTGAATCGTGAATCGAATCGTAAATCAAATAATAAATCATACAATTTTAAAAATAATATTTAAGAGAACTCCATATCACACTTTTCCTCCAAGCTGAATATTGAATTACTTTATTTTATTTTACATCGGAGCATCCATAGTGTACAAAGTGATACAATTATATTATATATATACCATATTATTCATTGGATTATTTTTATTTTTTACAACTTTTATGGAAAAAAAATTAGTTTTTTATTTAAATCATTATAGGAGTATGGTAAGATTCATTAGGATCCCATACATACATATCATAAAATCAAAATTTTCAATGGGAAAGCAATTGTAAATTTATAATCACAAACTAATTAATCATTTAATATACCCACAAAGAGATGAGCAATTTACTCAAACTCTGATCGAACCTCGAGAGATGCCTTTGGTCAATCAAACCATATGTGAAAAATGAAAAGCAAAGGCCTACATCACTAAGCTAATCTAATACCCATAAATGATGCAAATATTATATCTTTTTCAACTAAGAAAGTAATTATAATTGCTTATGGGACTTTCTTTGCAATTGAATTCATTATTAAAGGTTGCTTTTATGCCAAAAGACACATTAGTAGGAGCTCTAGTTTGATCCATCCGACATGCAAATAATAAAATTTCTTTCAAATAAGTATTGAGAAATAGCTAGTCAGGATATCTCTACATCTTCTAGCTACAAACAGACTACCGACTAGCAACAAATTTTGTGAGATAAATCCAAGAGAAAGTACCACGCCATAGAATGAAAGTCATGAACCAACCTAGGTGCATTATACAGAGACAATACAGTGTACATTACACTATTTGTGCACAAATAAGCTTTACAATGTAAGCAATATGCTGTTACTGTACTAATTTTGAAATATTAATTTTTCAAAAAATAAATATTATATTAAAAATTTGTAAAAAAATGTGATTTCATAAAAAAAATTAGAAACTATAAATTTATATTAAATTATTGTAAAGAAATAAAACTATTGTAATAAAAATAATAATAATTATTTTTCTACTTTTGATAGAAAGATCTGCCTATAAATTATCTTAATCATTTTGTTCATTAAACAAAATTACATAAGTATTATTCATATTTATTTTTCGTTATTGATTTCTAACATGATATTTAAGTTAACCCAAGAAAAATTCAACCTATATTTGTGTACGGAGGCGTGTGCTTGTAGAGTGATAGGGTGCACACTCTAATGGTGACAGCAGAGGCATGTGCCGTTGGTAGTAGCATGCACGTGTGGTTGAGGGTCAGCAGAGTAAGAAACAGTAGGCTCGTGGCGGTGACCCACAGCGGTGTGTCACATATTGGGCTGAAATCATAACTAGGGTTTTGGTAGAATTATATAAAAATAGATATTATATCCATTGAGGATGCCGAGAATTTTACATAATATTAAAAGAAACAAACTGATTACTAGAATCATCCAAGAATCCTCACAGAATCCATCCATCAAGACATGATAGAGAGAAGTATAAAAATTATTCTTCTAGGACGACAACTTGTGATTCAATTTTTTTTTGTATTACTTATTTTTTTACTTCTATACTCTTAGACATTTCATGTGCCAATATTTTTTAGTTATTTTGTATGAAATTATTAATATTTTTATACTTATTTGAGCGTTAACTAAAAAAATTTCTCTAAATAACTCTAATATTAATAAACCCTGATATAATTTAAATATATTTGGTGGACTTAGTAGAGCAATTACTTGAAGGAATGAAAATATATGAGAATAGAGATATTTTCCATGTCACAATTTGAGTACACTTTCCACAAACCTATGGATTAATTGTGACTTTCTTTCTTGATCATAACTCTACAAAATAAGTCATGATATTCTTTTTACACTACGATTCTATAACCGAGTTATCATAATCTTTTTACGGTGTGATATTATCTTTATGATTATAATATTTTCTTAGAGTCAAAACCATATTATCTCAAAAACACAATAATGAATATTACCTAATTTTCGTGTCTTTATAGCCTAATGCTTCACTGGTACCTACAAATAGTCATGATGTTTTTTAGCGCAACGACTTAATTGATAAAACCCCAAAATATAAATTAAATTTAGTTGTGACAATATTTTCCATCACGTCTTTATGTTCCATCAAGACCACACTCAAATCATTACATTTCTATCACAACGACTTTGTGTTCTAGAGAAAAAATACTAAAGTCACGGTCATTCTTAGTTGTGGTATTTCATGCCACCGTAATATTAGTATTCTAGATAAGATTCAACACGACAAAAAAATTATTATATCAACCCAAAGTTGACTTTACGCTTAAAAAATCAAACAAAACCTCAAAGTATAAAACAACACAGAGTTATTCACAAAAAAAAAAAAAACAAATTTCTAGCTAAGAGCATGCAAAAACCTTTACGACATAATTTCAAACCCAAAATAAAAGACAAATGAAAAATGAATGCAAGAAACATTTATTTGAAAATTAATTTTATGATTTAGATCCTCACTAAGATAGTAATTAAAAACCCTCGATGCCACATAATGTCACTAGACTACAAATAAATCACATAAATTATATCCTAATATCAGGCTAAATTAAAATCTATAGTAAATTTGATATAATTTTATTATGATAATGTAAATATATTTATGATAATATTATGATTTGGATGTTAATTGATTTAGATGCTAACTAGAAATAAAATTCAAGATTTTTATTATATAGTAGATTTATGCATGTCGACTATAACAAATGATAAAAAGTATATCATGGATCATACTCATGAGGTATGATAAGAAAAAGATAAGTCTTTGTAAAATTAACACATAAGATAAACCTATGAGTAAAAACTTGAGATTAAAATAAATTTAATTATTGAGAATGATACTTACGAAGCTAGAAACATACAAATATTTAAGACTAATATATTGTATATATTATAAAAAAATTGACATTCCAAAATATTTGGAGATTAAGTAGAACATATAATCAATGAATTTAATATAGTATATGAATTATGTATCAGTTGTAGTATACGATGACAGATATATCACAGGACACATGCAAGTGAAGAGATATCATATAATGGTGACATCCCAAAATTCAATTTTTCTTGTATGATTTTTATATGAGATTCACAGAAAAACATATGTTAATTGACATGAGTATAACACTTATAAAATATTAAGTACAAATTTATTTATATGCAAATCATTTCATTATTTTAAAATATTATATATCATAGAATTAAAAAAATATACTCAAAATGATCATCAATGATAGCTAATATAGTCTTAAAATAAACATAAAAATAACATATGAAAAAAAAAATATGTGATTTCAATGTTGAAATATCAATAATACAACTATAAGAAAATCTTTCTTGATAACGACAATCCAAATATAACAATCATCTTGTATACCAAAAATAAGTAAACATATGAATGACATGTTAATGAAAATATATGTTATTTTGAAAGTGAAATAACAATAATACAATTAAGAGGAAATCTTTCTTGATAATGACAATTCAATGATAACAACCACCTTGTATATCAAGGGAGCACGAGAAATATTTTTTACATGAATGTATTTCCCAAATACCAAAGAAATATCATCATACACAATAAAATTAGTTGACCATAGAGTCTAAGTATGCTTCTGAAAATCAAAGTCTATCAACTCAATTCGTATAACTATTAATTAACTGTTAGTTGATGAAACAGCCGGTATAATTCTTATGGGATCGATATCTAGACTTACATTAACTGCTTGTTGATGAAACTCTATTAGATAAAAGACGATTATCAAATGGGGCTTTGGCATTGTTTATAATAGAATATGATCACCAAACAATATATTTTGATAACATAACAAAATCATAACATATACTCATTTCAAACTCCTAAATGATAAATATGAGCCAATACTCATATTATTAATAATGATATCCTATTTATTATATTATTTTCCAGCTCTAAAAAAATTACTGTAGCTAATGACAGGCATTCAAAAACTGAGAACTTAACTATGATTATTTCATCATGTATTACATAATCCAAATTATCCTTTTAGTCTACTCTTTATAAGTTATTATCTAGACAAATCAACTATAATTTTGTTTTTACTTTATATGATATTTGTTTGCAAGTTTGAGAAACTATAAGGAAGTCTCCATTTGAGATTTCATAAGACGAATTGTATATTCTCTCATTGATAATAAAATCTCCTTATAAACTTTCTTATATATTCTCAGCTTGAACACCAACCATCGACCAAATCAATAATACTTTACCCAAATTTTAAAAATAATTCAACCTTAAAATATGAACATATTAGTTAGTAAAACATAAATGAAGAGAGACATAGTAAACATATGATAAAATAGGACTTAGGTATATCTTTGCTTTTCTTTATTACTCTTTGAGATGAGTATGAATATAGAAATTTTGAAACAGATCACTAGTCATTATTTGTCAGAATTTTCATAAAATAATAAAAAATTAATTTGATAAAAATATTAAAAAAATAAAAAAGTAAAAATATATTAAAATATGTATCAAACAGTTTAATACTAATTAAATAAATTATATGATTATACACCATATTTCTTGCATCAACATATTCTAACAAAAAATAATAGGATTTTAATGAATGTATAACTAGGATTTATTTTTAATGAGTTTAAAAAGAGTATGAATCCAAAAGTCATACCTTGATCCATTAATCTTTTCTCCTTTATCTTTGATCCTACTTGGAAACTAGGTAGCAGAGAGAGTCAACATCAACAATAAAGGAACATATTAATATTTTATACTATGTTACTCTTATAGATTCATCATATAAACAAAAAGATTCAGATCATTTTGAATCTGAAGAGAGTAAAATTTCTTGAGTAGGAGGATTTCCTTCAAACTCTGATATCATAAAATTAAAAGATAAATTACCTAAGAAAAGATTTGTAGCGCGGAGATTCACCCAGATATTTAATGTAGACTATCATGGCACTCACTCTCTAGTATCCAAAATAATATTAATACATATTCTTATATCTTTTGCATTATTTCATAGTTATAAGATACATTGATTAAACACGAAGAATATATTATTTCATGATCATCTTGATGAATAGGTGTATATGAAGCAACCACTTAGATTTTGAGCAGCATAGATATATATAATTTCATATTACAAAAAATTTTATATAGCCCAAAGCATCGAAAGCTTGATATATGATATTTTCAAAGAAAATCATATCATTTGGATTACATAAGCGTGTTAATGATTTTATTTATTTTTTTTAAAGCAGTCCTAATAAAAAAAATAATTTTGTTGATTGTCTATATGAATAATATTCTCACTATTAGAGATAATGAAATTGGAATTACTCAACTGAGTGAGTATCTTCATGTATAATTTTAGATAAGAAAACTTGAGAGATCCAAATACCTTTTAGCATAAAAATAACTTATTCTATTGACATCATCTTGTAATTGAAAAAATATATATTTGATACTCGCATGGATTAATTGTCTAGGTTATACTCCATTAAATAATCCTATTAATCTAGACACCAACTCAAACATATGTTACCCTAATTTATCTCTACCTATTATATAAGGGCAACTGATATATTTTTCATTTTGAGTAGTATTATATTTTTATGTTTCATAGACAAATATGAACATCATTGGTGAACCTTTTCCAACTGAGCACATCACTACCTAGCCAACCCGAGCATACAAATCATAAAAGACCAATAATATCAAATACAATTATCAATGCTCATGCTCATTTTCTTCTCAAATGCAACTATTAATACTTCACTACCTTTCCGTAATATCAAAAAGCAAGCCAAACACATTCTAAGCCTACTAGTTAAGAAATTTTAATTAGGCATGAATATCTCAAACAAGCACAGAATATTGAATAACAAACAAACATACTGTTAAATTAATTTGTTATCCACTACAAAGAATGCACAAGCAATAGCTGGCTCACCTTCCTAGGCACCAGGAATCCATTTTTAGGAAAGGTTGAGCAAGTGATATCAGATGCTACACCATGACGATGGGTTTCTTGGATCAGCCACTTAGAAAGTTTCTTCCTTGTTCCATTCCTGAGAGCTTCGCAATGCTCAGACGCGGCATCATATGGGAGCGGAGATGTTGAGGTCACTATTCCTGCCACTTGACCAGCCACCTCAAGAGACTGTGCAAGCACGAACCAAGCAAATTCGTTAAACGCCAAACCATCAGAGAACACAAGGCCAATAACTTTGGATAAAGGTGAGAGAATACCGATTCCAAGAGCTGCCCAATGCCCATTACATGGGACATCATATGAGACGTTTGAGGATTGGAGACGGAATGAGACTTGATGGTCATCGACGCTTCACATGCCTCATCATCTCGAACTGAAGAATTTGCTGCAATATCCTGCTAAAAGATAAATTTAACATCAATTTTTGAATTTAACCGCGATCGAGCTACCTAATTATGAAAAAAAAATCCACAATAACCACTAATTTAAAATTAAATTTAATAAATATATGTTTGTTATATGCGAACACATATAAAACATATGAACACATATCTGTGTTTTATACCGAGTGCACAAGCCTTTTGTATAGCGAATGGTGTGAGAGACCAGTCCGACTACCTCAAACCAGAGACCCATCACCCCATATCACGACTTCTTTTAAGAAAGCACACATAATAGAAATTCATTTTAAAAAGAAGTACCTCATCCAAGGCATCTGATTCTTTGGAACAGTAGGGTTCATTGTTGTTGTCCACGTCAAGTGGTACGCATGGACCAAATAAGAGCGCATCATCAGGGATGAATGGTTCCCACAATTGTGCAGCTAAATTTCCTTCCTCAATCTTATGAAGGATGGAAAAAAAAGATAGGATGAACACATATGCAGTCTGTTCGTGCACGTACTTACATTCACTAATAGATGCGAAAGATGGCAGCAAATTTCTATTACCTCTGCTAAGTGAGGAAGCCTCATATTCAAAATGTCCGATATGAGGCTGTCAGATTCAATTTTGCTGCATTGCATGTCATGAAGAAATGACCTAGCCAGGTTATTATCTGTATCAGAACCATATCCTCTGAGATCTACTTCAGGCTTAACACATAAATGTTCATCACAAATGGCCAAAAAAGGATCAACCTGGGTTAACACAACACAAAAGTTGAGACGCAATCAAGAAGAACCTGAAAATTAAGACTCGGCTAATATCCATTATAGCGTCAAGTGACAAACAAATGAAAATTTGAGAATTATATTTTTCTGCTCACCACCCTGCATAATTTTTTTTTAAAAAATAATATCATGAATATAAAAAAAATGACAAATTTTGATCCACCAAGGCATCCACTTAATAATTTAAAGATACAGAATTTTCTTATATAAAATAAATTCAAAAATAGAAAAAACTTAATAATTCAGGATCTTAAATGGAATAAATGTTTTTTTTTTTTTTGAGTTCCATAATAATTAACCAAAAAAAAAAAGTAAAGATTGTGCCCAATACACAAAGCTCTCGCTTAGTGTAGAGTCTGAGAGCAGTAATATCTTATGAGTATTAAGATTTGACTAATATCAATTACAAAGTTAAGATCAACCCTACATAATATTTTTTTTAAAATAATACCATAAATATAAAAAATAACAAATTTTTATCCAACAAGGTATCCATTTATTAGAATTCCCAATCATTAATAATTTAAAGATCTGAATATTAATAGAGAAAATAAATTCAAAAATAGAAATAACTTAATAATTTGGGATCATAAATGGAATAAATGAATATTTTTTATTTCCAAAATAATTAATCAAAAAAAAAAATTACCAAATACACAAAGCTCCCGCTTAGTGCAGATTCTGAGAGCAGTAATATCTCAGGATTATTAAGACTTGACTAATAATCATTACAAACTTATGATCAACCCTACATAATTTTTTTTTTAATTATACCATGAATATAAAAAATGATAAAATTTTTATCCACCAAAGGTATCCATTTACATGACTTCCCAATCATTAACATATTAAAGATCCGAATGTTCATAGATAAAATAAAATCAAAGATAGAAATAACTTAATATTTAGGATCATAAATGGAATAAATGTTTATTTTTGGGTTCCAAAATAATTATTCAAAAAAAAAAAAAGAGAGAATTATACCCAATACACAAAGCTCCCGCTTAGTACAGAGCCTGAGAACAGTAATATCTCTAAAGTATTAAGACTTCACTAATATCCATTACAAAGTTAAGATAAACCCTACATAATTTTTTTTAATAACACCATGAATATAAAAAAATGACATTTTTTTCAACCAAAGATATTCATTTACCAGTCTTCCAAATCATTAACAAATTAAAGATTCAAATGTTCATTGATAAAATAAATTCAAAAATAGAAAAAACATAATAATTTAAGGTCATAAATGGAATAAATGGTTATTTTTGGGTTTCGAAATAATTAATCAAAAAAAAAAAACAAGGTTTTACCCAATACACAAAGCTCCCGCTTAGTGCAGGGTCTGAGAGCAGTAATATCTCATTCTCAGCAGTTTTGCTCCTGAAAATCACAGAGATTGTGTCTGCCGAGTCTCAGACTTAAGACCTACAATCCTTGGAAGAAGATACTTGAACAAAAGAATAAGTGCTCAAGAATAAGTAATGGAGGCAAAAAAGCAGAAAATTGCATCAAGCATAAGTGCAATCATTTGATAAATAAGACATGTCAATTTATAGGTTTATGTTGACATGGAAATAAAATACATAAAAAGCTATTGGAATTTGAGCATGAGACTTACATCAACAGGCATTAGTGACTTAAGTAAGTCATTTAGCTCAAGAATTTGATAAGTTTTGGCTGAAAAGTTCAACATGCTTGATGATAATATGAAAATCGATCTCTTGTGCACCGGAGATAGCAGTTCTGAAAACAGCAGTTGAGAATAATTCTACGTCACAATATACTTGCATCTGCTGCCTACTTCAAAATTTTGAAAAAAGTTGAAATAATAGGCCTTACCATTTTCAGAGTCCAAGGATAAATTTCTAAGTGAGAGAGGCAGCTGAAAGTAGCGGATTACAAGATTTCCTTTTAGTTTCTGAAACACACAATTTTTACATAAAATATAAGCAATCAATGTTGTTTTCATGACACCATAGTAATAGTTTTGCATTTTGCTGTGGACACTGCCATTTGCAGAACACAAACAAGAGGAAACAAGTACACCAAAAGCAGTATGAAATCATGGCTAACTGCTGAAACTTATAAAACTCATGGAAACATTTGATATCTACTGATTTTTATGCTTGTCTAATATTAATGAAAAAGATCGTAACTAGTGCACCAAGCTCTCATTCAGTATGAAATCTAGGAGAGATTAATATCTCAACAATTTTATCCATAAAAATCAAAGAGGATAGGTCAAATGAGTCTTTAATTCGAGAGCGATCACTCCTGGACGAAAATGCCCATCATCCCATCAAAATATAACCTCTTTAAGGATAGTAAGTCTTAGGTTCGAGACTCATCAAATGCATTCTCTCTGATTTTTATGGATAAATTGTCAAAATATTAACTTCTCAGACTCCACGCTAAACTTGAGTCTTTTACACTAGAAATCATATTTTAGTGTTCAATAATTAAAAATTTTTATACCTCTCTCTAATCTAATAGGCTCGTCAAATATACTTAGTTATTTGGGGGAGAGTATAAGTGACATCGTAGACATTATTTGATTAAAAAGATTGGACATGTCGAGTCAAACTATCAAGTGACCTTAGTGCAAGTTGAGCATTGTGATTTGAGAAAATATTTTATATTTTAATTGATCAAAATAGCGATGCCTTCGATACAAAAATTGTTCAAGAGATGTAAAATGGGCCGTGCATTGCTAGCACGCCCCATATTTTCTAGGCCTAGTCAGGCCACCATGGAGTGTCAAGCACGGCACAGTGCACGGTCCACCAGCCCAGGATGGAACAGTGGGCACGATTGGGCCGATCGTGCTGCGCGTAAAAAAAAAACAGCTACCTATCCACATTTTTTTTAAAAGGAATGCCATGTGAGGGGGCGGTCAAATTTAAAAAAAAAAAAAAAATAAAACAGCCCACGTAACTGCCCGAAAGGGATCCAATCGGGCACCCGCCTGGCCGGTTTACCATGCCGTCAGGCCAGGCACGAGGGCCGTGCCTGGCCCGGCACGAACCACGGTTCATGTCATCCCAACAAGACATGAACCATGCCAAAGGGAAGCCCAACATGGCCCATTTGACACCTCTAAGTTATTGTTATAAGCATTTAATAAACATGTCTACTGATATATTTGTCATTGACCCCAATTAAAATACATACGATTAAACTGACAAATTATATAATTAGATATTGTTGCAATTATTTTGTTAGTTTTATATTATGAGTTTAGGATCACAGTTATTCCCTTATTTTGACAAATATTTCTAATATTTTAACATAAAAATCTAGAGAAGAGACATATTTTCAATGGACATCTAGTATTAATAATTAAATTGATGAGCAATAGAAACTAAGTTTATTATTAAATCCATTGAATAATATTACAATAATACTTTGAAAATAAGTATATATATATATATTTATTAACATTGTAGCACATGATTGAGCAATAAATTTAAGTGGCAATTACTTCATATACTTGTTATTTGGATTGGAGGTCAAAAATCATATAGCAACTTGACTAAGGGAATTTTATATTTTCTAACTTAGAGATAATAATTCAACTTTAATATGCTAGATATTACATGAGTGAACCTCTATTTTTGAATTTATATTAACATTTAATATTAAAATATTCTTTAAAATAAGGACAAAGTTTCATAATGACTTTTTTAGAAAACAAAAAAAAAAAAAAAACAAAAAGACATAAAATGAAGTCAAGAGAGCTCTCGCATAAAAATGACATATACTAATATTTTGGTATCCTAAGAAATAGTAATTTACTCTGTAGAGTATTAAGGATTTGAAATTAGATTACTATCACAAAGAAAGTCTACATATTATTACTTACATATCGATGTAGTTTTTCTAAATTCCCACTCCCTTCGCTCAAACCAAACCAATACAATCCATTAGTCCATATAAGTGCCTCGAATCCCTAGAGATGGAGCAAGTAAAACCCATGTCCTAATAGCATTAATGATTTATATGACAAATTCTCTAAAGAGAAAATATGGTGTCCCTGTGAATCAAATTCACAACTCTACTATAAGAGCATTCATTCTCTTTACCAACTATGTTGTCGTGTCATCATAAATCACAATCACATTAATGTAGTTGGTACACATTGATTTAGTTAGATATCAAAGGAAGAGAATGATAAACTCAGTTCCTTTTCTATCATCCATATATTATATGTTCATAATTTCCCTTATAATTTATTATCATGGAATATTATTATAAAATAACTTAATTAGTTAATTGTAATATTATTTTTTTGCTTTCAAATATTATTTTACAAGATTGGATAGCTTTCACATATTTATTTTGGAACTAAATGAAATAAGTTACTTATTTTACTTTGTTTCTAATAAATTTCATAAAAGATTAATAATCTTTGGCTCCCAACTTGTTTATTCATATTTTGGTTATCTTCTATTGGATAACCCAAGACTTATGAATATGAAATAATCTCCTCTTTTGATTGTGATATAAGCTAACTAAAAAAATATATCAAAACTTATCATCTAACATCATTCCAAATCTAGCATGACTTGTTCCACTAATTTATACAAATATTTGAAAACCAAATAAATTTAACAATTATGATAGTTTCCAATATTATTTTATATTCATTGATAATTGCTTACAAATTATATATTTATATGAATTATCAATATAAAATAAAATTATATATTTAGTAATAATTATTCTTAATTTAGATATGAGAAGTAGAAAGATTAAGTATTTTTAAAATTTTTGTATACTTTTATAAAATAATAAAAATATAATTTAATAATAATAATATTAAAATATTAAAAACTAGCAATACATCAAAATATACTTATGGACATTTCATTTATAATTTTCATAGATGCCAATTAATACATTAATTTTTTTAAGTCATTACACCAACCAAATATGAGATTACTGAGAGATAACGTATGTCTCATTGAAACCAATATGTTATTTTTAATACATATAAGTATTTTTAAAAAAAAATTAAAAATTAATATTTTAATCACAAAATAACTAATTAATTAAATACCCTTTTATATTCTCTTTATTAACAATACATCATTTTAGATTTTATATCTAGAAAATAAAATTTAATGTATCTTCGTATTTTTATGTATATCTATTTTGTAAAGAATCTATTTCTTGGACGAGACTTATTGTGTTAGTACTCTAAAAATTGAATCGTTGAAGAGGAAGGCAAAACATTTGATGGAGATTACTAAGATATTTTTATACAAAGTATAAGATATTTGCATATTTATATTATATATATATTTCTATCATATCAAGATATTACCTAATTTCTAGTGCATTTATGAGATATGGAAGGAGTAGCATGATGTGATCTCACCATGAAAGGAGAAGAATAATAGGTGATAGAACTTACATAGAGAGTTACAGAGATGATCTTTTCTCTCATCCCTCTCTCCTCTCTTTTCGACAAAAAACCTACATAGCAATAAAATTCAACACATCATAAAGAAATTTTAATTATTCACTTTTTCAAATAGCACTACCATATTCCATGGTTAGAATTTGTCATAGTAAAAGAAATCGCAAAATAAAAGTTCCTATAATAGTTATTTTTACCTCTTTAAAATTTATGAAGTTCCCATAATCAACACCAGGAGAATCTAAATACTCTCTTGGAAAATTAAATGATCTTGGTAATAATTTTACTAATTTTGATCTCTGAACAACTCTCTGAAATAATTAATAAGGTAGTATTTAACACTATATCTCATAAATTTTATTTTACCCTAGGCATCTTATTAGTTTAATATACTTTTTTCATTAGATAGCATTAGGATACTAACGTCTCTTTCTAAGTAACCCAAATTACTATATCATTCACTATAGTAATTTATACCACGAGAACTTTTGTTATTAGTAATACATGAAAAATAGCAATGGAAACTAATTATAATGAGGCAGCTAGCAAGCATGTTCCAGTCCAAATTAGTAACTAAAAGTTTTACAAAGAGTTGACTATAAAATTAACTTTTCATTAGTAGCCGAGATGACTAATGCAATACATTATTATTCATTGCAATTCGCCAGTTATGCACATATATGAAAAGTTATGCACAAACAATGGCCCTTTCAATAGGATGGCTCTGATATCACAGCAGACAACATAAAATTCAGGAAAATAACATAAATAGAAAAGAAGATGCTAGGTTAGATTACATAGTAATACGTTCTAAACCATTGAATATGTTGAATATTTTAAAATTACCTCCAAGTGGGAAGATATGAGGGCCAGATTAAAGGAACGAGAGATAGATTCCACATCAAAGGGGGTGTTGTTGGAAATGTTAGCTTGCAGCCACAAGGCGGATAACAATTGAGAAATCTGATCCTCTGAGAACATCATTGCACCAGGTGCCTGAGAAAATAATTACGTTATGCCACAGGAAAATAACTATGTTGTAATAAGAAAGCTGGCAAGAAAAAAGATCACTGATCCTCACACAACATCATGGGAAACTCAGCATGATGGATCTTATTAGAGCTCATCATTCAAATCAAAATCACTTTTAGGAATCAGGATAGAACCGAGTCAAGTTCAAGCTAAGTTGAAACTCAAATAAAATCACACATTGGTTGATGTGAAAAATGTATTCAAAATTGTCCGCCATAAATAATCAATAAATAAAATAAATTTAAAAAAAAAAATAGAATAAATATTTTAGGATAAAATTTTTCCATGTTTTGGTTTGGCACATTCATATATTAAAGGTCATGTCTTATTTTGATGACAATTAATTTTATCTAAAGATAGTAGATCATATATTTGAGATTCATCAAATGTAGCATCTTCGATTTTCAGGAATAAAGTTATCAAGATATTAATCTCTCACATACCTTACAAAAAAGCAGAATCCTTGCGCACTGATTACGACTTCCATAATTCTATATTTTGCATTTTTAACATCAAATATTAAAAAAATAAATAAATAATTACACAAAACTTTAATATGAATATTTAATTTTTTCAATAAACATAAATATTAATCTTAATATTTAAGTATAGTCAACCTTTTTCCACTAGAATTCAAATGTCTAAGGCTAAGCAAATGATCTATACTGAGAAGAATTAGCCAATTGGGCAAGCTGGGTCACAGTTTGTCTGAAGAAGCCTATCTATTGCTCAAGCATATCCTCACCTAATTCATACACCAAGTTATCAATAGCATGCTTTACTTTTTTATATCCAATCAACATTAAATAAGAAAAAAAAAAATTTAGGTTGTTGATAAGAATTACAACATATCTTCCATGCCAAATGAGTTTGGCTCTAATAAATTAATCTTTTTCTTTTTGAAATTTATACTTTCCAAAAAAATCATTAGATTAAATAAATAAAAATTTGTTACTTGTTTTTTGAGTTCATGTGAAAATTTTCACCTCTTTTTTTATCATATATTTTTTTCTATTGAGTCAATTTGACAAATTAAAAATCTAAAATATCTAAAAGTCTCTCTGATACACGTACAATAATTCGAAGAGTTATTTTTTAATTAGGCAGCATGCTAATTCTTTTACGGTAATATTCATTTGTTATATAATTTTTTTTTGTATTTCAAAATAATCATCTAAACATTTTGATGTAATGAGTTCTCATTTGTTGATTAATTTTTTTAGAACCTATGATACCAGCAGTCCACTTTACATATTCATCCTTAATAAGTATCACCCTCATTTTTTTTTATAAAATTAATAAAAAAATAGAAGACGAAGAGACTTTTTTGGTCTCGAATATTTCAATAAAATACATTAAGGTGTGTGTGTGTATGTGTGTGTGTGTCTGTGTTTGTATACACATCTTAATATATATACAACATCTAATCGTAAAACTGTTAAATGATGTATAGTGGTGATGGGCCTCATGGTATTATAGGCCCACAATATATGTGTGTGTGCGCGTGCGCGTGTGTGTATAAAATTCATTTAAAGTAAGGTGTGTGAAATATAAACTATTATAAGAGGAGGGGCTGCCAATCAACAAAAAGAACAAAAAAATTTTCTCTTTCATCAAGGTATCAGAGGGAGAGAAAACCCTAATTTTTTCGGGCTAAACGTCCAGGAAAACCCCCACAGCCAAAAAAATTTTCCGGCGATCTTTTTCCTACAATGCCATTTCTGAACATCAACTATATAATTGGGAGCACCTGGAGAAGACCTACATTTTTCTCAAAAACACCGGAGGCAGAAAATATAAAACTCATTCCGGCGATGTGATTTCACCTCAGGTGTCGCCTGCCGCCAACTAGTCATCCCATAATCGCTGACCTTCCGGCGATGATTCAATTCTAGATGCTCATTTCACTTCCAAGCTCAGCTCACCCTTCTGTTACCACCGCTGCGCCTATATCATTGACCCATATTCAAAATTTGTCTTTGTTCAAAAAGTTCCAATGCTTCTAGAAGAAGGGTCTACTGATCAGTCCACGTTCCGCCACTCACAGAAGTTGCCTCGGCAGGGTCCATAACTATAAAATCTGAATATTTCATGCTGGCGAATCTTCCAAAATGATGCAATGCCTTGCAGCCAGCAGCATGTCAGGAGCACTGCTACACAATGATTTTAAAGAACAAAGTGCTGAAGCAGTGGCAACATCATGATTTATTAGTCTTGCCAAATAACCTGCTGTTAGATTTAACCCAGCACTACCAGCCTTCAAAGACATCAACAACACCAGGCAGTGATCATCATCTACAAACTGTTATATTACTCTTCCACGCTGCTACTGACTTTGAGTCCGATCCAGTCAAGCATAAGGATTATTATTTCTTCTACCTTCTGGTGGAGCTACAATGATAATTCCTCGGTAAAGCCATCTTTGGGTTTTCTTCGATCCAATTATACTTCATTCTCGTCGACATTACTACTAAAACTTTAATTTTTTCCTGTCAAACATGGATCTCCTATGATTACTTCGTAAAAATTGATTGGCAGTAAAAATTATCTTATTTGATTTGGTTCGGTTGAACTTTGGCTTATGAGACAATGATATTAGAATCACCTGATCACACAAAAGACACTTATCCCTGAGATTGACTAGATACAATAGAGATGTCCAACTATGTAGTGTATTATGGTAATCAGTTGATCTCAAGATTCTTCATCATCTTTGAGCCTACAAAACTTGCTTTAAATTTTAAACTCGGGCCAAAGGACTATACTCGAATGATATATAGCATCTTTATAATGTGATTTCTGCTATTGTCCATATCTGCCAACATGACTTAGATTTATCTAATTATATTGGCCAGATTACCTCTCTTAAGGAGAAGTTATTGACTGTGATGTCTCTTACTCATGAAGGTGGGGCTCAACAAACACAGTTTGACAAGTTTTTCATTGTCCTTACTCTTATTGCCCTCCGTTCGGATCTTGAGCCTATCTATGATCAGATTCTTGTTAGTTCATCAGTTCGGTCCTTGGATGATGTGTTTGTTCGCCTCCTTCATATCTCGTCCACTCATACTTTTTCATCTGAAAGTATTTCAAATTTTTCTATGTTTGTTTCTCATACTACCTCTCGAGGAGGATGCAGTGGTGCTCGAGGTAGATGATAACATCCTAACTGTACATATTGCAATAGGCTTAGCCACAATTGTGATTGTAGTTATTAATTACATGGCCGACCTTCCCGCACTACCCACATGACCCAGTCATCTAATTCTGAGTTGCTTCAGCCTTCTAACTCTTCCACATCTCAAGGTATTTCAGCCCCTAACAAGGCGTATGCTGACTATCTTCGCTCTCAGGTTACCAAGTCCACTTTGGTAGCTTGTGTTACTCAGCCCGATAATGCCCCTACTTGCCTTACTCATACATCTTCTCTTGGACCGTGAATTCTAGACTGGTGCTTCTGATCACATATCTGGTAATAAAGATCTTTTCTCTTCTATTATTACTACCTCTATTTCACCGTATATTACCTTGTCTAATGGTTGTCAAACTGTGGCCCAAGGTGTTGGTTTGGCACATCCTCTCCCCATCATACATCTCACATCTGTTTTTTATGCCCCTAAGTTTCCTTTAATCTTATTTCCATCCGCAAAATTACTCGTACACTTAGCTACTCTATTATCTTTACTAATAAATTTGTGAGCTTGTAAGACCAGCTTACGGGAAAGATAATTAGCATAGGACGTGATCGCAAGGCTTTTATAACCTCATCTCGCATTCACCTCCTACAGCTTGTGTCTCCAATGATGCTCCTCTCCTAATCCATAGTCATCTCGGACACCCTAGTCTTTCCAAGCTCCGAAAGATTGTCACTCAATTTCCTCCTTTGTCATCACTTACGTGTTAATCCTGTCAGCTTGGGAAATATTCTCGTATCTCATTCTCAAAGCATTTAAATAATCAAGCAAAATCACCTTTAGAACTTATTCACACTGATATTTGGTATCATTGTCAAACTGCGTCTACTTTAGAATTTCAATATTTTGTCACATTCATTGATAACTACTTTCGATGTACTTGGTTATTTTTGATGAAAAATTGAGCTAAGTTATACTTTATTTTTCAGAAATTTTATACTAAAATTCAGACTCAATTCAACATTTCTATTTGTGTGTTATGTAGTGATAATGTCAGAAAATATTTTTCTGCACATTTTGTTTCATTTATGTCCCAGCATGAAATCCTCCATCAGTCTTTTTGTGCACATACTCATCAACAAAATGGGATAACCGAATGTAAGAATGGTAATCTTGTTGTGACGGCTCGTACTCTCCTCCTCCATTGTCATGTTCCTTATTGATTTTAGGGGATGCCGTTCTTATCTCTTGTCATTTAATTAATCATATGTCTTCTTCTGTATTTCACGATCATATACCTCGTTCACTTCTTTTTTCTGACAAACCACTTTATTTCCTTCATCCATGTGTCTTTGGTTGCACTTACTTTATTTATATTCTCACACTAAGGCAAGACAAGCTTTATGCCAAAGCCACAAAATACATCTTTTTGTGATACTCAAGTCTTCAGAAGGGTTATCATTGCTATTCCGCTGAGACTCTTCAATACCTTATCTATGCTGATGTCACCTTCTTTGAGGACCCACCCTTCTTCTCCTCATCCGCGTCTCTTCTTGTTTCTGATGTCTTACCTCTTTCCATTCTCTCTCCGTCTATATTTTATGTGTCTTCTCGACCACTTCAAGTTTATCATCATTATGTTGTTTCTTCTCCCACTTCTGCTGAGGTCCATACTGACTCACTTCATATCCATGTCACTTCTCCTACACCATATCTACTTCATGCTACTCACTTGCCCATTATTCTTCAAAAAGATAATCGATCTACTTATAATCCTCATTCTATTTATAATTTTTTGAGTTACCATCATTTATCTTTACCCTAATCTGCATTTGTATCTGCATCTCTTTTGTTTCTCTTCCCAGAGACACCAGTGAGACTCTTTTCCATTTGGGTTGGCAACAAGCAACGATAGATGAAATAACTACTCTACACTCTACTGATACTTAGGATCTTGTTGTTTTATCCTCTAATAAATTTCATGTTGGTTGTCATTAAGTTTACACAATTAAAATTGGTCCTGATGGTCAGGTTGATCGCCTTAAGGTCCACTTAGTTGCTAAAGGATACACTAAGATTTATGGTTTGGATTATGGTGACACATTCTCTCCTATTGCTTAGAAGTAGTCTGGTTTAGTATGCAGTTTATGCCGTTCTATGTATAGCTTGAAACAATTTCTTCGCGCATGGTTCGGCCGCTTTAATTCTGTAGTTCAAGAATTTGGCATACCCTGTAGCACAGTAGACCATTCAGTATTTTATCATCATAACTCTTCGGGGCAGTGTGTTTATCTGGTTGTTTATGTTGACGACATCGTCACGATAGGCAATAATCAGAATTGACATTCATAAACTAAAGCAACACCTCTTCACTCATTTTCAGACTAAAGGCTTGGAGAAGCTCAAATACTTTCTGAGAATTGAGATATCACAATCCAATTCTGATGTAGTTCTTTCCCAAAGGAAGTATGTTTTAAACATCTTGAAAGAAACCAGTATGTTAGAATGTAACCTGATAGATACTCCTATGGATTCTAATGTCAAACTTGAACCAGGATATGGGGAGCCTTTAAGAGATCATGGGATATATCGACGACTTGTAGGTAAACTGAATACTTCATCATTACACCTATTATATTGTATGTCACAATTATCCTAAAAAGATATAATTTTCTATAGATCATTAATCTAAAAAAGTAATTAAAAATCAGAGATGAGTTTATCAAGAATTCAAATAATCTAAGAACCAACCTCTCTTATCTTGATTTTTTCAACAGTCTCTTTAATGGATAAATAAGTTATACCAAATAACTGATCTCACAAAGTTTGCATACCCATGCTTCCATCATTTTTTTATTTATTTTTATTTCTCTCGATAATATTAAAATGCTCATGTCTCATTATGCGATATTATCTCACCCGTGATAATATCAATTTCTTGTTGAAAAAGATATATGCTATCCATTCTAATAATACTCATGATCTGGCACCATAATAAATGGTATGAGAAGAAAAGCATATGAGAGATTGTAGATACTCATAAGCCATGACTTATGATGAGATAGTTCATTCAAATAATAGGTATGAATTACCAGAATACTCTCTCTAATAATCAAGACGGCCTTCGTATAAACAATTATTTCACTAGCGACATCTCACATATAGGAGATACACTAGTTCTATGTGAAAAATATTTTTCTTAATGTTAACCTTGATGAGTATCACCTCAATTTTAAGCAATATAATAAAATACAATTTATCAATTATGAAAGATACTACATAACCAAAAATAATAACAAAGAATCTGATTTTTAAAATTTTAATTAGGCAGTCAGCTAATATGATATGATTTACATATTTATGCGATAATTTTTTTTTATTTTATTAAAAAAAAATTAAAACGGCAATATGATTTTGCTACCTATATTATATATATATATGAATGATATTATAATTACCGATAAAGATAATTCGAGAATCATTCAATTTTAAAAATATTTTGTCATAGTTTTGGACGAGAACATTTCAAGATTCAAGATACATTCTTGAGATAGATATTAGCTAAGTTAAGAGATTATTTTCATTTAAGATAAATAGTCAATACTTTTACAGAGTTTAATCTTTTAGATTATGCCTCATTAAATACACCTATTGATATATCCATTAATTTCTCATTCTTTGCAACTCTAATTATTCAACAACTTGCAATAAAATCATTTGGAATATAAAATATCTAACTAATATCAGATCAAATATAACATATACATCCAAAAAAATTAACTATTAATATTCTCCTTGACAGGTTCTCCTAGAACTCTTTAAACGGTGAAGCATATGTAGAAATTTCTATGACATAAGATTTTTTTTAATGATAATAGATAATTATAATTATCCAAATATTCAAATTTCAATTGTGCACTAGCTTATGCCAATAAGATATCTATAAATGATTTTTATATCTTTTTTAAAAAAATAATGTCTCATAAAAAAAATAAGAAACATATAATTATTCTAGATCTAATACAAAGAAAGAATTCAAGAATATTATGAAAATCACCTTCAAGACATTTTAGATCTAGTATCTACTTGAAGAGATTATACATATATTTCTTTCTCTTACTATTCATTACCGTGACAATCAGACTACGATATATAACTTTTAATCTAATATTTCACCATCAAATAAAATTATTAATTGATTCTTCCTCTGAAAAAAATTCAACATGAAACAATTAATATATCTTACATTCAAACTACAAATTGACCAACATACATCTTGATGAAAGTCTTGAAGAAGTTATACATTACCTTTCTTTTTACCAAATTTGAGGTTTTAAACATTAATGGACCAAGCTTGAATATGATGTTGCAGTTCATAATTTTTCGTCCTTTTGTATTATGTATGAGAGTGCCTAATTGATGAACTGCACTAATCTAACTTGTCCGCTATACAAAACTTTAAAATGCATTATCCAGGCGTGCCCCAAGGCAAGGTGGGGAGAAAATGCCTTGAGTCGTCTGAAAAAAAACCACACACATTATAAGCATAAGCCTTAGTCAATGAAACGTGTTTGAGGCGCACTTTGATTGCGCCTTTCACGCCTTGAAGAGGGAGGGATGTATACACTTTGGAGGAGCTTTGTGGCATTCAAAAAAGGAAAAAAAATATAAAATAGTCAAGCATATAATAGTGCCGATACATATAGTTATACATAGTATATATAGTTATAAATTTAGTTATATATAGTTGTATTAAGTTATATAAAATTATCCATATAAATATAAATAATTATATGTATTTTTAAACATATAGGTATATATGTAGTTATAGATATAATATATATTATTATAAATATTTATTCATATAGTTATATATTGTTATACATATAATTATAATTAGTTATATATAGTCAAACATATAGATGTGCAAATAATTATACATATAATATATATAGATATAAAGATAATTGCATATTAATGTATATAATTATAAATAGTTATATATAGTTAAATATGTGGTTATGTATAATTAAACAAATAGTTATATATAGATATATAATTTTGTATATAGTTAAGGTATAGTCATATATATAATTAAATATTGTTATATATTGTTAAAACTATTATTATACGTATATCAAAGATTCTAAAAAATATAACTAGTTAAGTTGTTGACACTAGATTGAGAAAAAGAAGTGTACAAAAAAAATAAAATATTGATCAAGTTTTAATAGAAAACATTGATTTGAATGATAAGTGGATTACGGAGAAAAAAAATCATCTCCTCCTCCTTTATCTTTGTTGGCTTCAAGATGATAAGTTATGTAATATTGATATTTTTTGAGTTGTGTCATCCAACTCCCAATAGATTCAAGCATCATTGGATCAAATAATTTTTTTATATTCCTACTAAAGTAAAACTTAATAAAGTACCAAGTAAGTACAAAAAATTATAGTTAAAAATTTGATTAAATTTAATAAAAAAAACGTATGATATTTATACCTATTTAATAATGTATATTAGATATGAGCAGAGACAAAGACAAATAGAAGACGTTCAATTTTATACCAATTGATAAAGATAAAAATTTACATGAAATAAATATACATGAAATAAATATACATGATAATAGATATTTTTATACTTTTAATATATTAGATGAGTATGATAATTATCTTTAAAGAGAAGAATTTAAATTGAAATAATTTACTCTAATTCTTATTTAGTGACTTGGTTATCATTTTTTGTTAATGTTCGAAACTATTAGTATAGTCAAATCTATTTTCTATTTTATGACTTTATTATAATTTTTTGTGAAAGTAATAAACTAATATATATTTTTTAATATTTCTAATGAATTACTTTTATATCATTATTTCATGACTTGGTTATGCCTTAACATCCCAAAGCTTACGCCGCACCCCACTAACACAAAAACATATCACCTTATACTTTTGCCTTTTAAAACTTTGTTACTATATATGGACACACCATTTAACATTTTCATTAATATGTTTATTTGAATTTTACTTCATATTTTATGATTTAATAGCATAAGTTTTTACACACCAATTATAATTTCATAGAAAATAAAACATAAAAAAAAAAGTCAGGATTTGTTTATATTTTTTTCATGAAATTTGGTGTTCCATATATTTAAGAAATGATAGAAAAAATATCTGCTATATTTATCAATTATATGTCGAGTTTTACATAGATCAATTACTAATTTGTGTGTGTGTGGGTGTAGGCGTGTGTGCATTTATCTCAATAATATTTTTTGAAATACCAAATTCATTGTTTGCTATTGACAATGAGTTTGAGCTTCATATTGAACTTTCAAAACGTAGAGAGCATCATATTGGTGCTACCTATAAGACTTAGAAAGCTAGTTCATATCTCGTTTTTCACAGTATTATTCAACTAAAGCAAAACAAAAGAGAAAAACAATGACATGGTTTAATTCAAACGTGGCACTGAAACTTCATATGCTATAACAAAGAAAGCACAACTCACATTTGCTGCCTCTGCAAGGCTGTTTGCATCAGATGTCTTTTTAATCGATGATCTTATGTTGTAAGGACCTAAGGAATTCTTTTCCACCATATAATCTCCACCATCCTCTTCTAGAGTTTTCCTTACTTTTAGTTCATGATGAACAAGAATTCCAATATTTTCCTCTGGATAACCATTCTTCATCTTTAGGAGCTTTTGAAGGAGCTCTGTAACTGAAGCAAAAAGCGATGAATTATCTTGAAGCCATCTTTTATGGTCATAATTATAACTGGGCTGTAGAGAATCATCTTCATGGTGGGGAATAACATAAATTGGCTGGAGAAGAACTGAAATTATCTGGTGCACACCAACTCGCACTTTAGGATCTGTATGCAGCATTGCTTTCAATAGTTGCAAAAGAAGTATCTCTGGAAATACCTGAATTGGGAAGATTAAATTACCTAAAAGATGTGATCATGCAACATTAAGCATTAAATATGTGAAAAATACTTTATGGAAGCATGAACAGTTAGTTTTAATTTTTGTGATAATTCATGTTCACTGGCATCAAACTTTTCAATCGCATTAACAGCTTGGTTTTCAATTGGTAAGGATGGTTAATTTATGCTTCCTTGGGGGTGTGAGTTGAATCCTCATGAGCTAGACCTCGAAAGATGGGAAAGAAAAGAATCACTCATCAGTTAAATCTGAGCATGTTATACTCAAAATGATGTTATTCTCATCAAATTATCATATCTACCTATAAATTCACATAATGTTGAGTCAGAAAAGAATGAGATTTTCCAGATAAAACTCTCTTCATGCTCAAGTGACACAATAGTCAATAAATCTTCTTTAATACAAACTTATTTTGAGTCAATAACTAAAAAAATTGATGACCAAATATTTAGAGTCTATACTAGAAAAAAAAAAGAACATGCCAACAATGCTCAAATAAGATACGAGCCTATCAATGAGCCAAATGATCATACAACTAGCCCATTTGACATTTATCATCTGATAGTTTTTTGAATGACATATAGAAGTTGTACTCTACGCTCAATTTCGTATGTTTTTTATACTCTCGACTTGATCCATATTTTTTTTACATATTACTTTTCTTTACAATATTAAGATTTTAGTCTTGTTCTCAGACATTGTTAAATATAGAATAATGTCAGACCATTTTATAAAAAATACAAACCTTCCCCTTTAACAAGACTTGAAAACTAGTATCACATCTTTCATGAAAGTATAGTATCAGACACAATTGAGTATTCATAGTAAAGATATATCCAAATAAAAAGTGGACTATTTTAAAACGTGAGAAGCAATAAAAAAATTTACTCAGATATTCAGTGTGATTTACTAAAATACATTCTCCCCAATAGACAAAATTACCTTAATACAAATCTGATACATCTTGCAACATTGCATGGTTGCAAGATAAATCTACCATAAGTGAACAATAAAATTTGAGGTAAATATGAAGCAGTAACATAACTTTTGAGCAGCAGAGCAAAAAACAATTTGTAGAAGGTGATGTATGCCGTGAAACAATTACAGTGAGACTACTTTATAAAATTTTCACAAGCAGTCACCTCATTTTGATTACACAATTATGTGACACTTTTTTTTTAATTTTTTTGGTACACACTGATGGCAATATGATTTTGTATTTTCTCTACGTGGATAATATTCTAATCATAAGACATGACGAGTTAAAAATTATCCAACTCAAAAAAAAAAAATTCTAGAAAAATTTAAGATGGAGCTAAAAAAACTCAAATATTTTCTTAATATAAATATTACGTATTATACAATGAATATTATCTTATCACAGAAAATATATACATGATATTCTTGAAAAAGATAATTTTTTGAATTGTATTCTAGCAAATATTCTTATTGATCCATAAAATGACATCAATTCTGTTGTGACCCAACTCATTGGCTTTACTATTTATAAAAAAATAAAAAAAAATAAATAAATATAGGACTATTATCAGACTAGATATAGATGATACACTCAGTATAATGAATAATTTCATAAATACTGTTCAACAAATACACATTGATATATTTCTTCACATATTGAAGTATGTTAAGAAGTACTCATGACTTATGATCTCTTTCAAGAATAATGAGATACTTGAAATTGGCTATGCAGTCAAATACCAATTAGTCACCAGCATACACAGAGTTCTATAATAATATTTTATACTTTTCATTAAAATAATTTTGCCATTTTAAAAAATAAAAGACATAATTATTTCGCTATCTAATATAGAAGTAAAATTCAAAGTCATGATAATATTTAGTTGTGAGATACTTTGAATGCATCACCTACTCCATGAGATTGAATATTCACATTCTTATCTCACTACTTTTCAATAATAAAATCATGTAAATCGCATGGATTCACTTCTTTGAATACGTCACCTAGTCCATACGCTATCTCAAATCCAATATTTTATATGCATACAAAGCACATAGATGTGAATTGCTTCTTCTTGACATAGAATATCCAAGATAAAATAATTACTATAATATATATTCAGACAACCTAACAACTAATAGACACCTTCATGAAAATCTTGAATAAGTCAACTTATATTTTTTGCATTGAATCTTAATGTTGTATACTTTTTCGCACTAATTTAAAGGGAAATGACATAGGTTGCTTATTTATTCTTACTATACTTTATGTTATTTTATGCTTTTGGTATGAGCAACTAGCATATGGAGTACCCCAATCATTTTTACCCATTTTATAAGTCATGCATGTATGATATTATCTATTGATCATCATTTTTTTTATTTTATGCATTAATTTAAAACATTCACAAATATTTTATTTAAAAATAATTTTTTCATATAAAAAACAATTTCCTTTAAATAAAGAAGAAAATAGATAAAAACTCATTTTATAAAATTATTCCATGATATTTTAGAATATTATATATAAAAAGTTATTTTGTTTCAGAAAAAATTGATCTCATTCAAATTAAAATGAGAATGCGGAAGCTATTAGGCAAGATTCTCAATTTAGCACTGATCTAGATAAATATCTTAATAATCTTACTCATGAAAATAAAAAAAAAAACTATATATAATCAATCTCGAACCCAAGACATTCCTCATTTGAACTAAAATATTTGCTAAAACACAAAAACGTGACATTCAACATATAGATATAATATAAGGACTTTTTAGATAATTAGTAATCACATGACTATTCGCGATCAAATATATATAATTTTGAAGTTCTTATAAATTCTAGTTTATTAGTATTAATTTAATTGCACTCCAACTAAAAATGAAAAATGAATAAATTCTTACTTAATTGAATTTATAAGGCAGATTTGTAAATTATTTATCACAAAAAAAGAACATTACAAAATTTACATTTTTCAAAAGAGCATATTCAAGAAAGTGTTCCCTACCTCAAGCACAAAAAAAAAGCCTAGTTGAAGATGCTTCACCATGGGTCAGGTGAGTCACTTGGGGTGAAATTCGTTAGCACTTGCACCTAGACACTTCTTTAATAACTATGAGTACAAGTACATTTTCTATACAAATAAAATTACAACCAGAAACTACACTTCTTTAAAGTTGTCTATTAGACTTAATTGCTAGAACATTTGGATGCAACTAACATATTTATGATCCCATCTAATATAAGTGTAATAGAAAACATAAAAGCCAGCACAAATTTGAAAGCTCCTAATAACTTTAAAAGAGAATATCATGGTCCTATTATCCTTCAAAATGCTCTACATAACTTCTCAAAGTGTGAGAGATTAATATCTCAATAATCTTACATTGTAAAAAATGGATAGTTTGTGTCTGATAAATCTCAAACCCAACCCTATCATTATTGGATAAATACACTTACTATCACACCAAGGCATGACCTCCAATATACACTATATATCTAACATAAATTTGAAAATATCTTCTCAAGTCGCATATAAACCTATATTTCCTTATAATCTATTTTTTTTTGCACATCACAAAGCCAAAAAGCTTACCTAGAACTTAATTTTATTTCTATTTAATTTTTAATAAAATTGACAGACATCCACATAGAATTTATTGATGATTGTGCGATATTATTTATATATTTTCTTATATACTAATAGAATATTCATCAAATATTTAATTATTATCCATCCACTACTTTTGCAATTTCAATTTGATCATTCAACTAAGGCCAAGTTAAGATTTATAACATCAAAATATAAACAAATTATATCTTTTAAATATAAATTATGATAAATTAGTAGAGGTGGGCTGGTCAAACCTGCCTTGAACCAAAACAAATCCATAAAATAAGACATTAGGGAGTATGCAACACAAGACTAAGTGTCGACAAAAACATGATTGAAAAAAACAAAAAGTACAAATACTTTTGTAAAAAATTAAGGAGATCAACATAATAGTAAAGACAATAATTATAGTAATCAAAATAGTCATAACGGCACTAATATTAGTTTGAAGGCTTGCCAACTATACTATGAAATCAGCAAACATAATTGATTTTCCATCACATCAAAATAAAGAATAGAATTGAGATACACGCGCACACACACACACACACACACACAAATTATTGTGCACTCCTAGCTTTTCCATATGACTCATGTATTTGCAAACAAAAAAATACATCATAAGGCTCCTCCTAGGATCTGGAAGAGATTAATACCTCATCAATTTTATCTCTAAAAATTAGAGAGGCTGTATCTGATGAGTCTAAAACCAAAGACCTACAGCCCCTTAGATGAAAGTACTTATCATCACAATAAAGAATGAATTCTAATACAAGAATGAACCAAAAAAACTTCCTAAGTAATCAATTATTCAAGTATTATTATCATTCAAATATATTTAACTTTGAAATTTTAATAAGATCTAATATATTAATATTTATATAATCACACATATTAAAACAGCGATAAAAGATCAAAATAGAAATAATAAATTCGAGATATGAACACAAAATTCATAAAAAAAATACATTTTAGATGAATACCACAGCATATATATATATATATAAAATGTTAAAGCATGTCACAAAATACCATAGTTCAGATAAAATAGAATACAGATAATAAAATTGATCAAAAATCAAATTTAGCACTAACTAGGATTATAGAGGCAAATATTGACTCGATCAATCAATATGAAAACTCCAAAACAAAATTAATCAAAAAGAAAGAATTTATAGACAGAATCCTAACTAATTTGAGATCAAAATCAATGATAATCATGATTAGACAACCAAAACCTACAAGGAGTCATCATGCTAATAAATAGCAAGTCATCATGCATTCAAGCAAATGTTTGATACCAAAGCAAAAAATGCAATCAAGCTACCCACATAAAAGTGGCCATCTTCACAAATTCACAAGAAAACTAACTTTTATGTTACCACCAGAAAATATATAGAAAAAGAAATGCAGTAACCACGCATCAGTTATCACCTTCCGTCTGCAATAACAAACTGACGTCGAAATTACGTGTGAAAGAATTAGCAAGGACCCAATAGCTGCATGTGCACCAACTCCAGGAGATGACAAACTTTCCAAAGTGATGACCATGATGTCAAATAATGATTGCGGATCACTCATCTGTTTTGCAACAGCAAGCTTAATCAGGAACAATGAGAGAACTCAAACTCCATATTCATATATTAAGACTCACCCCATTAGCAATTTCGAGTAAACAATCCGTTATGGACTTCTGCAGTGAGAGATTCTTAACAGACTCGTCCTCTCCTAGTCCTACAGCAGAAAATATGGCCTGAATGCTCTTCCTCAAATGCCTGCATAGATCGCTGACAAATCCTACTTCAACCAGCATCGTGCTATGCTTAATTTGTCGAGCTAAAGCTGCTGCAACTTGTATCACGCAAGACTTCGTCTGCAGATCATGCACAACATCTTTGTGATCCAGATGCCGAATTATGGCAAGCAAAACCAGCTGCTGCTGCCCTGCAATGAAATAAAACATATAAAGTAAAAAATAACCACTTGTAAAACAGCACATACTGCACACCCGTAAGCGAACAACACCGCCATCATTTCACATGCGCGTAATGATTCTCCGATTAGTATTACCAAGTAAACAACTAATAATAAATAAAATGTAAACACAATAAATAAACAATACATAAATCATATATATAATATAATTTATGTATGATTACTTTACTTTATTAATAGTGTTTCTACTAACACATGACACAACATATACATAATGGATGGCAACATGATGAGCACTTAAACGGTCCAGCTATTCCACGCATAACTCAAGAAAAATTAGTTCTCAAAATTTGTGCACGAAGCCTGGAAGAAGACATAGTGAGACTAATTCAATCAATGCGTTCATGAAAATTTCAGTAAATTGAATAATATCAAACATTCTATAAAGAAGATAAGAGCAAGCCATTTTAATATTCTCTAAGATGAAAATTATCCAAGGAAAAATATTTTATTAAATTGTGACATATAAAAATTAAAATAATATATCTTATAGTATTATATTCGAGTGACTACTTAGAAAATTTGTCATTTCAGAATATTTTCAAATTATTATATTTTTTTCTTTTTCCTTATGTTATATTGATGGAGCACCCAACTTGTGGGTTGCTCCAATAGCATTTGCCGATTATAAAGCCTTAAGGGCATTGTCTATGTGTTTTATTCATATTGAGTATAATAATTATTTTTCTCCTAAATTTCTACATTGTAACAAAGCTGAGTGTGTAGGTAAAAAATTAATCACATGACACATGTATCTAACATAAAATATTTCACCTAATCCTAACAAATATAATAATAACTACTTCTTTATTAAAAGTAGTATCGAAAGTTATACTAAATATTTTAATTTTAATTTTATATTTCCAAAAGATCTACATCATACACTCAGTATATAACAGGATAATCATTTGAATGAAAAATCTCAGAAAATCTTAATATTTTTTATTAAGATTTAATTTAGAGTGTGCTTAGTAGGAGATGAGACAAGCAATTTATATATTGTTGGGAGTAGTCCATGTATCAGCCATCACGGACACCGCTCGACTATATTTTATAATTTCATTAAATATTAATTATTTTTTTAACTTATATTATTTTAATATGTCATTCCTACATCTATACCTAAAAATCATAAGATAAACAAATTAGAAGAAGATCTGCATACCACTAACTATCCTACGATCCTCCAAAAATCTTATTGAGAAACTTATGATAATAATTAATTTAGCTATACATCTATTCCCAACATCATTGCAATATATGAATGGGTCAATAAAACTGAACTAGATCCAACTTGAAATACCCCATCTCTAAATTGAGTTTGTTTTAGATCTAATACATCATGTTTTTTTATTATATTGAACGACATATCTCCTTAAGTACTCAGCCTCACACATACTCCTATACGTTTATACCTTTTTATAATATATATTACGCTAATTCTTAATCGACACCCCTAGAATTTTTAAATTTTATTATTTTAAATACATCTAGTATACTGATGTTTGAGTAATTTTTTATTTTTTAGGTGACAGATGAATTTAATTCGAGATCATTATAGAAAACATAATTTTCACCTCTAACCTTTCGGCAAGATTATCATTGTTATCTACATCTATATAGATATTATACTCGTTATCATAATATTGTTAAATTCAATATGTGTCATTTTGTTAATTATTTATATTTTTTAAATAAATTATAAAATTAAAAGAAAAAAAATTCACAAACTAGAACCGTAACACAAAAACAAGTACCGTACCATATATCATTTCATTGTAAACTCTATCCTCGAGATAAGCAAGTTACAGTGTTGCACAAACACACTCACACCACTATGAATTGACAATCACAAATGTGCTAGCATAAATCATAAATTGAATTTAAAAAAAAAAAGAGTATATGTATTATTTATATTACAAAAGAGTCTGAGAGAAGAGAAAAAAAGTAAATATAAATATCTAAATTTCTATTTCTCTATTTGTAGAGAAAAAATAATTCAAATTTATTATAAACATATATTTTTTTTTTATTTTTTATGAATTTTTTTAATTAAAAAATGACACGAATTACAATATCCATCGAATTATGGCCACAGTAACTATTGCAATTAATATGATGACTACTATAAATTGAATTATATTTTAAATTTTTTTTATTAGACGAGTTGCTGGGGATAGCAATAGGCCATGCTTGTGATTGTCATTGTCAAACCCCATTGCGTGAAAACACAATGGGTGGCAAGTGATGCGTGCCGACCAATTGTGAACCACCACATAAGCAATATCCAAATTACGTGGTTAGTTTTTATAAAAAACTATCTCATTGGGCAATCAACCGATGAAACTTAACATGTGAACCATAACTTGAACATATCAAGTTCCAAGTCACTAGGCAGGTGGATCGTGCCGCCGAACTAGGTATATGGATCATGTCTGGCCCTACACAAGGAAAGGCTTGCACCGGCCTAGCACATAATGAGTTGTGCAACAGGCCGATATAGTCTTGGACCAGGCATGGTTCCTAACTTTGTCGTGGCTGGCCAGGCATAACTGACCATGACATGTGGTGGGCTGCCCAACTCGATTAACACCTCTGGTTGCATCTAGCTTAATTTTTCATATATAATCTAGACAATAACTTATAATATTGATTATATGAATAATAACTAATTTAGTGATAATCAAAAAATTAATTTTACTTATGATTTTTTTTAATAGTTGAGTAAACTCCAGTCCACATCCACATTCAAAAAGATAAACTTAATCATGAGTATTTCATCCTATCTAAGAAAGCATCATTCTCTTTATAATTCATTTGTTCTATAGATATTCATACATACAATGATTTTATAAAAATATCATCACAATGTGAACCAAAAAAATCAAATTTAAAAAGAGAAGTGAATATCTCTCTTAATCTAAGACCCAAATGAAACTATAAAGAAGTAAATAAAAATAATAAATTAATATTCATATGTACCTCATGGAAGCTTACTATACCTATGCTCGTTAAAATTTAAATCTACAATAAAAAATAATAACAGCACTCATTAATATTTTATCAGACTTGGATAAATAATACTTATAATTTTTTTAGGTACTAAAATTAACAAGAAATATACTATTGATCACTCTAAGTGACTTTTTATCAAATTATAAAAAGATATGTTGATAAAAAAAATACTTTCAATAACTAAGAGGCAAATTTTTCTATAGGAAACAAGATGTATGTTCTTTCTATTTCCTCAAAAATTATTTGCGATTAAAATTCTACTTCCTCAAAAATACTTCAAAATATTTTTGCCAAAGATAAACATCCGAGTTATCCCAATAAAATGTATGTTCTTTCTTTCTATAATTCTATTTTATGAGAGTATGCTAACATTGAAAATCTAATATATGATCAAAAAATTAGTAAAATATTGAAGCTATCAGACATATACTTTAGTGCATTATCACTCCTAATAATTTTTATGATTTTATGAAATTATTTTTTTATTTTTTTTTATAAAATAACTAGAACATTAAAAAAGCTATAACCTAAAACAAAAAAAAAACAATCATGTAAAATGTATATCAAAGTATCTAAATTCATCTTTCATTTCAACTTTACTAGATCCTTGTATGTTTGAGCATATCAGATCAAATGGGTTAGTATTCATATTAGCCTGACGAAAATGATAAGAAACTATGGTCTAACTGATAAGCCTCATACTCTAGTTTTGAGATATTTCACTT
This sequence comes from Sapria himalayana, assembly GCA_029783825.1. Taxonomy (NCBI): domain Eukaryota; kingdom Viridiplantae; phylum Streptophyta; class Magnoliopsida; order Malpighiales; family Rafflesiaceae; genus Sapria; species Sapria himalayana. Next base: position 5,020,462 of record JAREIK010000009.1, read on the forward strand.
GCTAAAATCCAATTTTTTTTATTTGACAAGAGAATGATAGCCAAGTCAATAATGAATATGTAATGAATCAATAACACTCAAATAACTAATGAGATGCCCATCAGTAGAAGTAAAAACATACAATCAACTCTAATGAGCCCCAAAAAAAAATTTTTTAAAGCCTTAAAGCCATGCAAAATAATTTTAGTAGAAAATAAAATAAAATCAAAATTAAATTATCTTCAAAGACAACTTATAAAAAAAATTCCAATTGAACTCCCATGAATAAAAAAATACTATAGAGGTAAAAAATATCATGTTGCATATTATCATATCCAATATTTTGTAATGATTTATTATTAGCTATTACAATAATCACAAAGCAAAAAAAAAAATAATGAATACAAAGCGATCACTTTAATATAATTATTAGCTCTTGAGACGATAATTTAAAATTTTGAAATAAAAATAAGAATCATAAAGATTATAGTATAGTACCTAGGAAATAAAAATTATTTGCTAATACCTTACTGATAAGGAACTTTGCATATTCATCTCCAGTAAAGGGCTTGTAGGGAAGACTCTTAAGACCCTTAGCAACTCTAGCAATCAACTTGTCTCTCTCACTAATTTGCAATGCTGCTAGCCTTCCCTCTTAAAACAACTACCATCAACTCTATGTGGTATGGTCATTTATCATGGACTAACACTCTTTTGCCTCTTCATCTATTATGGTTGATATATCATCGTCTACTAGTATAGGCTACATAAGGTGCCTCTCCAATAAGTATAAATCTACCTTGTGTGTACTAACTTGTATACGACAATGGGAAACACTTAAAGTATATGTATAGCTAACTGAGTGAAGTGGGTAAAGCAAATAATGACCTACTCCAACTCTATATGCTCATCTAGTTTTAATCTTATAAGTTATGAAATGATATCATATATCTGTGTGATAAAAGTTGAGTATAGTAATGTAAATACCTCTTATAGTGGCTTAAATGTCATGCAAAAAAAAAAAAAAAAATAGACGTGAATCTGCAACGATGTCTCCCTTGTTTAATCGCAATCTTCGTTATGTAGTTCATCTTCCCCTAGCCATAAAATCACATCCAAACTCAAGTAGCCAACAACGTACAATTTCCCCACCCAAGCCTCTATAAAATAATAACCAGATTTTTGACTTTCTCAATCAATCAAAATTAAAGGTCACATACAATGTAATATTCTATTTTTGTTCTTCTTTAACATTACTACCAAAACACACTACACCCACAAAATATCTTACACAAGCACACACTATGCATTGAAGACACTGCCACAATATACACGCTTACCATCCATGCACCACACACACACACACACGTTGTGCAACACCACACACCCACGATTGCACACTGTCACATGCACAAATGCCACGCGGTGTACTTACTCTCACATTGATGATAACGGTAGGTTGGCATTACACTCACTATGTGCACACACAATTGTACAAGTAACATGTTGCATCGGTGCTGTTATAGATGCGCGCACTCCTCTCTATCTCTAGTTAGGGTTTTGCACGACCATATGTTATAATATCATATAGAAAAAATAAAAAATAAAAATCTGAAAAAAAAACAAAAAATAAAAATCTGAAAAAAAAACAAAATATTTTCCATCATAAAATAAAAGTTTACCATGAAATCCTATAAATAAACTATCACTTAAATTAGAGAATCTAACATGTTAGTTATTCTCATCCATCAAGAAAAAAATTAATAGAAAACAAAAATAAAATAAATTATAATGAACTATAACACAAATCATAACGACTCTTAGGCCATTTATCTTATTTTAAGTTGAAGGTAAAGCTAGATACTTAATCATGCCCACAAAAAAAAAAAAAAAAAAAAAAATCAAATCAATCTCATACAACCCAATCTGAGCTCAGTCACATGTTCGAGGGTTTTGCCATTTCAAATATAAACAAAAACAAAATACCACTTAAAATTTTTTACATTCCTCAGACAAAAATAATAAAGAATAATTTCGCCCAGCCCATAATGATGGAGCAATTAAAATTAATTGTTGCTGGTAACATAAGTCAATCAGTGCCCATGAATGATGTTCAAATTACAAACTGAATCCTATTTTTGGAGCAGATGCATCACAATCCTGATTAACAATCATAAAGAAAAAATAAATAAATAAATAAATAAAAATTATTAACAAAATTGAATCATAAAAGAAAAAACAAATAAAATTACCAAAAATTATCCTAACTGGAATTATTATAATTTTCTATTAGACTATAGCTGTAAAATAATTATGAATGAGAAAATGCTGAATAAAGTAAGTAAGAACGAACAACAAAAATCAAAACACCTGAAATTTCCATTAAATAGCACATGTCAGACAAAACCACCATGGCCAATCCTTTTTGGGAATCCCAATGGTGTGAAGAATCAAAATAAAGAAACATTGGATCCAGTATTTGGCGCACTGTTGTGCTCTCCTTTGCTAGCTCGGCCAGCCTTTGCACACAAATTTGAGCCCACACTCTAGGAGACTCGAACTCCTCTCTATTTCAAAATAAAAAAACAATAAAATCAGGAAAAAAGATTGTTCATTTTCCAAAGCAAGCTAATTGGATTGTGCTTCAAAAAAAAAAAAAAAAAAACCAGCAGGATTCAGAACACCCACTACCTGATCAAAAATGAAGGATCCTTCATCTTTGGTCGTGGCCTGAGCATGTGGCGAGAACTAACATCATTGCTAATAATTGGCCCTCTTCTCTTAAATCTAACAACTTCCCCTACCCAATTGTTAAGCGATTCCTCTCTATAATCATCACTTTCTTCTTCTCGGGTAATTAGCACATAATTATCCAAGGTGGCACGAACAATCTGCACTTCAGAAACATATTTTAGCTTGTCAAATGGCTCAACCACTCAACAGCATCCACTCTTCTAATTGCATAAAACAAAGCACAGCCAAAAATATATAAATACTTTAAACAATGCCTTTGCATCCTCATACCAATCTTGACATGCAAAAGAAATTCTTTTGCAACTAAATCAGATTGATAATGCTGGAGCATGACCGGTGTGGAACAAAATGCTGTCCATAAACATAGCCACTAGTTCAAGTGTAAATAAATCGAGTCATCATCATTAAAATAAATTTATATCATAATTTGGAGTGGCCACATGAACTTATATCAAAATTTACTCAGCCTCTCTACACGACAGATATCAAAAAATCAGGATACGAATATGACAAGGACACGATATAACAGAATAAAATAAAAATAATTATCCTTAAAAAATAATTTAGTGTTTACGGCATTGTTTCGAAAATACTTTTACGACCATTACATTTTCGAAAACACTATTACTCAGTCAAGGCCACAACAACATGATATTAGAGTTGTTTATGGGAAAGTAATGACGAAGCAATGTCGAAATCCTAAATCCTAAGAGAGCCCCACGCTATTATGGCAACTATAGACCAAGTCCAAAATCCAAGTTTTATAAATTACATAAGCTACATTTTATATTGTGACATTTTGTATTTATCTTCACCTATATGCTTTGTGGATGGGAGCACCTTGCTAGTGTGCCACCACAATCCAAGTTAGAGATTAATTGTAATCTTTCTCAAGTGTATTTCATTATATATATTTTTACTGAGTTTATGTATCCTTATTTTTTTAGATGGTATCAGAGCTAGTTTTAGAAGATGTGTCAACCGGGCTGGGCCGGCCCGGCACGAGGCACAGCACGATTCGGCCGTGCCCGACCACCGCACAATCGTGCCGTACCGTGGGGAGGCCAACCGGGCCTCGTGCCGTGCCTGGCCCAGCACGGCACCTTGCCAAAATCAATTTTTTTTAAATTAGGGTTACGGGGGCGTCGAAACCCTGATTTTTTTTAAAATCAGGGTTTTGGGCACACCCAATTCCTATTTTTTTTTTAAATTAGGGTTTCGGGAGCGCCGAAACCATAATTTTTTTTAATTTAGGGTTCGTGCCGGGCTGAACCCCCCACAAAACCGTGTCGGGCCAGGCACGGCACGGTACAGTAACAGTGCCGTGCCTGGCCCAGCACTAAAGCACGGTCGGGCCTGAAAAAAATGGGCCGTGCCGGCCCGGAACGTCCCGTTTGACACCTCTAAGTTTTAGATGTTAAAAAAAAACTGAGGGTATATACGTACGAACAGTGTACATGTGTGCATTGTGTCTACATCAGTGTAGACGGATGAACGTGTGATAGTAGATGCACGAAAAACATCTACTATTGGTGCAGTGGGCAAGGTGCAACATCAACGTCCACTAGGTCGACGTGGAGTGTGATCAGAAGTTGTGCATGCTGTGACTGTGAGGTAACAGTGGGCATGAGTGAACAATATAGTTGTCTGCAAATATTGTGTGAACAGTGTGCGTGTGCCAGTGTGTGCAGCAAACAAAGCGTGCGTGCGTGAACAGTGTCAGTGTGTGCACCAACTGTGTGAACAGATTGTGTTGTGAACAGTGTGCACGTGTGCAAAATATTATTGTGAAGCAGATTTTTGTGTGATGCAAAATTTTAACGTCCGTGTGTGGTGGTTAGGGGATAAGCAATACATACACGATTTTATTTGGATGAGCAACATCATTATACTCATTTTAGACAATACAAATATACGACACCAACTCATAGCTTATGTGATTGAGATTAGAAGAGAAAAAAAGTCAGACCACAACACCGCTCATATTACTCATTTTGCACAGCTAGCAACACATGTAGTAAAAATATTACTAGCAAAATTGGACATGACTGAGAAAGAGATAGATAAATCAATTTATTAATGTTTCAGTTTTCGTCTTATTTTTTAACTTTTTGGTATTTTTGATAAGATCACAATATAAAAAAATTTACATAGAGTAACACTCACTAAAAATTATTTTAAAAAATTCATCTTTAAGATAATAATAGATCATTCTATTCTTTTAGATATCACTGATTATTTCACTATTTCACTCATTATACACTCATGAAATATCAACACTTCATGAGTTTGTTTGACTCTTCATTATATTATCGATAAATATCATTATACACTTTTGCTCATTATACACTCATGAAATTATTAAATATCTTTATATTATCGATAATCAAATTTTAGACTGAGAAAAATATGAGTTTGTTTGACTCTTCATTGGCCAAGTTGATAATACTTTATCCTAGTCTTATGTGTATTTCCATCCTAAAATATGAGACATATTAGTTAAAAAAATTTATCAAAATTTCATATTTTACGTGCTAGTTTGGCTTGAGTATTGACTGATTCGATCTCATACATCGAGATACAATTATAGAGAAATTTAGGTATCTAAACATTTTTATTGATTACTGCTCAAGATATATATATATATATATATATATATATATATCTTTCTAGATACATCATAACTTTTTTTTATATTTCAAAATTTTCATAAAATAAAAAAAAAATAATTTGATAAAATATTAATAAAATAAAAAATAATAATATATCATAATATATAGCAGATCAATTTAACACATACCGTAAGAATCATAAGATTATATAATATATTTTTATGTCGACACATATCAATAAAATAAGTTTTTTGAAAAAAAAAAATAGACATCTAATCGACATTACTCTAATACTCATATGTGAAAGGAGTATTTAAAAATATCTTACAACCAAGAGAAAGATTAAAAAACTTGCTTCCTAGAATTTGTAGATGTATTTTTATCTTAGATATATTTTTAGGATGAGAAATATTAACATCTAAAACCATGAAATATATCTTTCTTAGTGCCTCGAGTATCCAAAGAGGATATAAATATTTTTTAACACGGACTAATAGAATACATGACTACAAGAAATGGAGACTAACAGATTTAGATGAAACAACTGAATTCACATTTTTCTTAGATTCATTGAAAAATTAGTCCTTGTTAAAAATACAACGTCCACACTCTCTAAAATTCTATCATCAGTACAAGATAAATTATCATAAGACAATACTTATAACATGAAAATATAATTAGATATTTAATGTGAACTATCATGACATTTACACTCCCGGGGACAGACACAATATCATCTGTATGGATTCTTATTTATTATGCAATATTTCATAGTTGGATGATACATAACCTAAATATCAAGAATGCATTTCTTAGTGATTATTTGCATGAAGATGTGTATATATGGAGCATCCACATAGATCTCGAACAACAAAGTCAACAATTGTTTGCGAATTACAGAAAGTATTGTATAGCCTAAAACAATCATCGAGAAACTAATTTTATAAAATTTTTACAAATTATTACTTTAATTGATTTACAGGAGTGCATTACTTCAACAAAGTCAATTGCCCAACCCAATTGATACCTTTAATACTCTCACAAAAATTAGTCTTCTAAGTTGTGTTGTAATAGATACTTCAACGAAGTCAAGTTCTAATTTTTTATCTGACATGATAGTCATGACTCCTATTTACTATATTATATATAGAAGAATCATAAAAAAACATAAATTATCTTACTATTATCAGGTCATACATAACTTATATACTCAATATAATTAATAATTTTATAAATTTTTCATAATAAATTTTCACAGACAACACTTGTGTCATTTATAATAAAATAGTTGAAGAAAACTTTAGGCCTAAAATTTCGTTCAGTAATCACGAGCACCTATAATTAGTTGGATAATTATAATCGAATTGGATACTAATTTATATTTTACAATGACATTAAATATATTATAATTTTTATACAATTCTTAGAGAAAAATTTATTTCTTAAAAAAATAAGAAAAATAATTATTAAGTTTCAATTTATAAGTAGAGTTAATAATGATAATGATGATCACATGCACAATATTTTGCATTAGACGATGAAACTCATAGGCCATAATCTGATATTTTAAGAACAAATAAAATACATAGAAATTAATTATTTATTTCTAGATTAAAAAGATTCACCATCAGATTACAATTATAATATAAGTCCATATGGCAGATCAGTCAACCAATATTTTCATAAAGTCCTTAAAATTTTCAGCTCACTTTTATTTTCTCCAAATTTAGTATTCTAGATTATGACATATCAATCCACACGACATATCAATTTTAGCAAGAGAGATAATGTTTAATATTTATTTTTTATTTATTTTTGTCTTTATACTTTATGAATAGCTCAACAAGTAGGCTGTTCAAATCCAAGTTATAAATTATTCACTGCCCTTTTTGCATATTTCATTATAAATATTTTTAGCGAGTTTATGCATTTTCATTTTTCTATGTATATCATGTTGAATAACAAAGCAGAGTGGCAATACTAACCTCATCAAAAGAATCAAAAGTACAAGAGAACTGCCCCATGAACCACAACTAGCAAAATCAAAGTAAATTGCGAATGTCAAAAGCCAATCGAAAATAATGGCATGATTATGCGACTTAAAAACAACAAAATTACCACGGCTGAAAGGCATTGCAGGCCAGATGCCCTCAAGCACCTTTTTTCATGTTCATCCCCTTTCTCCTTTGACAGCTTACATGCTTTATGAACAAGTTTTTCAATGTTATGCATGTATGTCCCATCTTCCTGTAAACAAATTCAGTCTAAAAGACAAGTAAGATGAGAAACAAGGATAGCACATCAATTACTACAGAAATGATATCTACATAAAATTTTTCAAAATTGCCACTTCTACTTTTCTCATTAATTTCCAAATATACAAAACAAATTACCCACAAAATCAGGACATTTCAGCAAGTTATTATGAGGAAAGAAACCATGGTACCAAACAACAATGGAGCTAGAGCGTATGGGACATTTAATGACATTCAAATATGTAGATTGAATTTAAATATAATAATAACTTTTCAAAATATAATTGATAAAAACTAATATTTAAGTAGAAATTACTTAGATGTCATCATATAGTCTAAATAATTATTATCTATAATGAGTTAAACAATATTTATCACATTATCTCATTTCACTCGGTTGTCAAACAACTCAAATATTTCCTACTTTATAATTATAAATTTCTAAAAAAAAAAAAATAACCAAAAAAATGACTATCAAATTCTTTTCTATCAGTTCATCCATCAGATAAAATGGAAGAATGCTCTCTTTATCTTTTATACATGAAAAAAAAATATAACACTATTATGTTAAGCCCTCCTTTTAGATCTAATAATGCTACATTTAACATTTATTATTGTTAGCTACACAACTTTTTAGCTGCATATATTTTTATCCATTAGCATTTTTTTTTATGATTTTTTTCTAAAGTTATATTAAAAAAAATTATATTCCCTGACATATAATGAGCATTTAAGATATTTCTTAATATCGTTGGATCCTCCATTTATATTTGAATGTGCTTATAAATGTCAATCTTATTGATTTTTTATATAACACATAGAAAATAAAATTAGTAGCCTACAAAAAAAATTAGAAATACAAACTAGATTATTAAAATTTATCATTGTATAAAATATAATAAATAAATAATAAATATACATTTATTTCTCAACCAGATTAACTTATTTTCCTTACTTTCTTATAAATATAAAAAAATTAAAATGAACTACAATAAAATAAGAGGAATTGAAGCATATGAGATTTGAGACACCTTAGTCTACATTTTATTTACATTAATAAATATTATTTTAGTAATTAAGAAACAACAATGTAGAACATTTTATTTTAGTTCTAAAAAAATCACAAAAAAAAAAAAAACATGTTCTCCAAGCTTTAGAAAAACACAAAGTAGGCAAGCCGCAGATCAGAGAATAAACAGATCTAGAATCAATGTTCCCAGTACAACCATCATTTAGCAATATTACAAAAAATGATAATTAATTAATTATGCAAAATAGATGAATTACATTAAACAAGAGAAAGGCAAATAAATTAATAAATTTATTAATTAATCTTGTGTGGGTATCCTGCCTTATTTTGATAGCTAAAAGTATTTTTTTTTTTAGCATTATACCGCAAAACTAATTCTATTGACATTTTCAATTACCTATTTTACCCATTTATATACAATTTCAATCAATTATTTGTCATGCGTCAGTTATCATTTTTCATAAGAGTTCTGGGACAAGATGTCCAATGGACATGGGCGCCCTGCAAATCCAACGGCCAAAATACAGACCAGCACATCATGGTCACCCTCCGTTGAGGGACAGGACAGTCGGCTAGAAGGAGCGTGTTGTGTCAGGCCTAAGGAGACAGCCTGCCATGGCAGAGTGGTGTGTCGGCCAAAATACCCTCATTGCTGAGCCAAAACAACAAAGAAAAAAGAAGCAAAACACTGCCCCCTCAAAAAGTGTCAGCCATCACTTTTTGACCAGGCACGAACTGACAAACACCACTTTCAAAAAAAAATCGAGCAGCCCCAACACAGCAGCCACTTACTTTTAAAAATAATAATCTACCACTTACGTGATTTCAAAAAAAATCACATAGCATATTTTCTTTTCAAAATTATTGGAGTCCAACTAGAATCGAAATAATCCTCTATCGAGCTATGTCCATGATTTTTGAACAAATTATCATATCCATCTTCACATACATGAAAATTATGAAAATTATATCCATATAAATATGTCTGAGAAAATTCAAAAAGTGAATAACTATATAGATAACATCTAGATCTATGTCAGATAATTTAGTTTTAAAATGATTTACCTACATCTCATCGAATCAATTGAGAAGTTGATACAATGCTGACAAGTTTATAGTTATACTCAGCTCAAGTAATGAGTCAGCTGTTACACATCTCATTTTCAAAAAAAAAAAAAAAAAAAATATCCCAAACATATCTTCTCTAAGAGATAAATTATATTTTCTATATATTCAACCTCAATTCTTGATAAATATTTAAGATGCCTCATAATTTTTCATGTGAAACTCAATATTTAAGATATATTCAACTGATCATCTCTAATAACTAAAATATCAATAACATGCATCACTAATATAATATATCATCCCACTAAACTACGTCGAAAAAATATAAAAAAAAATCTAGCATACATCTTTTAAAATCAAAGATTGTAAATACAAAAAAGAATTTATTAAACTATGTCTAATGAGATAGTTTCAAGTTATAATCAATTTTTCACAATATACACACCATGCATATGCTCCCATAAATAATATAACCTAAGTGTTGTTACATAAGCACCTCATCCTTGAGATCATTAAGAAAAAATATATTTCTCATATTTAACTAATATATAATTTATATGTGGCACAAAATATTAGAAATCATCAATCTAATAAAAATTATTTTGAATTTTGAATACAAAGTAAATTATTTAAATAATCAATATCATAAGACTATATGAATCATCTAGCAACCAATCTAACCTTAGTGGATCAACATTTTTTTAGGTTTGGTTTTCACCATATACACTTATTTGGATCCCACAACTAGATTAATTGAAATTTGCAAAAAAAAAAAAAGATCCTAATTATCATTTGATATGATTGTACTCGGTGGAGTATTTTGACAGCATGAATAATTCAATACCTTTGAAAGAGTATCAGAGATCATATAATACTACTGAGATAACTAATATTAAACAAAAATAACATAGCACTCATTTAAATGGGTACTAGATGGTACAGATTATTAGTACCTTCCAAAGAATAATTGAAATATAAAAATCAATAATCCCAACTAGATCAACTAATACAATAAGAAACTAATCTAAGAAATAATATGGACATATCTACTTAGCATATAATAATGAAACATATTTCTAAGTATGATCATTTCTCAAAATTTTAATATTATAATTAAATTGAATTTTTATTATTTCATAAAATTTCATACGGATGAATATAATTTAAGATTAAAAAGAAAAACTAACAATGATGTATATTTAGTACAATAACAAATATATAAGATCAACATATAAAAAGATCATTGATGCTTGGCTCCAAAATTTTTAGTTTATCAAAAAAAAAAAAAATCTAAACTAACAATGGATGACCAATAGATTAATGGTTCATCAATCTCAAATATAAACATCAAAATAAAAACACCAAAATGGCTAATAAGATACGGGTTAGATGGCTACTGTGGCTAGAATCCAATGACTATCATGATTTCGATCAATTTTAAAACAAAAAGAATTCAAAAAAATAAAAAAAAAATTAATATTTTTGAATTTTGTTTTTCTCAACATATAGACAATAAAAATTTTAGAATTTTCATCCTAAATTTCTTCTTCGCTACTCTCTCAAACTCTCTCTCTATCTCTCCTCTATGCCCTCCGCTCTAATAATCCTTTGAAATTATAATATTAGAATTAAATAAGTTTTTTTTTATGATTTAAGGCTTATGCTTGTGCATAAGGGATAGATGATGGTATAGGTGTGTTGTGTAACATTACAACTTGCCTTGAGATTAAAATTTAAAACAAAATGATATGTGACACAGTACTAGTTTTTTATTATTTATTTTTTGTGAGTTTTATTTTCTTTTACTTTTATTATGTATTTAAAAAATATAATAATTAAAAAAAATATCACATATAAAATTTTATAATAATTAATATAATATTGACATAGATATAAATAATAATGATAATCTCACCTAAATGTCCAAAGCCAAAATTATGTTTTTTTTCCAAATATGCGACTCAACCTCAAAGGTCACCCAAAAAACAAAAAAAAAACATGTGAATATCAATAATATAAATGCACTTTAAAATAATAAAACTAAAAATTCTAAAGATATCAATAAATAATCGACACAATATATAAATTATAATAAATATATATATAAGTAAAAGTGTATGTGGAACTAAATATTTAAAAAGACATGCCGATTAATACATCAAAAAATATGATATATTAAATCTGAGACAAATCCAACTTAATGATGTTAAAAGACATGACATGATCAAACTGATTACTATTATGAGTCTACCGATTATATTTTCAGAGTATCATAGGATAGTTAGTATTATACAAACCTATTTCTAGTCTGTTTATCATGGAATTCTTATGTTCACACATAGAAATGACATACTAAAATATTATAAATTAGAAAAATAATTAAAAATTAAGAAATTAAAAAAATTTAGTGAAATATAATCAATAAAGTCTGATATATAAATTAATCGGGATTATACATTATTTGTATGTCTCACTATCTATTAGGTAAACTTTAAATAAAAACTTAATAAAAAAAAATTTAAAATTTTCTGAGATTATACATCCTCAAGATGGCCTTGCCAAATATGAGTATGACACAGATATTTAGTGAATATGAAATTCAAAATAAAATATTTAATATCACTTTCAATAATTAAAAATACAATATTTATTACGACTATTAGAGACAGGTTATTTGATGAGATATTTTATGTTATGTGCATGTGTCACATGATAAACATCATAATACATGATTAACCTCACAGTACTTATATTCCATCTTAGGATACCTAGTAGACAAAAAAAAGCATCTAAACGAATATAAAATACTGATAGAATTACATCTATATATTGTTAGACTCTAGAGTCTTATGTTAGCTACTAATATATGATATCTAACTACATTAATAATAAGAATAATGAACTTATTATTAATGATTCAAACTATGATATAAGAATTTTATTTATTAAATTCCTACAAATTTTCTATGACACGACAAATATATGTTCTTCTGAGTATACTCTCATTACTTTCAATATATTTTGGTGCATATATAATATTAGTAATATGTTTAATAGATATATAGGTCACCATATATTTAGTATCATAGTTATTAAGATAAAAATTAAATATTTAAAATACTAATCTTTCATTATAATTATGTAGTGCTTGGATGCATGTATTGATCATATAATTAAGATTGAGAGGGTAAAGAACATATTAAAATATATATCAACATGCACAAATCAAATACACCAATCTAAAGAATTCATTCATAAAAAATTAAATGACTTATTTACGTATTACGATACTATGTATGATAATTATAGTCATGCTCTGAGTACAAACATGAAGACCATATTCGAAGATGATGACTTCTCAATTCAATTAGTCATAAGCAAACTATGGTGTGCTCCATCAAATATAAACAAACTATCTCAATACTTAGATATCAATTATTATTTCATCCTACCACATGATGATAAAAAAATTCTGAATATTTTATTATAGTAAAAATCATAAGAATCAAACTATTCCATATTATCTATGATGGTAATGTGAACAATTAATTCCTTTGATTTCTAGCATAACATCAAAATCTATTTTTTCTGACAGCAAATATCATTTCAGATAAAAGATAGAGATTACGACAAGATATCATAGAGACACTTCTATAAATAAAAGACTGAGAAAATGCAAGACTGAACATTCAGAATAAAATACAAGAGATGATAACGGATGATGATTTATGCAACATGAAGATCAAAGATATTGATGGTACTAATAATAATATTAATACATTCATGATAATGACAATCTACATCTTATTCGACAAAACAATACCATAGATACTGAGTAATCATTAATAATTCTTGTTTCATGTACATGTGATACTTATACTATGATAAATACTAGTGATTATTTATTTTTTTATTTTTTTATATCATTATGATTTATGTACTATTAATGTATTAGATATTTGATTATAATTTATATCATATTTATTTTTTATATTTTTTTCAATATGATTTACATATTTTTATTATGTATTTGTACATTAATTATTTATTTAAATTCAATAAAATTTTTTATTTTTTATTTGAGCCAAACATAATATAATATGAAGTCATCACAATTTAAAATTTAAATTTACATTGAAAATTAAAAGTAAGGCCCAGCATCCTAAGCCAGAGCCCCACTAAGGCCAAAAAAATTTGATTCATGCTGGCCCAAACTAGCACGGCCCTGTGCTTTACAAGCCAACCATGATGTGCCAGGCTGCCAGTGTTGTTCTTGTGTCGTGCCAGGAAATAGAGTCTTGATTACTACATGCATTAACAATTTAAGTAGTCCCCATTCAATTTTTATTTGATTACCAAAAATTTCAACTTAGAATACAAATTTATCTACAATCATATGGTAACTTTTTCAAAGAATATGAATTATTATAATTTTAGATTATTTGAGTTAAGTTATGAAATATATTTACATAGATGAACCCATCAAAATCCATCTTTTAATAAAAATATAATAATATTACTATTTCAAATTTTCAAGAAAAGAGAAAAACAAATTCTTTTTGATTATTTCAAAAATGAGAAAATAACACATTTATAATATACTGAAAACTGACCAAGAAAATATCGCATTCAAATACAAATTTAATAAAATGTTGGATAATAAAATATATTGGGTCACTCATTGAGAAGATCTAGTTAAAAACTAACCAAAAAAAATCACATTGAAATAATAAAAAAGTAAAAAATAAAAAAAATTATTATAAGTTATAACATCCTCTGACTCACATTGGCACATAAAAGTCACGTAAACTAAGCTAAAAATAAAGAAATATAAATCAAGGTGGCATCTTAAAAATATTCATATAAATATCTAATGAAAACTCTACAATCTAAATATATATTATAGTAATGATTTCGTCATTAATCTTCTCCCTAAGAAATAAATAGTACACTTATTTATATTTCACACCTCATGAAACATCAAAATGGAAATTATGTGTCTCTTAGCTAGACTAACATAATAAATAATAATAAAAGGTAAATATTTTATCCTTTCGAATAAGCGGCATCAACATAAGCCTCACATAGCATCCCATAAACATTGCCAAGCTCTTATGTCATGTTAGGTGCCAAAGAAGAGTGAGAGAAAAGAGAGAGAAGTGAGAGAGAAGTGAGAGAGGGAGTCTAATAGAGAAAAAATTGAAAATAAGTTTTTATTAATTCAAAAAAAAAATTAACACATATATACTAAAAATTAAGATAGCTTATATGTCAATTGCTCTCATAAAAAATACAATAAAAACAAAGTTAACCCTCAGCAGATTCATTATACCAAAAATAAAATAATAGAAAACTTAAATTAACTAATAAATATGAGACCATAAATATCATATATTATTAACATAATTAGTCATTTCATAAATTTTTTAAAAATTTTTAAATAAGCTTATATGTTTATTATATTAAACATACTTTAATATGGGAGAAATCTTAATGATTTAATATTTATTTCAATTATTGTGAACAATTAATAAATCAATTACAATTTTTTATATTTCTCAATGAAAAAATTTTATATTCTAAAAAAAATAAAAAAGATATTATTTCTTGATCTAGCGTAAAGTAAAATATATTTTACATATGGATTTCTTTAAATTTGACATTTGATTGAGAGAAGTAGTTTCACTCTTTCGATTATGGTCAACTACAACAATTAAACAATCAAATATACCCTTTGTAATTCAATACTTCACGAGTTAACTATGTATAAAAAACTAGAGTATTACTTATTGAAAATAAAATACACAATTAATTAATTACTGGAGATCACATGACATTAATTACTAGAATTCACATTTCTACCACACATCAAGTGACAGATATATTCATGAAGAGTTAAATGTGTCGAACGGGTTCGTGCCGACAATGGATATGTGCCAAATCAATGACAAGCTCGAGTCATGTCGGACTCACATGAGTGGCCTCCTGAATGGCTCAGGTGTCACCCAGGCCACCCCATCAGCAAGCCATTGCACGACTTGAGCAGCCCACTGCATGGGTTGGGTAGCATGTGGGCCACCTCATCGGACAAGACACGGCATGATTCACATATAGAATGAGTGCTTAATAAGTGTCAGTTTTTGTTTTGCATCCAAGTTTAGTGTTTGTGATATTTACATGCAAGCTTTAGTGAGAGTTCAAATCTTATATTTTATCCTATTTATTTTACACTTTTTCAGCAAATATTTAACTTGTACTATAAATGAATGCTTAAAATATTTAGCTTCTACTAGGGTGATTAGTGTGAAAAATGATTTCCCATATAGAATGAGTGCTTAAAATAATTTTGAACAATATACTTACATGTTGGGTTTGATGAATTAAGAAGGTGTAGAATTCAGATGGTAAAAAAAGAGAGAGAGAGAAAGCAAACTTTATGTTACCTGACTATAAATGAATCTTGTCAAAGTTTGGCACCCAAGCATTGGCAGAGCATCTTGCTTAGACTTTTCCAGTAGCTCGGTTATGACATTCAACAAACTAGTGGCAAAGCATGCCCTGAAACACACCAACAACAAAAAATGAACGTGCAATTACTGCATAGATACTAAATTTGAGTCTCTCTCTGTCCCAAAACACACCAAGAAAAAATCAGGCTCGGAAATATTTACTACAGAAGACTCATTGGTTTTTCTCTAAACATCAGAGAGAACCAAAGAAAAAAACATGGGCAAATATTGAACTTCAGTTCTACAAAACATCATTATAAAACAAACAAAACCAGATAGCAAGGAGGATTAGTAAGAAACATGAATCCTTCACAGCTCTCTTCCATCATCAACATTGATAAATTCGTCATTAAAAAAACGAAAAACTACTAATTACATTAACAAATCTAGAATCAATCTTAGTAACTAAGAGATGTAATTTTCAAGATACTAATTTCTATTAAATCTCAAAGAATAAACAAGGGTGTGTATGGCCAAGGACACATTTGTGCAAGGATCAAGTTGGGCCTCTGATGGGGGAGAGCATGAGTGACCTAACAATCTTAGAATATTCAACGTATATATTCAATTAGATAAAATTATTATTCCCAAAATAGTACACAACTACAATAATAAGAAAATATGAAATTAAAGAAATTAATTGAGTTGAAATATATCGAGTACATTATTAATTATTATAATAATAGAGATCGTACCAATACATGTCTGAAAATCAGAGATGTATATGAATATGAGTCTCGAATCCAAAACATATAACCTGTTGATAAAGGCATTTATCATCATGTCAAGTCATGACCTCCAATTCATGCAGGCAACATAAAGAGCTGCCAGGTGATCACCTATCTTATTATTATTCTCAGACAAATATTTTAAATTTTAAAATTTTAATGAGATTTAATGTTGTGGTATTTGAGTAATCACACAAAATAATATCATCAATATATATTAATAAAAAATAAAAATATATTGATTTAATGTCTTTAAGACCATAAAAATATATCAAAAATAAATTATAGAAAAGTATTTCATCCCACATAAAAATTTATGCATGGCACATACATGAACTTCCACACTTCACATAGCAACCTTCAAACTCAAGATCATTAAAAAAAATATTTATTTGTTACATTCTCTTAACAAACAATTTATCTGTAACAAAATGCTAGAAAAAGCTTAACCCTAGCAAAATATCTTGACAAATAGAAAAAAAAAATATCAAGTAAAACACCTAATAAACCTGAGGCTATCTCAATGACACCAAGTAAACTTCAAGCAACTTTATCTTAACATTATGATCAATGAGCACGCATCTAGCCCTAATAATGAAATTCTCTAAAAGATGAGTAACTAGTAACCACTCAAAGAACAAGTCAATTATAGTTATATCCTAACATCACTTTTTGTGAGAGATCATTAGCAAAACAATTATGCTCAAAACATTAAAAAATGAAAAGTATTCTCTTGGATAAATAATCATGTTAATTATTGAAAAAAAAAAAGCATATTTTTGAAATATTTAACCAAAACTCTTCCCTTTTTTTTTATTTTATGCAATTTAAATATTTATTAAGATTTTTTATTTTCTTTATTTATTAATGTTTAACTTGAACCTATTGTCTCATAAATTTAACTTGCACTTAATATATATAGCGGCATGAAAATTATGGTATTAAAAAAATCATGTACTACAATTAATCATAATTCATTTATTCTAATTTTGAGATGAATTAATTGTTGATTTTTCCATCTATATTCTTCATTAGATCCACAATATCAAGAAATAAAAGGCATTAGAGCATATTCGATTGAAAAATCTACAATGTATAAAATACAAAATAAATTTTAAAAGAGTTTACTTGGTCATGCATTAAAATACATTTTGCATCATATTCAGATGACAAATATAATACCACTCATGCTACTTAACTTGGTAATCAATGCAATGAATAAAAATATGTTTTCCATGTTTATGATATAAAACAAAAAATAAATAAATAAACCGCCTAAAAAAGTCGTTCATAAAAGCATACAACCAACAAAAAATTATGTGAACTTGAAAAGTTTTGATGAAATACATTTTAAGAAAATGAAATGACTTATTTATCACAAGATATAAATAAATCTTGGAGATCGGAGGTAGTACCAAATGCACAAGCTCCCACTTAGCGTAGGTTCTGGGAGAGATTAATATTTCAATAAATTTATATCCAAAACTTGAAGACACTACATCTCATGAGTCTCACAGTCGAGACCAAGCATAATTGTGCAAAAATACTCGCATCACACTAAGGCATTACCTCTATTACAATTTATATATTTAAAAGATATATAGCTATAAACATTTAAATGTGTGTGTGTGTGTATATATATATACACACACACACACATAGATACCTACTCAATGACAATGCAATCTATCTCCAAGAATAAATCACATCTATCTCAAGAAAGTATTCGAGTCTCTCAAGATCTTTCATTTGAAACAATAACTAAAAATACTCATAATGTTAAATAATTCTCAACTTACTGTCACTAATAACTAAAATATTATTCATGTAAATAAAAAATATAATCAATATATGATTTAAACTCTTTCAAAAAAATAATAAAAAAATACTAACATAAATGTGTATATGGAAAGAGGTTACCATCTATGAAATTTTAATAAATAGAGTTCTCAATTAATATTTTATTTCATACAATATCTTCTATAATCTAAAAATTAAATTTGACTGTATTACTTAAAACTCAAATAATTACTTCATACGTATCTCCTCCTCAATGTTACCGTAAAAAAAAATTTCATATTTAACTGACATATTGAGGTATAAAACAAGTCGGGTAATGCGGGCACGACCTACGGAACAACACAGTTCAGCCTTGCCTGGCCCGGCATGACACGGTCCAAAAATATGTTTGGTCTTGGATCGTATCTGCTTATGGCATAGCTCGTGCCATGCTAGGCTAGTGCAAATTGCGTCTCGTGTCGGGTCAGGCATGACCCTACAAGGCAGGTCACAAGTGATCGGTCAAGTCCTGTCAAGTGACCGCTCGACAAGGTAGTCTTGTTAAAAAAAATTGGTCGCGTAAGCCGATTACCACTTACATGGCCGGTAGCAATTGAGCAGTTAAAAAAATAATTCATGCTAGCACAAACCAGCCTGAACAACATAGCCCAACACGAACATACAATTTATGAGCCGACCATGATGTGTCTGACTACCAGTCTGGTTGTGCCTTGCACGGCACATTAGAACAAGCTTGCCACACTATATAAGGTCATGCCGGTACGACACGGCCCATTAAACACTTCTACTAATATATCCTTCAATTGTCTAACACTACTAGTGATATAAAAATCCAATATAAATATCATTTTGATCAAGCAACAGAAAATATCCTAATAATTCACATGAGAATAATTTTCACATCTAACTAGTATATATGTATGGTAATCTTAAGACATTATCTAACAATAAGTTCAAAAATATAATATCAAGAAGTTGTTCCAATTGTCATATTCTCTCAGACACATCAACCTCTGTTAGCTTGGCCTTGAAGAATTGCATAGCAAGTTGTAATGCGAGAATAGTAAATAGTAACCTACTCAAGCACAAAAAGTTTCTCTAATATATAGTATCTCTGGGAAAAATACAGTAATGTTGAGAGTTCCCGTGAAATATTATATGAAATAGAATATTTAAAAAAAAACTAATATCAACTCTAATTTAGAATATTGTCACATAACAATCAAAATATGAGTTCATCAATAGTTGCTTCTATTTTTTTTCATCATTGATTCCTTCAGTTATCAGATGATTCACCATACCATAATTATAAAAATCATGTTCGAACTCTTTTAACCCACTACCAATTATTCATGTATATGAGCCTCAATAAGACTATCCTAGAAACCTTAATCACCTTCATACATGAAAATGGGACATATTAAGATTTGGTACGCGTTGCATAAACAAACACACGCTACACTTATTCAATTCACATGTTGCGCCAACATTGCACTCATTGTGCACGAAAAGTGCACTCGCTATGAATAAATAGTTTCTTCCACTTGCACCTTCATTATACCTAAGAAATATGTATCCCTAGTCGTCCCTTGACGCTCACTAACCACAGCTATTTTTTATCTAACAAAAACATGTGCAAAACAATATGATCCTGAGTGAATTTTTCAAAAATAAAGATTTCAAATACATAAAAAAGCATGCACACAATATCTTAAGGCAAAATAACCATGGAATAGCTTCTATACTAGCATCACTATGTCAGCCACCATGAGGTCCACGTCCGTCACCAAAAAAAACTTTCAGATTACTTGAAACATGCCGTCAGACATCCGATGGCCTTCCAACACCAAGGAAAACAACAAAATATACATAGTACATGGGTATTTCACTGTTAAAATATGAAAAAATTACCATAACCACCACAAACCACTAGAGATTACTATTGTCTGCACCGCCAGAAAGTGTACCATCACCCCCACACAATCCAACAGAATCATCACTTCGCTAGAATAAAAATTGCCTTATGATGCCACGCTAGCCACTAATGCAATATGTGATGGTGTAAGGTGTTAGGGAAGGAGAAAAGAGAAAGAAATAAAGAGAAAAGAAAGAGAAACGAAAAATGAAAAGAAAAAGAAAAAAATAATAAATTTTAGTGATTTGAAAAATGGAATTCGAATTTTATATATAGATAAAACAACAAAAGAGAAATAATAAATAAAAAAGATAAATAAGTGCACGTAAACCATGTATATCCATATAAAAAGCTTATAAATTTTCAAAAAAAAATATATAATTCATACTTAACAAAAATAAAAGAATCATGATATACATTATCTTGACTACCAAAAAAATATATATCTTCTTAAACACCATGTATGTGTGTGAATCATTTAGTTATCAATCAGGCTTTAAACAGATCTAACTACTCATTAGCATAAGTCTTCCCGGTAAATATTCACCTACAAACAACAACAATGCTCATTCACTAGGAAGAGTACTTATAGAGAGAACTAACTTGCAAATAACAAACTTTTCCATAATGTATAAATTCTCAAGTTCTTATTGAGTGTCGGACATATTTATTTCCACATGACCTTTCACCATCTAGGATCAGACTATCTCACAGAGTGAGTAGAGTATTCTAAGACAATTGAGAGAATATATAAAAATAATATTAAAAAAAAAAACTAAAATAACAAAAAACATTTAGAAAAAGATGTTGGGTGTCATTTTATATTTTTTTTCTAGAAAGCAATTGTAAATATATCTAGCCCTACAACAAAAAGGTTGTACCAAGTAGTTTCTGCTTAGCACAAAGTCTATGGTAGAATAATATTTCGAAAATCTCACTCATAAAAATCAAAAAGATTATATGTAAGAATAGTTCAAAAAGTTTGTTAACAAGTCATCCTAGGGCACAAAACTTCCGGTTAATTCAAAGTATATAAGAGGTTAACATATTAACAGTCTTCATTACAAAAATCAAAGAGATTGCGTTTTATGAGTTTAATCCAAGACCTACCACCTTTACATGAAACATCTAGTTCTACAGTTGAATAATCAATACATTGAACAATGAGTTTCCACCAAGTATGTGTTGAATAATCAACACATACTAAGAAGCACGGGCACGGACACGGACACGGGGATACGACACGGCAGGATACGAGAATACGGTAAATTCTAAAAAACTAGGATACGGATACGGCTAAGATACGGCATAATAAAAAAATAAATATTAAAATAAAAATTATTTATTATAAATATTATGTATTTTATCAAATTTATTAAATTAAATTAAAATATTTTATTATATATAATAAATATATATTATTTATTTTATAAGATAATATTTATATTTAATTTATTTTATAAAATAATATTTTATAATTATATTATATAAAAATATTTTATTTTATGCCCATGCCTCTCCCCTTAAGCACGCCCGCCCGCCCCTGCCTCTCCCCTCAATCACGCCCGCCCGCCCCTGCCTCTCCCCTCAATCACGCCCGCCTGCCCCTCTCCCCTCAATCACACCCGCCCGCCCCTGCCTCTCCCCTCTAATCGCTCCGCCCCTGCCTCTCCCCTCCAATCGCGCCACCCCTGCCTCTCCCCTCCAATCATGCCGCCCCTGCCTCTCCCCTCCAATCACGCCGCCCCTGCCTCTCCCCTCCAATCGTGCCGCCCCTTCCTCTCCCCTCAAATCACGCCCGCTCCTGCCTCTCCCTCAAATCGCGCCCGCCCCCTGTCAGTGGCCAACGTTGGCCACCGATGTCGTCGGACGTCGGGCACTATAGACGTGGATACGGCTGCCGACGCAACCATCTGATACGCCACGTGGGGTATCGGATACGAATTGTGCAATGATACGCCACGTGGCATATCAGACACGTATCTGTGCCGTATCCGTGTCGTGTCCACGTGTCCAGGTGTCTGACACATGGACATAGCTGTAGGGAGCCGTGTCCGTGCTTACTTGTATATATATATAATCTCTAATCAACACGACTAGGAAGGTCATGCTAGGTCTAGCATGGTACGGTTCATTCTAAGCTAGAAGTTGGACAAATTGTGTCGGGCCTAGAGGGATGGCACGTGTGTTGTCCATGCATACGGCATGGCATAAAACAACTTGTTGGCACGCTCAAGCTGAATCTAGCTGAAGCAATCACAAATAGGCCATGCTTGAATCAAACATATGGGCAATGAGAACCTGAATCAAGTATGGTGCTTGAAATTCAAGAGTCATCTAAAAATAAGCATCGGTTACACTCTCATCTCCGACCTCACACAACCAAGATCTCAAGTTGTCCGACTAGCCTAAACCAAGATCTAAAAATGAGCCCCAACTCCAGACTAGCCTAAAATGAACTCAAGTTGTCAGAGATTAACCACGAGCTCGTGCCAGATATGGCCCATGCCTTGAGACAGCTCAGGCCATGTCCATTACAAGCTCGCTCGACCCAGCATGACCTACCTCTTTTTTAAGGTAGGCCATGGTTTCCCAAGCAGGCCTTCAAATCATGTCGTCCTACCTCATTTTTTAGACACGCCGGGTTGGCACGGCTGATTTTTGAAACAAGGTTGTGTCTGCCTAACATGGTTGCCCACTTAGACAAGAAAATAATTGGGTAGCATCGACTTAGCATGACCTATTGGACATCTCTAATTAGGAACATAAATATCTAAGCTTGGTAAATCAAAAGTATCATCAAAAAGAAAATCTTTATCAAAAGTTCTTTCACCCTTATTAAAACATATTATCCCTTAAAAATATAAGAAAACAAAAATTTAAGCTTCCTAAAAAAATAACCCAACAATGGCAAAAAAAAGTGGAGAGAAAAGATAATTATTTTATTTGAGCTCCAATATAAATACTAATCATGCACAAAATAGATGAAGTTGTTGAAGTCATCACAACCTCAAGAACTTGAATTAGATTCTTAAAGAAAGAATACATCTTAGAAAATAATAGCAACATTGATAAATATCTTACATGTCATATGTAAGTAACATGCATATTCTCTTTGAATATTAGTGTATCCAATAGAGATACATCTAATGACTTTTTTATGTCATTCCCTCATGCCCATGTGATGGACATCACTCGTACATATCTTGTATGCTTAGATACCAAAAAAGAAAAATTAAAAATTATATCACATTGATGTGAGATCCAAAATGGCACCTTGTATGGTAATTGTTTACCGCCAAATTAGGGTTTCAGCCACGATAAAAACACAAAAGTTGAGCAAGCATATATATGGTTTGGAAAGGAAAAGAAATGAAAAAAATAAAAAATAAAAAAGTAAAGATTTTATTGATTTAAAAAACAATCATTTACAAAATAACATAAACCATATATATATATATATATAATTTGGTGCAGCTCATATAATAGTTGCTCCCACACAATTAAAAAAAAAAACAAAATATAGAATAAAAAAATAAATTAAATGTCAATATATTCTCTCAAGCAGGAGAGAACATATCACAAACTCTCAACTTGAAAGAGAGAAAATTAATGTATAATCCTCCCAATTCCCAAAGCATTCGTGAAGATGCATGCAATCCGCATACTGCTAGATACATTGGCAAAATCTATCAAATCATCTTGAATCTCCTATTGAATAAAATATCATTCAACGTTAATATGCTTCATACATTCATTAAACACCAAGTTTAGAGCAATGTGTCAAAATACCTAATTATCATAGTAAAATATCATCGATATATGAATAAATAAGTAAAGTTCTGATAAAAAATGAATAATCCATTGAATCTCACAAGAAGATGAAATCATAATTTTATACATTGTCTGTATACTAAATATCAAAATAATCATCTACCTTTTAGTTTTTCAAGAAATATTATTACATGCAAAAAAATTACAAAAACTTAGAGACCAACCAAAATCTAAATATATATCTAATATACTTGACTATGCTCAGAATCTCTAAATATAATCTTACAACCAAGAATCATGAGAATTATATTCATATAAATATGTATAAAAGAATCTAAATTATAATAAATTATATTGACATCATATGTAAAATCTAGTCTACAAACTATCAAATAATTTAATTTTTCTACGATATTCTTATGTTGAGTAGAATCAACTAATGTCCCAAAATACTCCTAAATAGGCTAGAATCAACTCTTGTATCTAGCCTACTAAAAGATAAGTATACTATTAGTTCAATTGATGAATCAACAAGTATGCATCCCAACATCAATAATATACAAATACCTCATATATCTAAATTTTTTTATTTAAAACTCAATCTATAAAAATAATTTCAATCATGATATACTTAAATGGTCATCTTATATTATCAGAATATCAATGGCAAATATTACTAATATCATATATTGAGTTGATGTTAGGATGTATAAAATTAATCAAACACGTGTCTTCTTAAATCAAAGATAATTAAGTGTAAAAAAAATATGGTAATTTATGCATTAGGTGACATATTCAAGCGATTTAGTAATCTACAACTCATACCTGAACTCCAAGAAATAATGAATCCTTGCGGCTACTACATAAATATTTCTTTCTCATGAGTCATGATTACTATGATAAAATACATTCCTTACATCTAGTCAATATACAATTCACATGTTGGATACATAAATAGAAATAAATAACCTAATAATAATCATTTTGACATAAAAGAAATATCTAATTAGTCAATATGATAAATTTGTGTATATATTTTGGTTACTAGCCTGACCTTGAGTTGATCAATATTTCCTTTGGGCCTCATCTTTACAATGCATACTCAACCACGTCTCACTGCTAATTTATATAAAATATTACAGAATGAGACTTCAAGCAAGATTAAATATTAATACACATAATTCATCGATGTGAGCAACACTCACACAATAAATCAAATAAAAAATCTAAAATAAAATATATTTAGGAAAGAATAATATTAGAAAGATTAATCACTTAGTAAGCCATTGTATTATACATTTATATATATATATTTATATATTATATATCATATTTTAGTAGGATGATAATATTAGATATCGAGTGTGAAACTCATCAGCCATAATTTCTGAAACATTCAAGAAAAAGATTGTCATGATATTAATCACTTTAGGACTCCAAGTTAAAGCAAGAGCCTTATAGAATAAGTATAACCTTCTACGACCTTCACTAGTCTATCAAACATAGCATATTATTATCCTATATTAATAATTGTCTCCGAAACAAAATATTCAAAATCTATAACTATCAAGGAAATATAAGCAATTAAAATATATAATAACAAAAAGAGTATCATGTAGGACATATATTTGATTCCTTACATAGTACAATCAAAAGATCCAAGATACTACTCTAAACTAGTTCAACTAATACAATAGAAGACTCAACTAAGAAATTTTATAAACATATCCATCTAAAGTATATTGTTTTGTTAAAGTCAACAAGTATTTTAATTTTTATCATCATCTTCTAGGAAGATTCATATCTAGTATCATGTGAGACATTCACATCAAGTTCCTCTCCTCAATGCAACATCCCATCAAATATGTCACCATTCTCCTCAAAGTTAATCATGGTATTAGTATAAGATATATACAAATGGGCAAGATTAGAAATTACATCTACAAGAGGTGCAACAACTGGACATTAGAATGAACCGAACACTACAATTTTTGAATGCATATTATCTTAGATTGGATCCTTAAAGAAAGACTTATCTTAAAGAACATCATATCAAAACTCATAATGACTATGTTCGTCTCTAGTAAATAACACTTGTATCTCTCTCTAGAGTACCCAAAAAATACACATTTAATGGCGCGCAAGTCATTTTCTCTTAGCCTAGAGAAAAAATTTAAACAAAAAAAAATCACAAAAAACTTTATTAAAAAAATAATAAGTCTCTCTCTTAAAAATATGAGATGAAATAAGATATGTTAACAAAGAATTGAAAACAACGTTAGAATGATTAGAAAATTAATAGTTAAAATTTCTATATCCAAAAATATCTAGACACAATTCTATGAAGTAGACCAAAGAAGCACGGACACGGACACAGACACGAGGATACGACACGACAGGATACGGGGACACGACAAATTCTAAAAAATTAGGATACGGATACGGCTAGAATATGGCATGATAAAAAAAATAAAATTAAAAATAAAACTTATTTTCTTTATAAATATTAGGTATTTTATAAAATAAAATAAATTAAAATATTTTAGATTATAAAATAAATATATATTTTTTTATTTTATAAAATAAAATAAATTAAAATATTTTAGATTATAAAATAAATATATATTTTTTTATTTTATAAAATAAAAATATTGTATTTTATTTTATTTTATAAGATAATATTTATAATTATTTTATTTTATAAAATAAAATTATAAAATTATCTTATATTATACAAAAATATATTTTTTTATTTTATAAAATAAAAATATTTTATTTTATTTTATTAAAATATTTTATTTTATGAAAATATTTTATTTTATTCTAGCCCCTAGCCTGCATCCCCCCTCAATTCCCGCCCGCCCCCTGCCTCCCCCCCCCTCAATTCCCGCCCGCCCCCTGCCTCCCCCCCCCTCAATTCCCGCCCGCCCCCTGCCTCCCCCCCCCTCAATTCGCGCCCGCCCCCTGCCTCCCCCCCCCCCCCCCTCAATTCCCGCCTACCCTCTACCTCCCCCCTCAAATCGTGCCCGCTGCCTGCGTCTAGTGGCCAACGTCGCCCATGCAGCGACGTTGGCCACTGGACGTCCAATATGCCACGTGGTGTATCGGATACAAAATTTGTCAACGATATGCCACGTGGCATATCGGACACGTATCCGTGCAACACTGAATTAGACATGTTGAAATCATATTGATAGCAACATATTTTGTTGATTATTTATATGAATAACATTCTTTTTACGAAAAATGACAAGTTAGAACTCAACAATGAGTACATTCGGGTACAATCTCAAATTAATTACTTTGAGAACTCAAATATCATTTTTCACTTAAAATATTTTTTAATTTTCACTAAAAATAAATAAAGTGAACAATGACACATGCAAAAGAAATATCATCATAACTAGTTCATATATCATATTAATTTTACATATCGATATCACTTCAAACTTTAGCATGATTTCTAAGTTTATTAATTATTAATTATTTTTTAAAATTTATATTTTTTTATCATATCAATTCTACATATCGAGCTAAAAATTCATGATAAAATAGGTTGAATATATTTATGCATATTATATAATAGTCTTGAATCTTTCACAAATTAAAGCAAAAAATTATTACCAACAATCAACTTAGCAATGTCTTGTTTAACAATTGCAAGGTGATATATAAAAGAGATCATCGAACCTAAAATAGATACAAATTCAATGACACCACCACCAATATATTATATTTTTGGTGAATTTTTTGACATGTCTCTTATAATTTTTTTATAATACTTATATTAGGTTGAATTTTTTTGATTCCTCAAAAATTTTTAATTTTAATTATGTTAGAATAATTCTAATCTTGTCATGTTTATTTATATAACCTAAATTTTTTTGGTGTATAGGTCAGCCTATGACTAGGAGACAAACTAATTTTCAAACTTTCAAAGGGGTTTTCATTATTTATATCAAACTCATCTAAATAATTAATTTTATTTTAATAATAATCATTAATTAACATTTTTCAGAGAATTTGAAGTAAGAATATTTTTAATTTTCTAGTATTTAAAACAAAAATAAATAAATAATTGACATGCACCTTATAAATTTAAACTCACAAGTACAATTCCATAGATATGGAATGTGATTAACTAGATTAAGTGCTCTCTATCACCAATTATAAATTATAATTTTTTATAAAAAATCAACTATAATAATATAATTTAATACACTAACTTAAAGAGATAAATTATAAAAATTGAGAAAGAGAATTACAATAAAAGAGAAAAAAAATAAATAATTTTAATTGAGGTAGAAAATGAAAACATAAAATATTATAATATATTTATAAAATTTATTATAAATTAAAAAATATATATCTTTTTGTAATTTAAATTAGATAATTTTTCTGTCCATTTTATTCTATCTAGGACCATTAAAGTTGAAACCTAATGGGCAAGGAATGACCATGCGCCACTTTTAAAAAATTATCATATCACATGCACGCACACACGAGTCGTGATAGGCCACGTGATGCACATCACGTGGCACATGTTAACACAAAACAACTATTGATATTGTCCAATTTCAAAAAAAAATATTTTTAAAATTTATCAAATCGGGTTTGTTCATCATTGGTCTGAACCTGACCTATTATCAATTTTAATAAAATTTAGAGGTAAATGTGCAAGAGGTATCAAATAGGCCGGGCCGGCCCGGGCCCGGCACGCATGCTACAGTGATGTGCCTGAGCCCTTGCTAAGCACACCCTCGACACCAATCGTGCCGTGCCAGGCCAATAGATCAACACGTAAGCATGCTATAGTGCATGGCATGTGGGCATGGCACGCGAGACCACGCACCAAGCATGATCATGATGAGTCGACACTCGACGGGCGAGGCCAGCCGAGCCCCGAAAGAGAGAAGGTGTTTCGGCGGCGTGGCGGCCCGTTTGATGCCTATGAATGTGCTACATGGATCGAATTAAAATCAAATTGGGATCGACCTGCTCATTGCAACGTGTAGGGTCATGTCATGTTTTATTTAATTCGCCACATAGGACCAAACAACATGCACGACATAGCTCATCCAGCAGGCATCTCTACAAGGCATGAGTCCGAGCATGTCATGGTGTGCCTAGGCTGCTGAAACTGAATCAGCCCAAAAGTCATGTCGAGCAGTTTGGCCAATTCTGCACCTTTAATTTCAAATGGAGATAAAACTTACAAAAACCATCATAATTTTATGTGTAACTTTTAAAAACATAGACACCAAACACTTGAAGACACATACATGGCTACGAGAACAATTCTATACCAGCACTATTGTGTTGCCCAAAATTGAGCCCACCATTGTTCAGTAAAAAAGACTTGATACACACAAGTATCATGCTTTCGTAAATCTAATGACCATGAAACGCCAATAAAACTAAAAGGATTCATTGTACATATTTATTTTTGCATCAAAAGTACAATGAAACTACGTCTCCACCTCCCAACATCAGTATTTACTATCGACGATGCCACCAGAAGATGCATCGTCGCCCAAGCAATCCAACACTTACACTGCCATTCCTAATCTCCAATATCATGTTATGGCCAAATTAGGATTTTAGACACCAACTTCAAAAAAGTTGAGCAAGCAAAAGATGTGAATAAATGAGAAAAAATAAAAACAATAAACTTTTTATTAATTTGAAAAATAATCATTTACAATACAACATATAATATATATATATATATATATATATATTATATATATCTTGGGACAACCCACATGTCGTATACTCTCAAATAATATAAATAAATAAAATAAATTATAAAAAAAATAAATCTGCCTTCAATATTAATAATGAAAGAATATATATTATTGATTAATTAGTTTATAATTATAATTATACCGCCCAATATTATTTAGCAACACTTCTTTGAATAAAAATTATCTTACTAATTTCAATTAAATATTAATTCTTATCTTTACTTCATTCTAAGATAACATTACCATAAGGTATAAATAAATAATATTATGCTTTAGAAAATAAACATGAAAGTCAAAAAATGTATACTCATCCAACAATGTCTAGTCTCAATCAGATGAGTATTGTTGCTTTTTGAATTTTGATATAATGAACAAATTATATTATTATTATTTTATGAAAAAACATAAATACAAAAATAACTTGTAATCTCTCTTTAAACAAAAAAATATTATGTAAATATAAAATAATAATAAATAAATATAACAAACTACTTATATCTCTCAAAAGTATCACACTTACTAGATCCTTGCGCAAATGTATGCATTAGATAAAATAACAACTAATTAATCTTAGAATGATGTGACATAGAGAAAATTAAATTTGTATTCATAATACAATACATGTGTATTGAAACTCATCATAGTTAAGAGAAGAAACTTAATTCATACTTGTATTCATAAGTCTCAACTTTATCTATATGAGAAGGCAAGCTGAGAACAAATCAACAAGGGATCTAATATGACTGAACGTGCATGAGGTCTCCTTGTAGTAAAACAAAATAAATAAAAATTATTTTACTCAATCTTTAAAATAATGTCTTGAAAGATATCAAATTAGATTTGAACAAATTCAAACTTAATTAAATTATTTCTCTCGATTGATTAAAATTTAAAACAACAAACTAAATATTTAATTGTTATAAACTAATTTTTAATTTTATCCACCCTAATATAACGTATTATTTATCTAACTTTACCTAGTTATTCTTTAGTTTGATCAATCATGACAATATTTTATATAAATTACATACACCACAATATCTCTTTCCAAAAATATTATGTCAACTCATCTATAATTGAAATAAAAATAATTTACATGAAATTAATTATTAATATGATCCTACTAAACTAAGAAATCTGCTTGATATCTCTCTTACAAAGGAAGTATTTATTATAGTATTACATATATATTATTAATGATATCAATATAATAACGAGACGTATTATTCTTTTAAAACATTTACCAAATTAATTCTTTAAATTTACAAATTCATAAATAAATATTTTTATTTATCACCATACTTTTATATAATTTATTTAAGTAATAAAATAACTTCGATAGCAAACATATCTAACATAAAACAAAATTAATTTTATAATATGATCATTCAGCTATTGAGTCTCATATAATTCTCTCCCAAAATTTTATCGTAAAAGTTCATCCATTATATTCATTTATAATTCAAGAAATACTGAATATCACATTTACTCTTATATTATAACATCATAAAATCATGTATGCATGAGCTGACATTTTTCTAGTATCCAAAATTTTATTAAATAATATTACAGAACATTAAGTTTCAATTTCTCCTAATCATTTTTATGCCACGATTGGAAATTCTTCAAATCCAACCAACTTTCCAATTTTTTTTCTTTCTATTTACTTCTTTTCACCTCGATGGAAATTCTTTAATACATCTTACTAATTAAATTTCTCTAAATTTAGCTCATGATACAAATTATCTCATCTTTAATACATTAGTTTCGTATAAATCTTATCTTCAATACATTTAACATAACATAAATTAATAATTTTTCATAACTAATTTATTATACTAATTATCAATTACTTTTATATCTCATATTATTTGTCATGGTAATCAAACTCGCTAGTTGTTTCTTTTGCCCAATTTCAAAACATATTTTATTTTTATTAATATTTTTTTTCGATTGCCATGAGGATCCTCAAACCCCTATGTACGTCCAGGATTGAAATAAGCTGAGAATCAAACCTAGTATATCATGTCTTGAAGTTCTTCCAACGACTCCAAACAAGCTTGTGTGGGTACCTTTTTTTAATAATTTATTATGCCTTACCATTTCAACATCATGATTTGGAAAAAAAAAAAATTCATAATCACTTGGTCATGTCGTCTCTTTTATTTTTACTTTTTGTGGCTCCACAGTAAATTCGAGATGCCGTCAAAAATATCTATGAACATATTTTACCTTAATGTCAGATTTTTTTTTTTTTTTTTTAATGATCAACTGACCACATAGGATCATATTCCAAAATGTTCAACATATATCTTCCTTTAGCATCTATCACTCAATTCTCAATTAATTTGACATTATGTTACTTAAATTTATTTCTAATTTAAGATAAAAACCAAGAAGTAATAATAAATATTATTAGGTTAGAAACTCAATTGAAATGACGATATAATTTTACATTTATTTTGACATTGTCTCTTAAGTAGGGCATAATCAATTTAACTTCAATAATGTTTATTTACATAAATCATTAGATAATATTATAATATTTTGTAAAAAATATTAACCTTAAAATTACCAATTAAGAAAAAATTACTTTTTAAACTCACATTAATCACAAAAAATTCAAAAAAATTCAATTTTATCCTAATCAACATTTATTTTAATCTCTTCTTAAAAGAATTTTATCAAATGAAATTATTTCATCAATTAAAAATTCCTAAAAATCATATTATTCTCTTCTCTTAAACTCATTTCAAGAACATATAATACTAATAATACATAATTTTTAGCTTTAAACCAAAAGAAATTCTTAAAATCTTATCACTCCTCAGTCACAAAATGGTGATAATCACATTTTCAAAAAAAATTATTCACAACTTTTATCATTGAGTTCACACTTTCATCTGATTTAGAATAACAAAGTAAAAATCCTTATTTTAATTCATTGACTTTGTTTATTTTGTTTATGTTAACTATTAAAGATGAATTATATTTACTTTTATCTAACACGATATAGATACTAATTCCATTGAATTATATGTCAATATACTTATATAGCTCACACAACATTGTACCCTGATATAGACACTGTGTGAGAAGGTACGATCAAGTCATGGTTTCATTTCATGCTTGCCTTTCACTATCAACAATATAAATTTTCTGCAACATCATCCCAGACCCTGCGCTAAACAGGAGAATTGGGCACCAGATACAAACTTTGTTATGCATGCAAACAGAAAATGAAGTAAAGATGAAACCTAAAACCACAAAATGATAAAGCAGAATTAAACTCAGCTGGATGGCATATCACATGAACTTGGATTAAGCATAGAAAACTTCTGTATAAAATGAATAACAAAAGAAGTAATTTGAACTCACATCTGTGCTCTACACATTCCAAGCATCTTACTGTAAGCCTCTATCACAATATTAACGAGCTTGATGTGTTCGTGTCGTAGTTCCTTGTAGCACCGTTCTTCCAGATATTTTGCAATCTATTGAAAGGAAAACAAGCCTTTATCAAGATAATACACCAATTAATCATGAGATACAAAAAGAAATATAAAAAAATTATGCTACCCTAGGAATTCGAAATGGGTTTTTTAAAGCATATTCACACAGTTTGATGATTTTTCTTTCTTTGGAAGGACCATCCTGCAATACAAATTTAACAGCTGTTAACAATATGATAATCCAATCAGAGAACACAACTAAAGTGCTTGACATTTGGAAGCAACATTACAGTGTACAAATTACAAAATGTGTTTCCTTAGGCAACTCTAATTGGATGGCAATGAACAAACCATCAGAAATCATATAAAAATAAAAGTGTCAATATATCATTTCTATTCATAAATTTATATGATATAACATAGATACAAATAAAAACACTGAAAATGAATGTCGTAGTGTACTCACAGTAAAATCAAAGAACTTGCATCTGATGAGTCTCGAACTCTAGACCTATCACTCTTAGATAAATGTTAAATATATGTATCATCACAGTAAAGCATAATCTCGAATACATGCATACAATACATGAATTTTTCAAGTGATCAACAATTACAGTTCCATTCTCGCCTAAATACATTTAATTTTGAAATTCTAATAAGTTCTAATATTTTAGTATTTCTATAATCATAGCGTACTCACAATATATACAAATACAATCATCATCATCAGAGTATACTCTCGATAAATAGAGAAAAACAATTATATGAATAATAAAAATATCAGAGCAAATGCCAATTATATAATTAATTTATAATATATTTCTCTTGTGTATGACATAAATAATCAAGAAAGAAATCACGTCGAAATACATGAGTAAATCAATACCAATATGAGATGATTGATATGACATTAAGATATTCATACACTGATAAATATTAAAGGCATACTTTCAACATTATAAAATCATTCGCCTATAAGATTATTTTATCTTCATCCTATTACCACAAAATTATTGTTAAATATAATTTAAAAAAAAATAACATTAACTTATTATCCTATTACCACAAATTCTGGCATTCACCTATATGACATTAACTTATTATCCTTGCCAATAAATAAATATAAACACAAAATCCAAAAAAATATATTAAAAACATAACTTCATGATAAAAAATAATAATAAAGATAGAAATTTTGCAAATCCAAACACTTAATAACTAAAATTATTCATACAAGATTCATTGATATCTACCATTAAATAATGGGTCATACTCAATAAAAAAGTCCAAGGATCACTTCAAAAAAGCTCATCATCAATTTTTTCTTAAAAAAAAAAGATATTTTTCATATCAAACTAAGAAATTATGCACGTGTGCAAAATTCTAGAAAGAGAACTAAAAAAAATTTAAACTGAAAAAATAGTTCATTGCACAATATGAAAGGTTTATCAACACATCCAACAAATCAAGATTTCCCAAAAATCACAATGATATAAACCAATCAAAAGCGTTTATAAGAAGTGAAGCACTAGTTCCTAAGTCTTCCAAAAGTAAAGTGTAGAGGTGTCAACCGGGCTGGGCCGGCCCGGAACGGTTCGGCCCGCGGCACGGCAAACTGGCACGGGTTTATCCCGTGCCGGGTGTCCCGTGAGCCCGACCCCATGATGCCCCTCCCACAAAAAAAAGACCGCGGGTTGGGTCTGATTCGACCCGACCCTCGGTCCCCCGTATCCCGAACCGCTCGGACAGGCAAGCCCGAGCGGGCCAGGCAAGGCACGGCAAGGCCCGCCGTGCCTACGGGCCGGGCACGGAACCACGATTGTGCCCTAAAATAACGGGCCGGGCCGGGACGGTTGACACCTCTAGTAAAGTGATCACGCATTATTTGACATCATCTAATAAGAAAATATTTCTCAAAAACAACATGGGCCTACTAGAATGGTCTATAGGAATATTAAAAAAAAATAGAAAATTTAGGCTAAGATACTTGAGAAATTGATTTATACTAAATGATTTATAGCCTTTTCTAAAAAAGAATGTTACGTTGAGCTTTGATGGCATCTCGATGCTTAGAGTCGAATTCTATGGAAAAGCTCAATGAGAGTGAGATGCATGCAGATGTGAAAAAATCTAATTAAGTAAAGGAGACAAAAACAAGATCCGTGCAAAACATGAGCATAGACATAAAACTTATGATGAGACACGTCCATTGACAAAGATATGCCTAGGTGACTCGACATCTCCAAGATGCCTCGGGCAAAGAGCACCTTGTAGGGTGCACATTCTGGCATTCCAAAAGCAATATGATAGCTATTTAAAAAAATTAAAAAATTATCATAGAGCCTTGTAAGATATTTTTTAAAAATGACTTTCACCTACTTTGCTTACATAAATAAGCTGTTATAATTATATCAAATTATTTTTGGAATTTTTCTCAACTTCTCCTTTTTTAATCACCTAAGATTATTATGTATTTAACAATGATACATTTACATGAGATGATCTTTTCAAAGCTACCATATATTTTTAACCACCTACTTTGCTTACATGTCAAGTATCATGCTTACATAGAAATAATTTCCAACTCCAAAATTTAATCTTCGATTTTACTGATATAAAATATGATGATATAAATAATTTATTATAGAAAAAAAAGTATTTTACATGTAATAAGAAAATACATGACTCTGGGTAGCAATATGGGATGGCGAAAAAAAAATTTGTTGGGAAAGTTTTTTTTTAGCAGCTTCCCAATAGATTTTTATCATTAATGCAACTTCCATTTTGCTCATTGATGAAATTATCTTGAATGCCTCTCAGAAAATTATTTTTCAAACATTAGTCAGTATTGTGGTAACAACCTAAGAACATGATAACAAAAATATTGAAGATAATTTTATAAATTTAAATGATGAGCAATATTACTTTTAATTATTTATACTTCATTGATTAATTTATATTTTTTAAAATTTTATTGTTATTAATAGTAGTGACATCTTTTCATGTTTCAACGATATTCTATTATGTAAAAATATACATGAAAATATATATATATATATATATATATATATATATATATATATGAGATTCAATTTACTTATTTTTGAACTAACATGTGTGTTTAAAATTAATAAATAATTATTAGATATGTTAATATTTAATAAATAGTTCTTAAAAAACTATAAAAGTGATAAGACATACACCTAGTTGCATGCCTCTACACACTAGGCATGCTTTTTAGCACTTGAGTACACCTAATGCTTTTTAAAACTATGGACATGAATGAAAATCACACTCCATGCCTATTTGAGCCCAGAAATAATAGCAACTACCCAAAGCTGAGAATTCCACGATGAAATTGTAAGATCATGACCAAACAATATCCAAGTAAACCCACCATGAGAAAGAAAATATCCATAGGATGACCAACATGTGTTAATTTTGAAAAACAATGAAAGAAAAGAAAAAAGTATTAGTCAGAAAATTGATGGATCATGTATAACTCCATCTCAAATTAAGTAACATTGATACTTGGACATCTTTCTTCGATAAAATAATCAATAAAAATATATTTAATTGTCCAAACAAACAACTTGTCCAATCTTACAAATACATCATGAATAAACACAAATATCAAATACTATAAGTGATAAAGAAAAGAGTCTTCCCGAAATAAAAGGATCTAAAAAATATATAAACACAAAATAAAACAAAATATCATAATAATAATATGAGTTGTGATAAGAACCAAAAATTTCATAAACAATGAAAATCCTAGCAATTTTAATCAAGTGTATTTTTTTAATTATGTAACACTAATATAGGATGATATACAATTACAAGATTTTTGATATGTAATTTCATAAACAAAAAAGTAGTGAAAATAACAAAGCTAGTTACATACATAAAAAAGTATTATTGCACCTAGAAATATTAAATATTATCAAACAAGTTATGATCAATTATTGAAATTTGTTTCATTTTACTTAATTTGACTAAAATTTTTTGTTAAATTAAGGAAGAAATTCTCTTCCCAATTTTAATTCATTAAAATTGTAGTTCTATTTTCCATTTTTATGTTTATTATTATCAACTAATTTTGAGAAATTAAAATATCTAGACATCATTTTATAACATTAAATCTATCCAAATATTGCTTTCTTATTTTTCCTCACATGCTATTATGCTCAAAATTTTTCAAATATTCTCAACTAAAAATGTTGAATGTATCAATGTTTTCATATTTTTTTACATATTTTACTATGATAAAAATAGTTGAAGTTACAATACTCTATTTATTTTCTGTAATTTTTATTTTAATTAGTAAATTTGTTGTGCATAAGAAATAATCATAAAATACTAGTAATAATGAATACTATATTGTACGATTTTATGCTTCAAAGTTTTACATGTCATATGAAAAAATAAAAAAATAAAATAATATTAAAAGAAAGGTCCACCTACATGAAACAAATTCAATCCACAAAGACATCTAAAGAAACAAATACTAGTGACTATTGATCATGGTTTATTATAAAAGATGGAATCTTCTTAGAATCATTTTTATCTAAAGAAAGAATGTGTCTAATAAAGTTCGGCACATATTCTAGTTTTGGTGTATTCAACCGCCAAGTCATGCCTTAAATCTAAGAGCTCCTTTGATCTGAAAGCACCATCTTCAAAAGAAGTTCTAGGTGCCACAAAGACATCTTTTTTGTCGCCCTCTCATCATGACCAAGTTTAGATAGGGCTAAGTTGGGTTAGGTCAATCAAACATTTTCTAAATTATAATTGATTCAAGTATACCAAGTACCCAAAAAAAAATTTTCAAAAATACATTATTATGTTATTTATTAATTTGAAAACACAACATTTACAATTTGATTATGAAAAGATCTCTCCATCATGTTTTCATTATGAAAAGATGAGACATGTACAATTTGATTGTTGATTTTATATCAAAAGAAGTAGCAAAAATATTTTAAAATTTTATAAGTGAGATACTAACTAAAAATAAAAAAACGAGGATATCTACATTAATGATATTACTAGAGTCCATTTTTTAATCCCTTTTCTCTTAGTCAGGTAAAATTTTTGTTGTAAATAACAGGACCTCAAAAGTTATAAAATATGAAAACATTGAATTGTTTTCTAATATTTTATCTCATTTTTTAATATATTTAGCTCTTTTATAATTTGATTTCAATTAGTTATGTTACAAAACAGCTTAACTACATTATTATTTATTCTCATGTTGACATCATTTGGTAAAAGAGATATCTTCCCGAATCACTTTCATTAAAAAACTAAATTAAATGGACACGATGTGGTTCACTCCACTATAAGAAGACACCCTCATGTGCCTAACATTCATAGATCATTTGCTTGTACAGTCATAATTTGGTCGATCTTCGTTAGTCAAGTTGAAATAGATAGATCTAAACAAAAAATAAGTTTTTGTATTGACTATGAGATATGCAAACTAAATAAAAATACAAGAGATTCTTTTCAAACTTGTCATTCTTAATTTTTTAGGAATGTATTCGATCTAAATCATAAAATAGGAATAACATCAAATGAATATTCAATAGAGACTCAAATATTTTCACTTTTAATGATGATTGCTAGATATTTAATTGACTATATTTATTTAAAAAAAAATTAAATATTTTTTAATATTTATTCATTTAAAAAAATAATACAAATTAATTTAATAAAATTAATATAATTAGGCAGGCATAATATTATATTTAAGTATATGCAAATCAATTTAGTTCTTATTTTTCTAAGCATAAGATAATCTAGTAAATTTATTGTTTATGTATGCCTCATTATAGAGTTGTAGAGCAAAAAAATGTAATTCAATTTAATTGCTAGCATCATAACTAGAACAATTTTATTATATAAAAATCTTCAAGAATGAATCTAAAGATATATACTTTTAATCACAAATAATTTGATCGATTATATATCATCATCTATTTTTTTGACCATGTACCATTTTAAATATTAATTCCAAAAGAAAGAAATGTAATTACCCTACTAAAGATTTTTTTAAGTATGCTTATTTTGTGTGGGAACTCTCACTTGGATATAAAAAATTAATATATATAACCGATTAACTTTAAATTTATATATTATTTTTTAACTTAGAATAAATATAAACATTACCACTATAATAGATATAATCATTATTAGTATCAAAATGACATTAAATGTCATTAAACTCTTCTTTGAAATTAAATATCCAATAGTAGCAATTGATATCTAAAGATATAGTCATTATTAGTTCTTGGTTCTCATAATCAAATGGTTATTATATCAAACAAATCTCTTCTTCAAGCAACATCAAAAGTAGCCAAATCTATAATAATGAAAATAAAAAAATATCTATTCAACAAAATTTATTCATCCTTTAATTTTATTCAGATCATTATTGTTGCTCAAAACCATTTGTGATTTCCAAAGTCAGACATAAAGTTTACATTATAAAAAGAAATATCAAATAATACATTTAATTAGTCTCTTGCAAAGTTAAATCATTATGCAAATGAATCCATTGAGATCAATCTTAAGATTGCTCTCAAAATGATAAATGCGATCATCCTCACCACCCAATTTCATTTGTGTTATATGATCAATCATCTTCTTTTATTAATTTGTTATCTTTTTTTAATTGTATTAGAATGCTCATGTCTCTTATGAAATATTATATTATCCAAGATGACATTATATTATATTGGAACAGATAAAAAAAACTTTCATTTCAAAAAAAACATGATATTTTATATAATATAATTTAGAAAAATCTTAGTTGAAAATAATTAGAATGCTCAAATCTCTTATGAGATACCATGTCAAGCAAGTGGACATCAAATTATACTAGAAAAGTCTATAAAATATAACATTTTGTATTATATCCTTTAGGAAAAGTTTATAGTTGAATATAAGTGCATGTTTACCACAAATGTTCGGCCAAATCAAAAAGTAAATGAACTCATAATGCAATTGATTATTAAAACAAGTTATTATGTTAATATATTTTTACTATTGATAAAAAAAGTCAATTCAAATTTTGTTATATTATAGAACTTCTCATAAATGATAAATTTATCAAACTGACATAAAAAATATTTGTAACACCACTCATAAATAAGAGATATAGCAACTCAATTGATGAATTTGAGATGAACGGTGTAATGAGAAAAGTTACTTATGTGTTAGAACAGGTGTCCATCTAACAAGCACACGGCACAACATGACTTAGTTTATGTACAAGGATGACCACAAGCAATTATGGACCTAATGAGGCGGCCCATGTGTCACCGATGTCTATGATGGGTATTAGCTAGTAGTGTCAAGGAAACAAACCACCCATGATTCAAGCTATAAAACAAGTGTCATAGAGGGTAGATTATTGTGTTAGATGGATAATATACTAGCTTAAATATGTCAAATGGGTCATGCGGAGTTGGGATGACCCATTTTATTGCTTATATGGCCCACCATGTCGTGCCCGTCATGATATGGTTTTTGACAGGGATCATGTCATACCGGCACGACCCTAAAAATGATTAGACCAACACAACCAGTTGCCCCACCCCATGCTCAAATGGTGCCATGTGGTGCCATGCAATACCAGGCCAGACAAGCTAGTCTAAGTCAAATCTAGGCTAAACTGATGGCTTTGGTTTGGCCTGTTGGGCTAAAACCAGCCTACACAAGGCACAATGACAAGTCGCCCATGTCGTAGGGTGGCATGAGGCAGGTCCAGGCACGACTTTGGACAAGATAATGGTGTGTCTCATGTCATGCTTAATTCACCTAACTCAATTGACACGTATATATTAGTTAGACATGAAAAATATTTTTTTCATTGTTAACTTGAAAAAAAATTATATTTGGAAAAATCACATTAATTTTGAGCAATATAATCAAAAATAAATTATAAATTATAAAAAATATTATATAATCTGATATACTCATATTATTTGATTTATATATGTATGTTATAATTTTTTTTTTGTTCTTCAGTAGAAATCCTAACGACAAATTAATTTTGCTCATTTGACATGTTGATAAATTTTTAATTATATAAGATAACAAGC
The DNA here is from genome assembly GCA_029783825.1 of Sapria himalayana. Taxonomy (NCBI): domain Eukaryota; kingdom Viridiplantae; phylum Streptophyta; class Magnoliopsida; order Malpighiales; family Rafflesiaceae; genus Sapria; species Sapria himalayana. The sequence goes on from JAREIK010000009.1 coordinate 5,062,193, forward strand.
TTGAGATCACTCAACTAATTTAGTATATTCAAACATAATTATAAAAGAAAAATATTGAGAGACTCATATTTTTTCTTGAGATATATGTAATTTACTTCTAAAAAGATATTTTCTTGTCACAAAGGAAGCATGCGCTTGATATCCTTAAAGGAATTGGTGAGTACAAGATACTACAAAACAAGTTGGTTTCTATGTAATTTTTTATTTCACTAGCAATATCTCACAGATTAACAATATACTATCTTAAATGTGTCATGATGAGTTGACATGACAAATTTTTTATGCTCATCTGAGCCACCATGTTGTGACCGACATGATATAGACTTTAATATGAGTCGTGCCTTGGTTACTAGCTTAAACAAATTGGTTTTTGTATGATTTTTTATTTTACTAGCAGTATCTTATAGATGGATGATATACTAGTTAAGATGTGTAAAATGGGTCATGCCGAGTTGGCATGACTAAATTTTTTCGGCTCATATGGGGCCAATATGTTGTCAAGTCATCATATTAGTTCACATTAAATGTCTTAGAAAATTCACTCGTTATAAATCTCAACTTAAGACTGACTTTCTCACAGGTCATCAAATTAGTTCCCAAGTCCAACTAGAATGAAAGGCATCTATCACTTGCAATAGAGCATGTGTCATTTTGAGTGAGATTATGTCTCCGAAGAAAACATGGGTATCCTAATACCATTAAAAAATAAAGAAAATGAGAAAATATATATACAACAATACCTATGAGATCGAGTACTAAGAATAATTTATGTCCATTTCAAAAAGTGATTAGAAGATCAATACAAAAAAGATTGGTTGTAAGTACATCTATCTCATCAATAAATTATCTCTAATTTGAGAAAGTTGTGCATGTCCCTCCACATAGTATAAACTCTAACATCTAAGTAGTTCAATGTCTCATTTCCTAACTTATAATAAGCCTGAACCAAAATATATTCATGGGTTACTGTGTCCTCCGGACTTAAAAGATATTTCCTCTACTAAGAAACTATCTTTAAAATCAACATAATATATATTTGTTGGTACATATGATAGTTTCATAAAACATACAACATAATATAAACCAACAAATTCATTTATAACAAACAAATAACTCTCACTCCTAGCTAAAGGTCTAAGTGATAGACTCCCTAAAAAAATAATGACAACACTTACTAAAATCCTATCATTTTCTAGCAAAGAATATTTATATCTTCTTTTATTGTTAAAATTTAAGAAGCACAGATACGGATACGAACACCGGGATACGACACGATAAAATACGGAAATACAATAAATTTCAAAAAATTAGGATACGGATACAATTAGGACACGGCTTGATAAAATAAAATAAAAATAATTATCTTTATAAAATATTGATAAAATAAAATTTTAAATTATCTTTATAAAATATTAGGTATTTTATAAAATAAAATAAAATATTTTTTTATAAAATAAGAATATTTTTTTTATTTTATAAATTGAAAATATTTTATTTTATTTTTTTTTATTTTATAAAATAATATTTATAATTATCTTATTTTATGAAATAATATTTTATAATTATCTTATTTTATAAAAAAATATTTTGTTATTTTATAAAATAAAAATTTTTTATTTTATTTTATTGAAATCTCTCCCTCCCCCCCGCCCCACGGAATCGCGTCCTCCCCTGCCGCCCCACAAAATAGCGCCCCCTCGCCACCCCACAAAATCGAATTCGCCCCCGCCCTACAAAATCAAATTCGTCCCCGGCCTACAGAATCAAAATCACGACCCCGTGTCCGACATGTATCCATGACTTTGATCTACTATTTGGTCAACAAAATACCATGTGGCATATCAAACACGTATCCAACGCGTGTCCAACGTGTATCCGTGTATCCAACACATAGACACTTCATGCCACTACCATATTCAAGCTTCTTTGGTTGAAATATCCAAAAAACATATATCACAAGATCATATATACCAACTTATCACATCTTAGTGAGAGATCTGTGACAAAGCAAGTATTCCCACAAATTATGAGAGACAAGGTAAATAATTTCTCTCCATTATATAAGATCTAAAAGAATATAATTTTAAAAATGATAGGAAAAAACATCCAATGAATGAGATCATTTGTAGTTAAAACTTTTTCCCCAAAATTATTTCATAACCCTCCTAACAAATATTTATTCTACTTTTTAATAACCTCATTTTGTAAACACGTGTCAGCATAGAAAGTATGATATATGGTCTCTTGATCCATATAGTAACTATTTAATCTATGTGACATTTATTCTAATATATTATCACTTTTTATTTTTTCACATCAAACTGATACGCAGGATAAAAAATTCTATTATATTTTTATAACTAACATAGTTCACAATCTAAGATAAAAAATACTTTTAGGATTAAAGTAAAATATTTTTAACTTGATCAATAATGAGTAATCAAGTTGAAGATGCACAAGTAAAGGATACAACACATTCAAACATTTAAAAAAATCCTAATGTAAGAGAGATTATATATTCCACCCTACTCAATTCCAAATATAATCTTCCTCAATCTTCCAATCTTGCTATCCTCAAAATCTTATAATCCTATAAACTAATATCAATAGATAAAAAAATATTAGAATTTAATTATTTTAAAAAATAATTCACTAAAAAAATCAAGAATAAATATAATACATTCAAGAAACAAATAGTCAAAATTTATAACATGTATTCAATAGCTTTAAAAAATTTGTCTTTTATTATAATAATATTTATAGAACAAAAAAATATATAGTGAAATAAAATAATTAATAGCAAAGGTGCTACTTATTCTTGTGTCAATAATCCAAAAATCTAAATATTACATACAAATAATAAAATTAATAATACTTGAAGAAATAAAAATATTTGTTATTGTCATAAGAAAAAAATTGATATATTTATCTCTAATAGTAATAAGTATCTCATTGAAATGAATCTATGAGAAAACCTTAATAGCTCTGGAAATCAATATGACTCGCTTAATATTGTATAGTACATTCGATCTTTTATCTAAAAATAATACACAATAATTATCTTTGTATACTCCTCTTCCTATAATATATCTGCTTTTGAAAAAATCTCCTACGTATGTATAACAATATCATATCTCAATTCCCCAAAAAACCAATCAAATAATTTTTCATGGAAAATTAAGATTTCCCTCAATCCAAAAATCCTAATTTGGGTATACAATAATCTGCCCCAAATCAAAATTAGGGTTTCCTAAGGAGAAACTCTGATTTAGGGTTTTCAAATATTGCATAAACCAAACCAAAAAATACCTCTACTATTAAGGGTTTTGGGTAAAGAAAACCCTACCCCCTCCTTTTGCAAACTGCCAAAAAAACCCCAATGGAGGATTTTGCTGGCAAAAAATGCCTCTCTCATTGCTGGAATTCATGTGACGAACTTTCCTATGGCATCGACACAATCGACATTGATGCAATGCACATCCATTGCAACCATCTTCATATGTCGCACACAATGGGTGTGCCACAGACAGAGTTGGGACACAATAGGTGCACCTTATCTTTCTAGGATTTGCAACCCTTACACACACACTACACAATTTATTCTCCCTGGGGTTTTAACTTTCATGCACATAAACATAAATTTTCATAATCTCAATCATAAAACAACAATACACAATGTTCTTATATAATGGGTCAATGATTAATACAGCTCGAATGTTATGTGCTCCCATCAACAATAATAGAACAATAAAAAAATAAACAAAAAAATATAAAAGGTACGACTGAAAACTATAACAATATGTGATCTCACATTTCACTTGGATCACATCTCACATGATTTGACCCTTAACAATTATTTTAAAAAAAGTGTAAATAAATTAACTTGATAAATTTTATCCTTCCTAAAAATAACTAAATAAATAAATAGATTTTTTTGCATAAAAATAATTTCTTCTTCATTGAAGAATTTTCAAATTTTAAAAATATTGAGGAAATACATAGAGATCAAACATGTTATATAATTTGAAATAATTGATATATCTTATTAACATTACTAAATAGACAATGTGTGGCTAATAGAAAGCGCCTCACCTAGCAAAGCACAAGACACAATGACACTTTAAACAACAATGAACTAATCATAACTAATTAAACTCACTTCTTTACTATCAATCATTCATGAAAATCCAAGAATTCTTGTGTGCCGGGTAACATACTAGTGTTGGCCTCACACCATGCTTTTAGGGAACAAGATATGCCCTTGCTTTCTATTACTAGCAAAAGATTCAATACAATATCAACACTAAAAGGAATATGCTCCAAATATGACAAACATATTCCTTTATTAAGACTTATGACCATGTTAAACATGATTCAAATAAGTAAATATTATTGTTCATTTGTAAAACCAAACAAAAGTAACGAATAAATATGACATGTTAGAAAAAAGTTGTCATATTCTTTTGAATTGGCACACTTCCTAACTTAAAATAAAAAAACTTCATTTTTTTACTCAAATTCACAGCATAGTCATGAAACAGTATCTAATTTGACAAGGTAACCACATAATGTTTGTAAAATTCAAACACAAAATATGTGAGATCAAAGTAGAAGAAGAGGCTTGCACAACTCACTAACGATAATTTAGAATCATAACTCATATATCATTGCGTGTTAAGAAAATATAAGTTTCCTATAACAAGCAAATTGATTCCTAAATCAACAATACAAAGAGCTAAAAAATAGGAGCAAGCAATGTGTCAACTAATGAGTTAATCTCTGAGTAGGGTTAAGTTGGATTATTCATTCTTTTAGTATGTTAACTTGGATGAGTTGATCCTTCAATCCAAGCCACGTGTCAACTCATGTGCAAAGTCCAACAGCTCCCTTATGTGTCCCATTTTCTCATAAACAAATACAAAGGCGTTTTCTAATATTCTCTTATCTCTTTGTTCTCATCCACTCTCTCTAGAATTTTTTTGGTAGTTGAGGCACATCCAAAAAAAAACTTCTAAAGTATGAGAGAGAGATACACGACAAAGAATTTTACTTTTGAGTAAGGCTCATCACCATCAAGTGAGTGCAAGTGAAAGAAAATTGCCCAATAATTTCTTTACCTATTGATGGCTACAAATATGTCAATATCATCATCATCATCATAGAGATCTCAAATGCTAACCATAGAAATTCCAATTGCATTTACATATGATGTATACGAATTTAATAATTCAATATGCATAATCTAACTGAAAAGAATAGACATCTTACTAATGTTTATAGTAAATAATGAAAACATAACTTCAGATGACTTGCACCATGTGAACATCTTTCAACAAAATAGAGTTTTAATTTATTCTACCTCCTAAATCAAATTCTTTTAAAAAACCATCATTTAAAAATAGTTATTCACATTTAATCAACTTGTCAAAAAAAGTAAATATCTGTGGGCCACACCTTGAGGAATACACTTCGATATCATTTCTCAAATGTTGCTTCTAATATAATCATGAAGTTCAATACAACACAAAACAATCACTCCATATGATTTCATTCACACACAAAATTATTAAATGTATTTAGATAAAAATAATACTGGCATGATCGATCACCTAACAAATCACTATATTGCATGCATTATTGAATATCATACGTTAACATGATGACAAGCACATCCAATCAAGATTGATAAATCTCAAGTCCAAGACTCATCAAACATAGTATCTCCAACTATTGGGGTTAAAATTGTCAAGATATTAATCTCTCCTAGATCCATACTAAAATAAGAGTATTGTACACTAGATATGATCTCCATATAAAAACACACAATGAAGAAATTTTCCTTGGTGAATTCAAGGGGACAGATGGCAGGATTCAAATTTGAGAAGACCACGTTGTCCATCACAGAATGGTGGACCAAAATAACTCAGGCTGTAAGGGGCTGTGTAATTGAGACCTGCCGCCATTGCATCTAGAGGTTCAGTGCAGATGCACCCCTAGCTGCAGTGAACCTCACTACGAGGGATTGCCTAGAAGAGCAGCATGGTTAGTTTTTGGCCAGGGTGATTGACCCAACCCACTTATTTGTAGTCCAGGAAAGCCGACCAAGGAAACCTGCCAGGTTCAGCCTAGTCCCATTTTCAGGAACATGAATTGGATCAGGTTTGCCTGCCCATAGTCCTTCACTGGGCCAGGCAATCAAAAATTGGACGACGTCAATGATATTGACAAGTAAAAATAGCACGCTTATTATACAATGAAAATATTACAAGTAAAAAAAATTCTCTTTATTCATTAATCTCAACATGTTATAGCATGGAAATAAAATATATAGAGAGGCGTGAGCATCCAAAACATCAATTAACACTCACACTATAAATATAAGTTCAACAATAACATACAAGAAAAGCAGTCTGAATTTATACTTACAAGAGGTTTGAGGAAGATCTGGCCAACAAGCTTCTTGTAACGTTTAACAGGTTGCCGAGATGAAGTCCTCAATGCAGGGCAACACACACACATGCTGTCACAGGCAGGGAATAGCTTCTGTGAAATGTAGCCCATTTTCCAGCTGTAAAGGATGAGTGAAAAACAGCTTATAAAAGGTGACTTTTAATCATCCATATCAAGCCCAAACAAAGAGTAATCAAATAAAGATGCACTAGTGTCAAAACAATATGCCGATTTTGTTCGTTACATTAAGTGTCAAATGGCTGGCATGCCAAGCATGGCCCACTTCCATGGGCCTTGAAGGACCTGATAGGGCAGCCCACATGCTACCCAAGCCATGTCACAGGCGCTTGGTCATGCAACACGTGAGCTAATCCCATTCCCAGGCATGATTTGAGCATAGGAGCAAACTTAAAAACGGACATGTGGCCCAACACCACCCAGCCATGGCACTTACACGTGACAGGCAAGGACGCAAGCCTAGTAAGGATAGAGCCAGGGCACAAACACAGACCTGGCTCTATGAGTACTAGGATAGAGCTAGATTTTCTCTAATTTTCCATTCAGGTACTATCATCATAGTTGTCAAAATTTGGGCTTTATTGTTACCCAGATCAATTTTCACTAATAGAGATGATGGTGTCGTCAAGAAGCACTGTTCAGTGAGGTTTTTGGTTGATTCAAATGGGGTTGGATCGAGCCTGTTTCACCCAACTATTCAGAAAAATTGCTAAGCATAATAGCTATTTTGCATTTATGTTTTGCAAATATTATAGCACCCTAATTGATAAATTATTATCACTAGCATCTAGCAGACTAAAAGTAAGAGCAGTAGAGCGAAGAAAAGACACAACACAAGATATTAAATTTTATATCATGAAAAACAGTAAAATTATTTGCAAATGACAAAAACAATGACGCATCTATCTGAGTAACTCTCTATGACTCAGTTTTGCTTCTTACTTAGTTCAAACCACCAGAAAAATATACAGAAGAGAGAAGATCCATCTCTCACATATACTCACAATTCAAACTGCCCGTCCAAGGAATTTGGGTGAGTACACTTAGCCTTGATCATAAATTTTGTTGTGTTTTTAATAGCTAGGGCATAACTTAGTGTAATAAGTCACAAACTTTAGTATTATACGTGCAGTTTTAGGCTAAAAACTTTTCTTTCGTAATTGTCTAAGCCAGTTTACTGGCCCTTCTCTTACCTCTCACAGAAATTACACTCATAAGATCACACACATAAGTTTCGCAAGAAACAAAAATATTTAGAGATGGAAAATATATTATAATTAAAACTTAGAGTTTAAATCCAGAATTATATCACATGACACAATTTTATTACAAAATAAATCCATAAATTATTCTTCAATGGGAGGGGGTATTCAAGCCTCTTGACCTTGTAGAATTTTGTTGAAAATTTTTCAAACAATCTGCACCGTCTGAAATATTTAAAACTTCTAGACCATTCTAGAAATTCTCATAAAATTACTGTTTATTCTGATATTTCCTAGAATTTCATTGAACCATAACATTCTACCCAACTAATCTTGCCAACGCTCTCATCAAGTCATCTTGTAAAAATTTACAATCTCATTTTGGAATTATCATAATGCATCAATGAGTTTCAATTGACTTCATTTATGTTAGTACCTTCAATTTTATTAAATATTCTTGCCTCAGCATATAATTTTTTTGTATTATGACTCATTCCACCAAAATTGCTTTCATAATCTCTTCATGGGAGACTTTCACTCTTATTAGTACTTGGTGTGACTCGTCCCATGTCAGATCACCATTTTTCTCGTGGAATAGTTTTATCATGATCACGTAAATTATCAGATACACTTTTAAGATTTTGAGATAAATTTAGTATGAAATATTATCAATCCTTTCAAGGATAAAGTAAGGTCTCTCATACATGCACACCAATCTCTTATGTACTCTAAAGGTATTAAACGGGTCCCAACTTAGTCGTGCCTAGCCCAACACGGTCCAGACCCATGCTCATGCCCATCCGGAACCAATTCACAGCATGGCTCATGGCAGGCCATGCCAATGTATACCGGGACTCATGTTGGGTCAGACACGGCCCAATACTCTAGCTCGAAGGCACAAAAATTAAGCACGACCCAAACCGTGCCTCATCCCCCCCCCCCACCCTGATGCATGGCGCCCGACGCCCCAACCCCAAGTCCGAGCCGAGGCCCAACCCCGAACCCAACTTTCTGTCGGTGCTGAACCCAACCAAACCTAGACATGTCGGTCCCGTCTCCTCAACCCGAGCCCGACAGGTTCCAGAAACCAAAGCTTCTGAAATATGTGAGTGTGACCGTTTTGGTTAAATTTAGACTGTTAGATTTCACCCCCCCCCCCCCTCCCCCTAATAACTAGGATTAGGAGACAGAACCCAATGTTCTAAAAGATACGACCCCTTTAATTATGAAAAAATCATAAAAATCAAAAAAAAATGTTTTTTTAAAAGAAACTTTTAAAATCTATAAACCCCCTCTCATTCATTAATTTTATCTTTGTACTCTCTCTCTCTCATATTTTCTCTCCTTCTCCTCTCGACACTCGTCTTTTTCTCACTACTCGGTGTCTCATTTTGTTTTAGGCTTTTGGCTTTCAAGGCTCGGGTGTAAATTGTAAGTGTGACCTATCAATTGCGGTGCGGTACGAACATCAGAATTCAAAATGCATACATGATTTTACACATTACAGTTTATGGATATTTTTTTTATTATTTAGTTAAGCTTTTTTTTTATATTAGTTAACTTTAAACTTTAAGTTTAAGAGAAGTTTTAGTTTAATTGATTTTAATTAATATATTATTTTATAAAGATTAATTGCACTATAATTAAAAAATAAATAAAGAATAAAAATAATAAATAGTAATTTAAATTACAATAACAAAATTAATTTAAACTTAAACATAAAAAATTAAAATGTAGATAACAAATATCATACGAAAAGGTCAGATGCAGCCAAAAATTTGATTTCTCTAGTCGTAGCAACACAAACATGTAAAAATCAAAAAAACTAAAAAAAAAACATCAATAACTTGGACTCACTTTAATATAATACAATAAAAAAATTAAATAATACCAAAGAAGAATCGACACAATATAAATAGTATAAAAAAATTTTAATCTATAAAATTTGTGTGGGACTAGGCACATTAAGAGGCATTCCGAACAATACATCAAAAAATATGAAGTATTAGATCCTAGACAAACTCAACTCAACGATTAGTTTTTTGAGACTAGATCTAGTTCAATCTGAATATTAACCTCATTCATATACCGCAACGAGTTATGAAGAAAAGGCATAGTCAAACTAATCACCACGATAAATTTTCCAATTAAATTTTCGGAGGATCCAAGAATAGTTTAGTTAGTATCATGTAGACATATTTTCAGCTTACATATCGTAAAATTCCTAAATCCACATCTAGAAACAACATACTAAAATATTATAACTTAAAAAAAATATTAATAAATTTAATCATTATAGTGAAGTGATATCCGATATTTGAACTAATCATGATGATGTATCTTATACATGCCTCACCACACACTGTAGATTTTAAATAGATATTAAATAAAAAAAATATTATGATTCTTAAAGATTCTTCATCCTCATTATGACCCGATCATTTATGAGTACATGATAAAAATCTTTAAAAATATATATTATTTAGAATAATTAAATATACGTAACTCATTATTACAAATCTAAGAAGCACGGGCACGGACACGGACACGGGAATACGACACGGCAGGATACGAGGACACGACAAATTCTAAAAAAACTAGGATATGAATACAACTAGGATACGGGATCATACAAAAAATAAAATTAAAAATAAAAATTATTTTATTTATAAATATTAGGTATTATATAAAATAAATTAAATTAAATTAAAATATTTTATTTTATAAAATAAATATATATTTTTTTATTTTATAAAATATAAATATTGTATTTTATTTTATAAGATAATATTTATAATTATTTTATTTTATAAAATAATATTTTATAATTATCTTATATTATATAAAAATATTTTATTTTATTAAAATATTTTATTTTATGCCAGCTCTGCATCCCCACACATAGCACCCGCCCCTGACTCCCCGCTAAAATCTCGCCCGCCCCTGCCTCCCCTCTCAAATTACGCTCGCCCCTGCCTCCCCCTCAAATCACGTCCGCCCCCTGCCTCCCCCCCTCAAATCGTGCCCGCCCCCTGCCTCCCCCCCTCAAATCACGCCCGCCTCTTGCCTCCCCCCTCAAATTGCGCCTGCCCCCTGCCTCTCCCATGCGGCGACGTTGGCCACTGGATGTTGTCAGACGTCAGTCACTCTTGACATGGATACGACAGGCAATACAACAATCTGATATGCCACGTGGCGTATCGGATACAAATTGATCAATGATATGTCACGTGGCATATCAGACATGTATCCGTGTCGTGTCTGTACCATGTCCACGTGTCCAGGTGTCAGACACATGGACACGGCTATAGGGAGCCATGTCCCTGCTTCCTTGGTACAAGTAGGAATGAAAGTTATTTCACCTACTTTAAAAAATATACGTAACTACTAAAATTTCTTCATATTACTCGCAGCCAATAAGAGTTCAATACTCTCTATTTGTCTGTGAGTCTAAAAAAATTTCAATCAGATTTGAAATATCATTGAAATTACACACCTTATGTTAGAGTCATGTGTTAAGTGTAAATACGTGATATCCAACTACGTCAATAATAAAAATAATGAACTTATTATTGATGACACTAACTGATTTATAAAAATTTTATTTATGAAATTCTTGAATATTTTTTATGACACGATGAATATATATTCATCAGTTTATATACTCATAACTTGTATTACACTTGGGTACATATACAATATTTGTAGCATATTTAGAAAGTTCGAGATTACCCGATACTTAACAATATGGTTGTAGAAATGAAACCTAAATACTTAAAGTATTAATTCACCATTTTATTTTTTTATTGTCTGACTACCTGCATAAACTCTATGATTAAGGTTGAATGAGTAGAAAATATTTTGACATACATATCCTCGTGTATGAACTAGGTAAACCAGTCTGAAAGATTCATTCACAATAAATTAACTAATCTTTTTACATATACGATACTATGTATGGTGATAGTAGTAGTGAGGCTCCGAGCATGGACATTAATATCATATATGAAGATGATAAATTTTTCATTTAGTTAGCGAAGAAAAAATAATGAGGTATGTCATCAAATAGGAATAAGCTGTCTCAGTACTTAAATACCAATTATTATTCAATCTTATCATATTTTGATAATAAGAATCTTGATATTTTATAGTGATAAAAATTATACAAGTCTACCTATCTCATGCTATCTAAGATAACATAAATCTACTGATTTATCCGGTGTCAAGTATAGTATTAGAGTCTGCTTTTTTTTGTTACAGTAAATATAATTTCAGATAGGAGATCAAGATTACTACTAGATATTATAAAAAAATTAGCATGCATGAAAGATTAAAAGAATTCAAGCTTGAGCATCCAGAATCGTGTTAAGACTATAACAAAAATAGATAAATTTATAACTGATAATAATTAATGAGACATTGATGTTGATGATGATTTATGACTGATATGAGATTGAGATATTGATGATTAAACTAAATGCTTGAGTTTACTGCCTATGGCTTAATATACTACTATTGTTACACTGATACCGATATCAATATTAATCATACACTGACGAGATTTATATTTATCATTTTTAGATTATCTTTATTTTTTTTTGTCATTTTACTTTGAAGCTTAATTCAGACACTTATATTTTTGTGATTTGTATTGGATTGTACTAATATTTTAATTTTATTAATTCAGATATTATTACTTTTATTGATTCAGACACTTGTTAGTTTTTATATTTTATTTTTTTACTTATTTATGTTTTATTAATTGAATAAATTAAAAATTAATTAATTAATTAATTTTTTTAATAATAAATTTGAGTATTAAATAAATAAAATTAAAATTTATTAATAATTTTGAATTAGGAATTATGAATATTACAAATAGCCCGAACCTGGCCCAAACTGCCAAGGATTAAAATATCAGTTTTTACGAATATATCGGTACTTAGATTTTATGGATATATCGGATATATCGAAGATATATCGGTGTATATTTGTATATGAGCACCAATCAATGATAGATATATCGGTCTTAATAAATATATCGATACTTAGAATTTATGGATATATCAGAGATATATCGGTGGATATATCGGAAATTTTTATCATTGTTTATATATGAGCATCAATAAATGATAGATATATCAGTCTTGATGATATGTCGATACTTAGAATTTACGGATATTTCGAAGATATATCGGTGAATATATAGAAAATTTTTATCCTTGCAAACTGCCAAAACCCACCCCAAACCCAACCCGAACAGACCATATCCTACCACTTCAGGCACGACCCGGCCCAAAAAATTTAACAACCAAAACGACAGACCATGTCAGGCCAGTTGTACTAAAGCCGTGTTGGGCCAGGTACAACACAATTATTGTACCATGCCATGCCGAGCTCGGAATGGTGACCTAATTTGGCCACCTAAAAATGGGTCATGCCGATTCGGCCTGGCCAGGCCATTTGACACCCCTAGTGTACCCTTTTATGTTACAGCACCAAGTGAAGTATTACCCACAAATCCCCCTCTTAATAGTGCATATCTTTACATTTGTCATCAATTCACTTCTTTGAACAGTTAATTGTTTGTGCAACCTAATCCAAGTTAAATTAATCTATTCTTGTCACTCCTTGACAAAATGATAAACTACTAAATTTGAACTTGCTTAACACATCACAATTATGTTCAAGGTAGGTAATCAATTTCTATTCACAATTTTTATATAATATTTATTTTTTATGTATGCTCATCAATTTTGAGTGAATACTAATTTAAAAATTCAAATTTAATCTTATCAATTAGAATAATATTGTCCGAGATTATCACGTAAATCATTCATCTCAATCACTTATTATAGAATAGGAAATGACCCAATATTTCATCATATCCTTTAGAAACAATATCGTTGTCGTTATATCCATCATATTGCTCTCAAAATCATCAAATTTGGATTATCTAACAATAAAATACATGAATATATTTTCTCATGATCATTCTAGTATTTGTGTGGATTGCAAAAAAAAATTATTATTATTTTCTGATCCATCAGGTCTTGTTGAAAAACTAAACAAGTCTTCAAATAGGTCTCCATGTTATTTTTTATGTGTATCACCTATCCACAAAAGTTTGATCAAAGATAATAGCCCAATTAAAAGCATGACACTCATACAAAATCTCTTTTTACAATTTTCAAATAAGATGACATATAATCATTGTTTATTCATGAAAATAAATCATCTACCAAAAATGATCAGTTCAATACAATTTTTTATGTATTTCCTTTCAATACATACTGCATAATAGATTTAATGATCCGTTCTTTGGATAGTCCCCTCTAATACCCAAGTCAAAAATCTTTCAACTTAATACATTCACTATCACATTGCTTTTTCTCAACTTGTACTGCAAGGTGTTGTCAAATTTGATAGACAATTCTTACCATCAGATTTATTTGAGAGTTATTTTTTTTTTTAGAAATAACTTAAAAGTTATAGTTTTGGTTTTTTATCACAAACTATGATCCCAAAAGATTGTGCATTCATACACACAAATAATAAATTATCACTATTATTTTTTTCATAAGATATATATTACCATATAATTACATTCAACTTTTGACTTTCAAATATAATTGAATGAAATTCCTCGATAAATATCTTTGCAATTAAAAAATCTAAATTATTTGTGTATATTTCACATGGTATGAAATGATTAAGTATGATTAGAATATGCAATTTTATGATAGTTTGGTTTAAAAGATCAAAAAGTTTATTGGTAAGTTTCATTTCACATCCCTTCTAAAACAAAAAAATGTCAACCCAACAAATAATCTCAATACTGTCATTTTATTTGGTGACCCTCGTTCAACAATAGGTCACACTTAGAATTTGTCCATCTATATCATCTTGTTTTCCACAATATGATCCAGAAATAGAACCTATGTTGGGTGAAAACATATTTCTCATATTTCATATACAATTCATTCTCCCATAAGATTTGAAATACTTATCTCAAATGATTACAATATTCTTTATATAATTTTTTATATACAATGATATCGCCCAAATATAACATCACAAAATGATCAAGAAAAAACAATAATATTTTGTTCATTAGTATAGAAAATATAGCTGATGAATTTATAAATTTAAATGACATTACCAACAATACAAGAGACTCATTTCTCAGCACACGTCACTAATTATTCATCATAATCAGCTATTAGCACTTGATGGTACCGACACTTCAAGTCAAGGTTGGAAACTCAATATAGGATGCTAAAATTGATCGAATAAATCCACAATCAAAAGAATTGGATATTTGTTCTTTTCTAACATCTTATTGAAGCCCCAATAGTCAATACAAAACTTCAATGATTCATCATGTTTTCTTTACAATAAAATAGAAGCATCATATGAGATAATTCTGGGTTGAATATACTCAGCATCAAACAACTATTTTAGTTATTTCCTCTGATATTCATTTTCTGGGAGAATCATTCAATAGGGTGTTTTGCTCATTGAACATGCATTCGACACAAAGTCAATTTGATGGCTCGCAACTCATTCAGTGGCAACTTTTTTGAAACTCAGCATGTATGACATTTTGAAATGAGTCGAGAAATTTTAAAACATCTATATTAGTCTCACTGATACACTCAATATTTTTATCATTCTTTTATGCTATCATATAAGTCATTTCATTACAACTTACTCATTTTTTTAATTGCATTGTAGATGATGGTTTTAGGGGTTGCCCCAACACCTAGTGTTACTGGAATAGTGCATTACAAATAGGGTCTAGAATACATATATAATCAACAAATAAAATCATAAATATATTTGCTTAATCTATAAAATCCCACTCAAACATCAAGTCGTAGTCATCTAAAGTGATGCCCAAGTGGTGGTAGGCATATTTTTTGATGAGTGAGATAATTCTTAGAGTAAAAATAGACTCTCGTAGATCTCTTATTTTATTCTTTCTATGGAATTGATTCATACAATTCTTTCATCATTCTAATACTATTTTTCAAGATTGCAAGAATATGTTACATAATCTATAATTAAAACATAGTACATTGCATAGCAAAGTATGGTAAGAAAATATTATGGTTGAATAGTTTTCTTTATGAACTTGTGATGAAACAAAAGGACTATGAGATACATTACGAAAATCATAATACTCTAGATTTGAGCAAGAAGTCAATGTATCATCACAGAACAAGACAGACATATCCAGTATCATTAGATAGGGAAAGTAATAGAACAACAACTATTGAAACTAATGAATATCCATGTAGACAACAATCCAACTATTGTGTTAAGGAAAATAATTAGTTGTGCAAAGACATGGCTAGGATAAATAAAGTATGACCAATATTTCATGGGCAGCTAGAGAAGGAGAATTGAAAATCCGACCACCATCTCATCTAGAAGCTTCCACCATCATCTCGTCTAGAAGGTTTCACTTCTATCTTATTTAAAAACTTCTAGGTACAATTCACATCATCAACTCATCTATGATATTTCTTAGTCAAATATGATGAGGCAAGTTTACTAAGAATGAGAAACTAAAGTTCAGGTGCAATAAATCATCTCGGAGAAGAGAAAATATAGATATGTTTAAGAAATTGCTTTGTAAAGTCCAGCAAGAATTTGAAAGTTTCAAGAGAGAAGGCTATTGTGACAGATTATATCTGCTCAATTCTTCTTCTGATAGATACTTTTCTCCATAACAGGGATGCGTTGCATGATCGCAACATAAAATCCAGATGTGCTTCTTCCTTAGGGAACACTGACTATTTCCAGGTCATCACTCGAGTTATGCATCAGTAAACTTGCAGTGAAATACAAATATCAAAAAAAGACACATCCAGACCAAGCAGCAGCAACTGAAGGAAACGCAAGACGATGTATAAAAGGCCAAGCAGACAGAAATATCACGCGAGGAAGAGCAGCCATTACAATTAAAACAACTATTGTAAGCAAAGGTAAAATCAAGCATCAACCTACAAATTAATCCTAGCACAAAAGATAGAAACTATTCTTGAAGAAGAAAACGATTGTAAATTGGAGAATACGTGTGCCTGTGTTCCTGCAGGGGCAGATTTTCGAAGAAAAACTACTGCAAGGTGAGAAGGTGGATAATGTCAATGAAGAATACGGATGATGTGGTACAGTTCCACAGAGGGGGGAAATGAAGGCAACATGTGATGGCTGGCAGTATGTACTGCTGCGGACCAAAAAAGACAGGAGCTCGTCTTTTGACTCTTTTTCGGTTCTGCAAAAAGAGAACTCCGACTCTCCATGACCATTTTTAAATTATTGAATTCTAAACAGAAGAATAGTCAGATCATCCAGCAAAGCGAATTGAGGTACCGTTAAGATAATGACAAATGGCATCGCTTTCAAAATATTTAACATAGAAGAAACCTTTTAAAAATTAAAAAAAAAAAAACAGCTTAAGATAAAAAATAATATTTGATTTTATATATTATATATATATATTCAAACTTTCCACTTCTTATACATTTGGTACACAGATATATCTCTCATCTTCTATGCTAGGATACAAATTTAAGAATAACTTTAAATTAATATAAATAATTATAGAAATTTGTTTATTACCTTGTATGATGAATCATCACAAAATTTAATCAATATTATTTTTTAAAGAGACTCAAATCTTCTTCTTATTTGTATTAGAGGTGTCAAACAGGTCGGGTCAGCCCGACCTGGCATGAGGTACGGCATGGTTTGGCCGTGCTTAGCCCGGCACGATACGAGAATGACCAATGCCCGTGCCCGTGCCGTGTCTGCCCTCGACATCGATCTGTCATGCCGGGCCGAGAAATTTCATCCCGCATGACATGCCAAGCACGGCATGAATGCCAAGCACGTGGGCACAACATGCATGGCCACGCATTGAACGTGATCACAACGAGCTGACACAAATGTGCGAGGCTCACCGAGCCCCTAAAGGGCGATGGCGGAGTGACGATTCGACGGTGTGCCGCCGAACCCCTAATTTTTAAAAAAATTAGATTTATGACCTGACCTGAACCGAGTTGAACCAAGCAGATTTAGGGCCGCAGGCCCTTGTCATGTTGGGCCTGACCTCCAAAGAACCATGTCGGGCCAGGCACGGCATGGTTACTATGACGTGCCTTGCCTGGCCCGACACGATAGCCCGATTGGAGACCTAAAACTGGGATGGCCCGTCCCATTTGATACATCTAATTTGTGTCTTAGTAAATATGCATCCCTATAATTTTTTTTTATTAATCCCAAATTCTTCGTATTAAATATTATAATGTTATCCCCAATTTGAATCTGACAATAAACAAATGGCTAAGGTTCCTTATTCTAGTGATGTGAGGAGTGTCGTGTATCTTATGGTGTGCACCCGACTTGATATTACTCATGGAATAAGTGTAGTGAGTAAGTTTATGATAAACCCTGGTCAATAGTACTAGAAAACTGTTAAAAGGATATATAGTTACCTCAATGGTCTTCTAATATTGGTCTGATATTTGATAATGAATATGAACTCATGCTAACAAGATATTCTGATTCTGACTATGCAAAAGATGTTGATAGTAGACGGTCTATGATTGGTTATGTATTCACTGTAAGTGGTTCTGTAGTTACTGGAAAGTCACATTACAATCTTCTATTACTTTATCTTCTACTAAAGTAGAGTATATGGCTCTGACTGAAGCTGTAAATGAAGAAATATGGTTAAAAGATTTTCTCAATGATATTGATCTTTATGAAGAGGTTGTAATAGTTTTATGTGATAACCTCAGTGCTATCTTATTAGCAAGTGTACCATGAGAGGACAAAACATATTGATGTGCGATATCATTTTCTTCGATCGGAAAAGAGGGTACAAGTAAAGAAGATTGCAACTTTTGATAATCTAGCTGACATTTTTACCAATCATGTTACTCTGAATAAGTTAAGACACTATATTAATTTACTGAATATATCAAATCAGATGTAGTCTTTTTTGACTAATTATTTATAGAGAGTGTCTCTCTATCTGTATGCAAAATAAATTAAGGTGGAGATTGTTGTATATAGTTTGTTTTGATAATCTGTTTGTATAACCAAATATCTCTGTTTTAATATATTCATGTAAGTGTAGGAAAATAAATATTAAAAGGCTTAGAATATAGTAGTATAACAATGGAGGTCCCGCTGTTTGGTCAGCTGGCTGAAAAAATTTTTGGAGCAGAGCCTAACTCGTCTGATGATCCGAACTACTCAGGTTAATTAAACAGATAAAATTTTAATATAAAATGTTTTTTATTTTATTTTTCGGGTTACTATTTTCGTGATCTTGAACTGTTCACATTCTCTCTCTCTCTCTCTCTGCGTGATTTATCGTGACTATTCCTGTGCTGCACATATGGTAAGACTTCTAATTTGGTTTAATCTATAACCCATAAGTATTTTCTGGTGGATGTAGCTAATTGTACTGAGCGACTAGTGAACCATGTTATTTCATGCATTTTTGTTGTAGTTTCTATTTCGTTTTTTATTCTGTCATGGTTAGAATGTGAATGTGGATTGCATATATATCGTTTATTGTTGTTTTTGTTGTTCTTTCTTCTTTTGTATCTCAAAATCACAACTGTGGAAGCACAATTTCCCAACAAAACTAGTGCATATTTATTTACCTTTTATGTCCCTGTGCTTTTTTAACCATTATGACTTGTATGGTCTTGGATGCTTAATGGTGGGCAGACTCAAATTACCCACTAGAATATTTCATGTCATATTAGTGTCACTCCCTCCATCAATAATAATTCAACACTTTATTTTTAATATGACACCAAGTACGAAAAATATACTCTCTTTGTTTATCTACATCATCATTCTGTTTTCCATTTAATATGCATTTATTCACAAGTATTTTCTTCATTAACGTTGGTGATTTCTTATTTCTTTAATCCCTTCCCATCACCTCCATAGTAGCAATCTACATCATTTACATCTTTTAATTAATATCTAAGAATTTGAAGTAACTTGTCTTATCTCATTTTAGTCCAAAATTATCTAATAATTATGTTACTACAAATTTTTATTAGATTTATGTAATAATATAAATATATTACTCCATATTTATAACAAATAAATCTTTATCTACTTTATTATAATTTAAAAAATATTTGTGTTATGTGATATAAGAATAAAAAATATTATATGACATTATCATTAATAGATGAATGTAAAACTAAAAGTTGAGTTTTTGACTAATGAATTTGTACATGGAATTGAGGAGTTTATTAGATTTACTGAAAAATAGTATAAATTTATGAATAAAAAAAATAAGATGACCATGTAAAGATTTTAAATGTCAAAATTAGAATTTCCAAAATATGAACACAAAGCGATATCATCTTATATAAAATGGATTTGTTATATACTTTTATATTTGGTATAAACATGAGGAATTAGTTATGCTACAAATAACTAAGCATTATGTATATATAAGTTTTGATTCAAATATTACAATAAAATATGCTAATTTTAATGATGCATATAAAGAAATGCTGTAGAATGTTACTAGTAATTCATTAAATCTAGATGTCACTCATGATTTCCTAATAAAATTAGTAAAATAATTTTATAAAATGTTAAAGACTTTAGAAAAAAGAGATTTGCTAAGGATAGAAACTATTTGGAAAATGATGATGACCATACTAAAGAAAATAATGAGGAGAAATTGATTACAAAATTAAATGATGATGAATATATTGATGAAGATGCTTTGTTAGAAATTTCCAATTATTATTAAAAATGTATTGACTATCTTGTTATGTTTTCATACTTATTTTTGTAATCATTATAATTTAGATGTAGAATGAAAATTTTTTATTTGCTTTTTTGAATATCAATATGTTTATCATTATGTTTTATTAATTTGACATTTTCATAACATATTTTTATTGCATCTGTATATTTTAATGTGTATATAATTTGGTCTAGGTATGAGAGGTAACTATTCAAGTGGCATGGGATCTCAATATGTGGATAACGATAGAGGAAGTCAACTAATAGTTTGTGGATGAGAAAATCTACATATATTCAGTGATGACAATACTACAAATGTCTCTCCACATTCTCTCACACATACATATGAAACTCTGGCATCACTTCATCATGATATATACAGAATGACTACCATGGATATTCCATCATCTTGTTTTGCACTAGAATGTATTTATAGCTCCATCCCACCTATCTTTCGAGGCCCGTGTATTGATACTAAAGCATTGATACAAGCAGAATATTCACAATTCATAACTCACATGCTAATTTATTATAAAATCTTTATTAGGCACACAATTAACAATATATAGTACGTAGCTTTCTTAAATTTACTACATGCATTCATTATCATTTTTTATTTTTTTCATTTAAATTAAATATACAAAAAATGTTAATGACATTATAAGTATATTATAGTGTTTGAAATTTAGTAATTTAATCTAATAACAAAGTATGATAATGCTACTTATGAAACATTATTATTTAGAATTAAAATAATATTTGCAATCCAAAATTTTGGATTATAAAAAAATAAATTTAATATTAACTTAGTAGTATAAAAATCAGTACATTTTATTTATATGTATATGTACGTGCTATTATTAAATTACTTATAGGTTTATTCCTTCTACTTTTTATATAATCGAAAAAGATATTCAAGGAGAAACTAGTTTCGAATGGTATAAAGTGGAGAAAAGCACCACCAAGTTTGAAATAATTTTATTGGGAAGAATTTGAGATACAATTTTCGTGCATTTACTTATTTTTAAATTTGGTCTAATATGATTTACTCTTAAAATTTATACATTATAATGTATTATCATTTTATTTGGTATTTATAGAAGAAGTACAAATAGAATAACATTTTAGTGGTCTCGGTGAAAGATACATGGAAACATATGACAAGTGTGAGATACAATGACAAGCTTGATAAATGGATAAAAAATTATGGTGAAGATGCAAAGCCTAATAGCATACCTCGAAGTGTTTGGATAAAGTGATGGGAATATTAGAATAGCGAGGAGTTTAATGCATTATCCAAGATGACTTCACATAATTATTGATCAAAAAAAGTAAGTAAAAGATCATGATCTACAAAACCTATTGCAGGTTAAAATGGTACCTAGCAAGATTTAGTAGATTTAGTATAATTATCTTTCATTTTTTATTATTATTTAAAATTTTTGAAGTCGAATGAAAATATATGTGTGATAATACATGATGTACCTTAACAGCAGCTATTATTTATTTTTTAGGAGGCTGAGTTTGAATGTCCACTAACATAGGTTGAAGTATTCAAATGAATGCATGAGAAGAATGATGAATCATTTGTGGACAAATTATTAAATGATATGAATGTGAGTTTCTCATTTTGTATTTGTAGTTTCATATGTAAATTACAAATGTAAAAAATTTGATTATTTTGCATTCAATGTAAATAATATATAAACTCATGTATATTTTTTTACTATAACAGATAAGTTATTATTTATGGACTCATTAAATATAATAACTAACTTTGTTTTTATATTATTTTTAAGGAGATAAATGATAATTTCTTATGTTGGCATAAATTTTATTTGAATATAATAATGATGAGTTATATTATATTTTAACAATTGTAGAAAGCTGTAGAGAATATCGTTACAATTCCTTCACAATTGATAGATCCTTCTATAGAGGCGGTTGAGATTGGTGCCGTGCATATTTACCTACATGTCGATAGAGTGGAGCCGTAAAAATGGTGAGTGTGGTTTTTGTACTCATGCATCTATATTTTATCCAGGTTCTATTTGAAGTTCTTTATCATTATCTTCCAGTTACAATAGTATGTTTGATTAGAGTTTACGCGAGGAGATGCATGAAATTCAGGATATATTATATGATTATAAAGGAAACATGAGATTCAACAAAAAAAATAAAGAGATGTAACAAAAAAAAAAAAAGAGATGCAACAAAAAAATGAAGAAATACAAAAGAAATTTGAAGAAATAAAAAAAGTGAGGCTGAGGGAATAAAAAGAAAGGATGAAAAGAAATAAAAGATTTCAAGGATGAATAAAATTATATACAAGTTGGCATAAGCATCATCAAATTTTCATAATTATGAATAGAGATCCATCTAGGTATTCAGAGTATAATATTCATCAGGACAAGGATTTGTAATTGTATGTGACACTGCGTTATTAATTTTTTGAACAAATATCTTTGTAGTGAAATTATAGTTTTTTTGTTAATATTTATATAACCATGTTATCAATTGTGTATTGCATTTTATGAATATTTTTATTTGTTATTTGACATGTGAATATTATTTGATGAATAATTTGTGGATTTGCTTATTTGATTGAAGCTTATATGATTTATGCATGTATTTGTATAACATATACAGCATACAAAAACTACACAAATAAAACATATTCCCATTGTAGAAAATAAAAATAGAATATGATGTTTCTAAATATGTTTCTAAATATGTTTCTAATATTTTTAATTTAGAAATAGATATTACATTTATATTTTTTTCAATCGCTAATTTTGTGATGAAATTCAAGATCCCATTGTCATCGCTAATGTTAGTGACAAAAAAAAAAAATTTTGTCACTCTTTTTAGAAATTCCTTACCATTATCCGTTTCTAAATTTAGAAAGGAATACTCTAGAAACAAATTCTTTCTGTTTCAAATTACATTGCTTATTTGAACATTGTGATAGAATTAGAAATAGAATAGGATATTTTTGATTATGTCTTTTCTTGTAGTGTATATATATAAATACACATACAAACACACACACACACACACACATGCACGCTGATATATTATTATATATAAATATATTTATATAGTTATGTATATATATGTGCGCGCGCGCGCGTGTGTATAATGTATATACATATATGTGTGTGTATTTATATATGTATATATATGTGTGCGTGTGTGTGTTTGTTTGTTGATTTATATATATGTTTTTATACCTACATATTTGTTTATATTTTAAATATATTTATGTATACTTATACATATGTTTCCATTTATATTTGTATTTTTATTTAAATATTTTGATTTATTCTTCATGTGTAAATAACATTGTCACGTAATTTTTAGATGTATTTAAATCATTACTTATGCATTGGATCTCATAAGAACTACAAATTTAAATATTATTTGATGCGATTACTATTAAGATGATTGACCAGCATGAAAATTTATTGTATGCATCTAACATAAAGTTGGCAAGGGAGGATTGGGAGAGAGTGAAAAAAAAAACATTGTCACATAAACAGTGGTCAATTGCACTTTTTGCAAGTGGAGGGCATGAGTTTGAATCTCACCCCGTCCCTTCCATGACATTGATAAATTTCTCTATTTCTAGTAAAATCTTTCAAATTAATTAAATGAAAATTTATTTTTTTTTCTAAATTTCAGAAGATAAAACTGGGTTGATGAATTTTAGTACACAGTAACTTAATTATTTTAAATTTGTGTGTTTTTTTTCAATTATGAAAAGTTTCATAAATTAAAACACAAATCTTCCAAAATTTTAAATTTAAAAATTAGTTTTCAAATTTAAAATTAATCTACAAACAAATGAAAATAACTTTTTGATTCTAAAATTGACTTCCAAAAATAAAAAATGAAAATCACCTTTCTATATGAAATGTAGTTTTTGAAAAAATGTAAATTGATTTGTGTTTAAAAAAAAATCAAAACATATATATATATATATATATATATATAATATAAATATTTAATTATACAAAGCCTTATATATATATGTGTGTGTGTGTGTGTTTACATATATACGAGTATATATAGGCATATATATACATAAAGATATATTTAGGAGTTTATTTATATTTATTTATTTTTATACATTTAAATATACATATATAATACACACACACACACACATACAAACCTATTAGTTTTTTATATTATAAAACAAAAACAATTTTAATTGTGTGAAAGCTGATTTTGGTTGGGAAATTTCCATTTTTTGGGAAATTTCTTATGATTTAATTTTGTCTGTAAAAAGGGCAGGGTTAAATTATATTTATATTTTTTAGTGGATTAAAACATAAATATTTTAAGTTTAATTGTAATATTTTTAATATTGGAAAAACATAAATATTTTATGTTTAAATTATATTTATATTTTTTACTATTTTGTCAACATAAATATTCCTACATAAATAAATGCAAACGAGCAAATTGGCAAGGGTTCACCAAGCTCCATAATTTCCCGTGGCCAATGACAGTTAATTTTAGATGCCGTGCGGTGCCCTTGCTTCCATGTTTGCACCTTGAGCAAACTGGACGTCTTACATGAGACCTTCCCCATACACATGGTCCACCCCATTCATTACTTCTCCTTCCTCATTTACTGCACCACCTTCGCTTCGTCAATTCGTCGACACCATCCTTTTATATGTTCCCAACCATGCTCATTTCTCCTCCACTGCACGTCAAAGATTCGGGTTCCTTTCTCGTCGTTCTCACGAAACATGTAAGCTTCCATTTTTCCATTCGACATTTCGTTGTTCTGCTGTCATCTGTTCCATGATCTGCCCGAGCTCATGAGAGTGGACATCCGTTTGCATGTTAAATCGGATGAAATGGCTTAAGGCCCTGCACGGAATCCTCGTCATGCTTGTGCTTGTGCTTGTGCTTGTGCTTCTGCTAGTTGCTAGAAGTAGACATGTCAGTTTTAATCCGGAGCAAAATAAGCAGAAACAAAATTGTCTCTCATGTTCTTTAAACACTCCAAGCTGTAGGCTGGGAGTTTAAACGCCAAATACCGGCTTCTGACTGCTTCTTCAAGCTTACCCTCAGGATACATGCATCGGAATTAGCGGCCATGGATTGGTAAGGCTGCGTGGCAGTTTCTCTGCACGTGCATCTCTAGGCGTCGTAGAAAATTGGGATTATCACTTTATATATATCGTCGTTCAATGAGCAAGGGTTTAGATCCATGGCTGTTTTCTGTTGCATGGACATGCGTTTTCCAAATGCAAGCTCAGTGATAGCTGAGTAAAGAATCACACTGATAGTTTGTCGACGAACAAAGACAGAATCTCTAGAATTTATCACACACGCGCGCATAATCTCACCTTTCATATGTCTTATTGTTTGGCACTTTGGGATCAATTATTGTTGGCAGTGTTTTCATGATTCGATGTGAGATGATCAGAGCGATAGAGGACTCAATGACATCATTATAATCCAATTTACATATTATT
This sequence comes from Sapria himalayana, assembly GCA_029783825.1. Taxonomy (NCBI): domain Eukaryota; kingdom Viridiplantae; phylum Streptophyta; class Magnoliopsida; order Malpighiales; family Rafflesiaceae; genus Sapria; species Sapria himalayana. The sequence goes on from JAREIK010000009.1 coordinate 5,088,165, forward strand.
TGATATGTTAAAATGCTTGTTTGTGATAATTATAATAACCTTTTTTTTTTTTTTTTTTGCTTTTGCTCAGTGGCATCACATTCTCGTTCATTGATGGAGGTGGTCAAGTCAGTTTATAGGCATGGGACTGTGGCTGGTGATTTCATTGCTATCAAAGCTAACCAGCAGGATTATAGCTACTCATTGATTGTCTCATCTGCATGGAAGACATGTAGTCAATTGGGTAGTAGTGGCATAAAAATGGTAAGTTGAAAATTTACTGAGTTTATGACTTGTCATTTTAAATTGGTGCTAGTGTACATTTTGCAGGTTGATCTTGATGGCATTAAAAGGCATGGACATCTTGATGGGGCTCGTATAGGAATTGTGGCCAAGCCTTCGGCTGAGTTTGTAGCTGCTGTGCTAGCAACTTGGTTTAGTGGGGGTGTTGCAGTTCCACTTGCAATTAATTACCCAGAGCCTGAGCTGTTACATGTGATGAAAGATTCAGTATGGTTGAAAATTGTCTTTGTTTTCTTCTCTATTTTTATTAATTTTTTAATATGTTTTGGGTCATTGATTGATTTTTTTTATGTAGCTTTTATTTTTGATTTATTGATGCATGAGTTAGATATTTTATTTCAATGTCATGTGAAGTGAATGTGACATTTTAATTGTTTATTAATGGTAAGTTATAGTATATTTCTTATATTTGTTGGGCTCTTTTATTTTATATAAAAGAGTACCCATGATGATAAAGTATTATAATCATATATCATTTAAATATATATTAATATATTGGGATTAATAATTGAATAATTATTCGATACCTGAGAACTAGTTTCGCCTTCCAATTTTAATATATCACCTGAATAAAAGCTATATTTTTCTTAGTTTATCAATGTTTTTTATTTAGTAAGTAATATAGTTTCATCACCCATGATGATGAAATACTTTAATTATGTGTTATGTGGGAGGAGGTCGTACCTAGTGTATAAAGAATTTATTTTAACGTAGAATTTATGAGAGATTAATATATTAATAGTCTTACTTTCAAAAATTAAAGAAAATTGTGTTTGGTGAGCCATGAATCCGAGATATGTTATATTTGGATGAAAATACTTGTCATTGTATCAAAGAATAACATTTAATAAATGTATGTAATATGAAGACTTTTTAGCAATCAACAACTCCAATTTCAAGTATTTTTCTCGCACAAATATTTTTATTTTTGGAATTCTTAGGTATGATGCTCTTTGTTTAATCGCACACTAATTATATGTTTTGTGTATATATTAATATTTTAGAAACTAATAGTTGGATGTTATTTTCATTCTCACTTAAGCATAATATTAGAGCTTCAATAGTAATTTATTATCATTATCTTTTCTGACTACTAGAGGTAGTTGTTGGATCATCATTAATATTGATGTTAGAATAGTGTTCCTATTATTAGCATTACTATTTAGTATTGATGATAGAGGCAATTGCATTTATGCTAAGAATTTTTTTTTAATGATTATTATTTTCTGAATAAATATTTAGATTAGAGATTATGTTGAAGGAGTTATTAAGATTTTTGAAACTAGGAACCAAAAACTTGAATTATTAGGTTTAAATGAATTGATTGCTCTTATTTCATTGGTGAAAAAGAAATTATTATTGGCATATAAGAGATGTTATTAAGGTTTGAGAGAGGTTAATATCTTGATAGTATTATCTTTGAAAGTCTGAAAATCTTTTTTTGATAAGTCTCGAACTTGAAACACATTAATATACAACTTAATGAATGAAGATACTTGCCATTGTATTAATGCTTGATCTTCAACATCAATATTGCATAAAGATGTAAATTTTTTTTTCAATTTTTTAATTTTATATTTACTTTATACAACTTATTGAAGTTTCTCAGTACTTATATTTATATATATGATATAGTTTTGAGATTGATATATCATAGTTTTGAGATTATTTTTTAAATTTAGAAATTATAGGTTTTATTCAAGAAAGGGGAACATATTCGTGTACTTCAAGATTGATATATCAGTCAACTTCTTGTGAATGAATTCTTCAGGTGGGTCTTCCAGGTTCATGTATGAGGAAATATAACTCAAAATATTATTTATCCCATCTATCCTAACCCTATAGTCCATGCAGATAGCCAGACAATAAAGAGATGGAACCAATGACTAGTACTTTAAGTTATTAGTTTTCATCTCTGCAACCGAATCACTAAGTATCAGATTAGCTCGATATTTTTTAAACATACTATTAATGTTGCATAAGCACTTGAGTATAATGCAAGTTGTGGGAGTATAAAACGACGAATACATGTTCGTCGTGTCATAATAAATCCTTAGGAATTTCATAAGTAAAATTCTTGTAGCACAGTCAGTATTTTCAATAACAAGTTTGTCACTCTTATAATTGATGTAGTTAGATATCATGTGTTCATATCCAATACATGACTCTAACATCAGGTAAGTATAATTTTAACAGTGTCTCTTATCCGATTGAAAATTTTTCTTCTTAAGATTCGTAGACAAACAGAGAGTCAGAGATTATGAACTCTTATTGTCTATGAGATGTGTAAATATATTTTTATGTGTTACGTATATTTTTCAAAGCAGGAGAACACACCTTTATCTCTACTTGTACAATCAGGTTAATTACGTGACACATGAAGATGAAGAATCTCTTTAATGGTCCGTCTTTAATATTTTTAACAAATATATTAATTGCTATTTTATTATTTGATACATTATCAAATGTAATACCAAAAATTTATTTTAAATTTTATATTCTTTAACAATCTTCATAATGTACTCAAAAATAGCCAGGTTATAATGAGGATAAAGAATCTCAGAGAATCATAAAATTTTTTTATTTATAGTTCATTTTGAATCTACACATTGAGTGGTGAGGCATGCATAAGATGCATCATTGTGACTAGTCTAGATATCGGACGTCACAGATACTATTCCACTATATGTCATAAATTTATTAATTATTATTTATTTTTCTAACTTATAATATTTTAGTATGTTTTTTCTAGATGTGGACCTAGGAATTCTACGATATACAAGCTAAAAATAAGTTTGCATTATACTCATTATCCTTGGATCTTCTAAAAATCTAATCGGAAGATTTATCATAATAATCAGTTTGGTCATGTCCTCATTTTCCAATTTATTGTGGTATATGAAGGGAATAAAATTTGAGATTGAACTGAATCTAACCTCAAAAAATCCACCACTAAGTAGGGTTTGTCTAGGATATAATGCACCATGTTTATTGGTGCATAGTTTGGCATGCCTTTTAAGGTTTTCAGTCTAACTCGCATTCTTATAAGTTAAAATTTTCTTACAATATTTACACCGTGCTGATTTTTCTTCGGTACACCTAATATTTTTTTATATTTTATTATATTAAAGTGAGTCAAAACTACTGAAGTTTTAGTTTTTTATTTGTTAGATATTTGGGTTGACTGATCGGAAAAACTAAAGTTTTGACAGCCTCCGACCTTTGCGTATGATTTTTATTTTCTATATTTAAATTAATTTTATTTTTATTAATTAAATTAGTATTTGTTATTTTTTTAGACAAGAGGATAGAGTAGAGAGAGAGAAAGTGAAAGATTATTAAATAGTAAATGCTAATATTTTTAAAATTAAGTTAACAGTTAACTATATAAAAAAATGAAATATTCATAAAGTAGCATAAAGCACGTTCACCACAAATTTAAAGTCTAATCTAAATACCAACCAAAGTCGAGTTCGAGTTGCAAGTCTCGAAAAGTCGAACCAAAATTCCGAGAGAAAGAAATTCAAGAGAGAAAAATTTTTCGAGAGGATTAAAATGATAATTAAGAGATTTATGTTTTTGAAAGACATAAATATTAGAGAGAGGAGATGAGAGTTTATAGATTAATAAAAAGTATTTTTTTTTGATTTTTTAATATTTTTATTAATTTATTTGGGTTAGAATCATCTGGGCCATCAAATTTTGCCCAATAGCCATTGGAGATGAAATTCAATGGATTATATTCAATTTTTTAATTTTTTTTAAATTTAATTGTTGGGGGGGGGTGGACTCGAGTCAAAAAAATCATTCGGGCTCGAACAAAATTTTTGGATCCGCTGGGGGCTTGGGTGGTTTCTCAGCTCGTGCAGAGTATTCGTGCTCACAAGCTTTGGTACCGGGCTATGCCTGGCACGACACGAGGCTTGGTTGGGCACGACACGACACGAGATGTGCCATGAACAGGCCTGGCACGGACACGAGCATTGGTCTTTCCTGTGTCGGGTGAGACATGCTAGAACCGTGCCATGCCTTGTGTAGAGCCAGGCTGGCCCAGCCTATTTGACACTTCTATATTAAGCAATAGGACTGGGAAGAAGCATAGTATTGAGCCTATTTTATATTTGATAAAGGTTTGTACAAGAGCTTTAGTGAAATATATTTTTCATTTCTTATCAAATTCTAAGATTGTTAGATTATAACGTCATGATGTTTTTATATTTGTATTTTCATTATTTCCTAAAATATAATAAGTTAGAGTATTTTTCTAGTGAGAGTAGATAAATCTTTAAGGGACGGTTTCTTCACCTATAATATTTTTAGGCTAGTACCAATGCTTCACTCGTTTGGTTCACTCAAGTGTCCTGCACTTTCACATAATCTTGTAGATTCTTTTTATAATTTTTAATCTAATGGAGTATGAGAATTATTACATTGTCCTTAAAGAAATTTGTTATTAGTTATAATTGAGTTTTTATTATGATATTAGATTTTGACAATATAAATCAGCTTAAATTAGTCTGAGGTGACAAGCTTTATGAAGATTTACCAAGTTGATTACCAAGGAAGAATATCTATCCTTGTCATTAAAATGATTTCTATCATGAATTTGTTATCATTAGTTGCTTGTGCTTCTCACATGTAGTTAGTTTTTTAGCTGAATATGAAAAATATATTTTTACATAGAGATCTTTGGGAAGTATATATAAAACCAAGGAAGCACGGACACGGCTCCCTACAGTCGTGTCCGCGTGTCTGACACCTGGACACGCGGACACGACACGGACATGACACGGATATGTGTCCGATACGCCACGTGGCGTATCATTGCACAATCCGTATCCGATACGCCACGTGGCATATCGGATGGTTGCGTCGGCAGACGACAGTCGTATCCATGCCTATAGTGCCCGACGTCCGACGACGTTGGGTGGCCAACGTCGTCGCATGGGCGACATTGGCCATTTGCAGGGGGCGGGCACGATTTGAGGGTGAGACAGAGAGCGGACGCGATTTGAGGGAGAGGCAGGAACGGGCGCGAATTGAGGGAGAGGTAGGAACGAGCGCGATTTGAGGGGAGAGGAAGGTGCGGCACGAATTGAGGAGAGAGGCAGGGGCGGCGCAATGGAGGGGAGAGACAGGGGAAGCCGTGTTTGAGGGGGAGGCAGGGGCGGGCTTATTTGTGTGAGGATGTACATAAAATAAAATATTTTTATAAAATAAAATATTTTAATAAAATAAAATAAAATATTTTTATTTTATAAAATAAATAATATATATAAATTAAAATATAATAAAATATTTTAATTTAATTTAATTTAATTTAATGAATTTTATAAAATACATAATATTTATAATTAATATTTTTTATTTTTATTTTTATTTTTTTTATCATGCCGTATTCTAGCCGTATCCGTATCTTAATTTTTTAGAATTTTTCGTATCCGTATCTTAATTTTTTAGAATTTGCCGTATTCTCGTATCATGCCGTGTCGTATCCCCGTGTCCGTGTTCGTGTCCGTGCTTCTTAGTATAAAATAATCACCTAAGTTTCTTTGGATTATATATATTTATTTATGATTTTTTTCCTGGGCAAGTTCATGCTATATGATTATTCTATTATTGCTATGTCTAAGGAAACATAGATATGGCTCCCTATAGCCGTGTCTATGTGTCAGACACGTGGACATGGTATGGACACGTAGACATGATACGAACATGTGTCTGATACGTCACATGGCGTATCATTGATCAATTCGTATTCGATACGCCACGTGTCATATCAGACGGATGCGTTGGATGTTGTATCCATACTGACAACGTGGCTGACGTCCGACGATGTCGAGTGGCCTTGCCCATGATGCCGAATGGTCGATTATGTGGGGGGAGCAGGGGGTGGGCATGGTCTGTGAGGTGGTGGGGGTGGGCGTGATTTTGTGGAGGGAGCAGTGGGCGGGCGTGATTTTGTGGAGGGAGAAGTGGGCGGGCGCGATTCTGTGGAGGGAGAAGTGGGCGGGCGCGATTCTGTGGAGGGAGCAGTGGGCGGGCGCGATTCTTTGGAGGGAGCAGTGGGCTGGCACGATTCCATGGAGGGAGCAGTGGGCGGGCACGATCAGTAGGGAGGCAGGGGGCGGGCGCGATTTGTGGGGAGGCACGAGCGGGAGCGATTCTGAGGCAGTGTGTAATTGGGGGTGTGATTTTTATAAAATAAAATATTTTTATATAATATAATATAATTATAAAATATTATTTTATAATATAAGATAATTATAAAATATTATCTTATAAAATAAGATAATTATAAAATATTATCTTATAAAATAAGATAATTATAAATATTATCTTATAAAATAAGATAATTATAAATATTATCTTATAAAATAAAATAAAATATTTTAATATTATAAAATAAAAAAATATATTTATTTTATAGAATAAAATATTTTATTTTATTTTATTTTATAAAAAACCTAATATTTAAAAAAATTAATTTTTATTTTTATTTTTATTTTTTTTTTATCATGCCGTATCCTAGCTGTATATGTATCCTAGTTTTTTAGAATTTGTCATGCCCCAGTATCCTGCCATGTCGTATCCCCATGTCCGTGTTCATGTTTGTGCTTTTTAGGCTATGTCTATATGATATTATTATTATTATTATTATTATTATTATTATTATCAATGATGACCTGATGATTACTCTAACTAAAAAAATTCTTTTATATAATTTTTTATTATAGATCTTAGGAGGATGAAATGTATTTTTTTTGTTTATGTTGCTTATAGATGTCGAAGGATAATTCTATTGTAATGAAATAATAGTTCAACCTTTGAGTCATATACTTATAAAAATATGTCTATCTAGTTGATAATATTGCTCTTGATTTCCCCATGCATAGGAAAATAATGGGAAAATTTAATAAAATGATAGATATTGGACCAAATATAACCATTTGTGGAATGCAAATGGGTATATTTGGGTTAGCGGCCATTTCTTTTTGTACAAAGCTAGCCAACTCCAAACTTTTCCCTTCGGCCACAGCTTATCTTGGCTATCTATCAAACATAATTTATTCTTTTAACCAACTAGCAACTTTATTTATTTTTTATATTTTTGTAACATCTTCTCTCTGCATTGTTTGTGTACCATGTTCTTTGATGCACAACACAAGAGTAAGGAAATTCTTTCTCCCTGCAACTATCTATTATCTCTGAGAAGAAAAAATGAAAAATTCAAGTTCCTGGTGATTCAACCCTAGTGGGCTTTTTATATTTACTTGAATTGTAGGAGATATCCATGGTGCTAGCTCCAGTAGATCATCAGGGACCAATGCAAGCTATTGCTGATAAATGCGCTGCCCAATTTTTTATTATTCCGCCCGTTGCAAGTCTTTCTCCGCAGGATCTTGCCCTTCAACATTCAGCGATGCAGGAAATCAATGGAAGTTTAGGTCTCTGGGACGATCATTGGAAATTTCGATAATAATTTGGAATTTAGATTTGATAATTTTTTTTTTCTCATGAGATTGATTGTCTAGGTGATGAAGGTGAGGACCCAGCATTAATTGTCTACACTAGCGGCACAACTGGTAAACCAAAGGGTGTTGTTCACACACACAAAAGTATCTTGTCGCAGGTATGTGTGATTGTACATGCTTCTTAGCTTTAATTAATCATCATTAAATCATCATCATCATTAATCATATGAATTTTGGTTCTCTAAATAATATCATGCTCATGTAAATTTTTTTACAAATATGACTTATGCATGTATTTTCTTATTGTATTTATCCAATTTTTTTTTTTTAATATTTATTTTTATGCATAATAATGAAATATCAACTTCAATACAATGCACCTAATTCTCTATCGTAACTCTAATTTATGTTGATGCACGCACAAGCATGCACACACATATGAATTTGTGTATTCCCAAGTTTTTTAATCATCTCTTTCTTTACTTTGGCATTGATTGGTCTATGCTGAGCATATTTTCTTCTTTATATCTTTTTTATCTACGCTCCATCTTAAGTTATTGTGAATTAATTCGAAAAGCTCTAGGTAATATCAATTATAAGCCTGTAGGATTCAAAGGTGTACAATTATAAAAATACTAAAATACCAGATCTTATTAGAATAATACTAAGATGGATGTATTAAAGGTTATCATATCTTTATCCTATAGTAATTAACTTCATCCAATGATAGTATATTTTGAGTTTGAGACTTATCAGACATGGACTCTTGAATTTTTCAAGATAAGACTATCTAGATATTCATCTAATCTAGACACTGTGCTGAGAGGGAGTCATGTGCACTGGGTATGACCTTCCATATGCTATATAGGTGGTGTGCCACGCACAAGCATGCACACACATATGGATGTGTGTATTCCCAAGTTTTCTTAACCCTCTCTTTCCTTGCTTTGACATTGATTGGTCTATGCTGAGCATGTTTTCTCCTTCATATACTTTATTAGCTATGCTCCGCCCTAAGATAGAGTGAATTAATTAGAAAATCTCTGGGTATTATTAATTATAAGCTTGTGGGTTATATAGGTGTATAATTACACAAATATTAACATATTAGATTTTATTAGAATAATACTAAGATGAATGATCACATAACAAATTTTTGTATTATAATATGTACGTATGAAAGGTGATCATGTCTTTGTGTTATAGTAATTGTCTTCGTACAATCATAATATATCTCGGGTTCGAGATTTATCATACATATTATCTTTAATTTTTGAAGATAAGATTATTGAAATATTAATCTTAATTAGACATAGATGCGTTTAAATCATCACTAATGTACTAAATCTCATAAGAATTTCAAAATTAAATGTACTTGATTACGATCACCACAGAGAGGATTTACTAGTGTGAAAGTTTGTCGTATGCATCTACCTCAAGGTTGATAAGGGGAGATTGGGGGAGGGTGAATTTAAAAAAAAAAAAAAAATTCATTCCTTGACACTGTGCTAAATGAGAGCCTCGTGCACTGGGTATGACCTCCATTATGCTATGTAGGTGATGCTTTATTTGAGGCAGATTGTAGATGACAATTCAGGGCTAGCAAAATGACTTTGGCTGATCAAACTGCCCTGCAATTCAAAATATGCCTGGCTTGGTCTCCAGCCACACAGACTCATAAATTAATTGGTCAACTAGCATACCTAGATACAATTCTGGCTTGGCCGAACATGACTAGTTGAGTTATTATTCAGGCTAGCATAACTTAATCCACCTGGGTGGGTAATGAACCCAAACCCACGGTCGAGCCCGTCATCGACCAGGCTAGGTTGGGCTAAGTGACCCACATGCTGAATTTGATCACTAGAGTTTAATTTGAATCTGCCTTCTCAGCTAGTGCTCTCCATTGATATTTTGCTTCATTTTCCCTTTGATTCTAGGTGACGACCTTGGCAGAAGCATGGGAGTACACATCCGGGGACTGTTTTCTCCATTGCTTGCCACTGCACCATATCCATTGCTAATTTTCTGAGCTTCTCAATCCAAAGACTTTTGTACTAGAGCTGATCCTTGACCATAATATACATGTTCATGGTCTTTTTAATGCACTCTTTGCTCCCATCTATGCCGGCTCCACGGTTATAAGTTTTTCTTTTTTTCTTGCTCACACATTACTCACACGCAAATACACATTTATCTATATACTAAATTATTATTCATCTTGTTGCCATTTTATTTAAGGTCGAATTCATGCCGAAGTTTAGTGTGAGGGGAGTTTGGCAGAGATGGCGTGAAGCATATCCGGCAAACAGGAATAATTCTGAAGGTGTGATCACCGTGTTCACTGGGGTAAGTTTCTTTTCCTTCTGCATCGCTCACATACCCTAGTCTGGCTATGTTTATCAAGCATCAACTCAATAAGAAGAAGAAGGATGGTGGGCCCCTTCTCATGTTCTTTTTTTTTTTAATTTTTTATTCTTCCTCTGCATCTCTCTTCTTATTCTTTTTCTTCATATTTATCTTATTCTTCCTTTTATTCTCATTCATTTTTTTATTTTTCTTTTTTTTTTTCTCATTCGCCTTCTTTTTTTTGCTTTCTTCTCATTCTTTTTCTTTTTCATTTTTTTTCTTATTATTACTTTTATAATTATTTTCTTCTTATTTTTATTTTTTATTATTTTCTTTTTTTTTTTTCACATTCTCCTTCTCCTTTTCCTTATTCTTCTTCTTTTTCATATTCATTTTTTTTCTTCGTTTTCTTATTTTTCTTTTTCTTTTGTTTATTTTTATTTTTATGTTTCTTTTTTTTTAACTGTTTTTTTTTTCTTTTTTTTTCTATTTTTTCTTATTCTGCTTCTTCTTTTTTTTCTTTTTATTTTTTTTTCTATTACTACTACTTATTCTTCTCATTCTTTTTCTTTTTCATTTTTTTTCTTATTATTATTTTTTTTATTTTTTTCTTATTTTTATTATTTTCTTCTTTTTTTTTCAAATTCTCCTTCTCTTTCTCCTTTTGCTTATTATTCTTATTTTTCATATTCATTTTTTTTCTTGGTTTTCTTATTTTGCTTTTTTTTTCAGTATTTTTTTTTTCTTTTGCTTATTTTTATTTTTATGTTTTTTTTTTATTTTGTTTTTATTTTGTTTTTTCTTATTCTGCTTATTCTTTTTATTTTTTTTATTTTTTTTTTCTTTTTTTTCTTTTTTTTATTTTTATTTTTATTTTTTTTTTCTACTTCTTCTTCTTCCTCTTCCTTTCATTCATCCTCTTTTTATTTTTATTTTATTTTTATTCTTCTCCATCACTCATATTATTTCTTTTGTTCTTGTAACTTTCTGATGTATAGGTTCCTACTATGTATGGAAGACTGATACAAGGTTATGAAGCCATGGATTCGGGCCTGCAAGAAGCTTCTGCATTTGCTGCAAGACAGTTGCGGTTAATGGCAAGTAGTCCAAATGTTTACTCTGCACTGCATGTGTTCTGCACCACGCCGTTACTGTAAGCTGATGATTTGATTGCCTCTTGACAGATGTGTGGTTCGTCCGCGCTGCCTCTTCCTGTCATGCAGCAATGGGAAGCCATCACCGGACATCGACTCTTGGAAAGATATGGAATGACTGAGGTACATGTTTAATCCCGTGCTTGTCACATGCTGTTGGTGGTGTTCCTTATGTAAGAGCTCGTGCCTTCAGTTCGTGATGGCGATGTCGAATCCTTTGTGGGGTGAGCGGAAAGCAGGTACAGTTGGGAAGCCATTTCCTGGCGTTGAGGTCAGTGCGCCTCTCAGTGATCTCCATGATCAACTTCTGGTTCGGAGTGATGAAGAAGAAGAACCTTTTCTCGTAACTTTTCCAGGTCAGGATTGTGGAAGAAAAGGGGGACGAGGATGATGGTGGAGTGGGCGAGCTCTGTGTTAAAAGTCCTTCATTGTTCAAGGAATATTGGAACCTTCCTCAAGTATTTCATCAATGATTCTTTTTTTTTTTTTTTTTACTTTTTTTTTCACTTTTTTTTACTTAAGTGAAAAAAATATTTAGTTTCATATCTCTGCATCTGTTAATAATGGATTGGAAGAGGTTAATATCTAGTCAATCTCCGTATCTCTGAAAATTAGAGAGATCGAGTCTTATAAGTCTCCACCTCGAGATCCTACACAATGGGACGATGATACTTGTTAGTGCACAAAGACATGATCTTCAATACATACATGTAATATGAGAACTTCAAATATTATAATCCATCCCACTATTATTCATATCTAATATTTTTAATTCTAGAGTTCTCATGAGATTTATTATGTTAGTTATAGGTGTCAATCAGGCCGGGATGCTCGGCACGGCTCACTGCACGACACGGTCTAGAAACATGTCTGGTCTTGGTTTGTGCTGGCTCGTAACATGGCTCGTGCCGTGCTGGGTCGGTGCAAGCCATTCCTCGCGCTTGGCCAGACATGACCCGTGTCCTTGGCCTTGTGGCATGGTCTACTGGCCTGGTGACTTAGGAGCGGCTATGGTCGGCTATAGTGTCATGGGAGTAGTCTCGTCGAGTGACTGGTCACAGTTGGGCGGCCAAGCACCCCCTACTCTGTTCGTTAGAGGTGTCAAACGGGCACATGGACACAACACGCGTGACCACGCACTGAACTTGGCCAATACGAGCTGATGCCTAACAGGCGAGGCTTGCCGAGTCTCAAAAGGGCGAAACCCAAATTTTATAAAAAAATTAGGGTTTTGTCCGACTCGAACCAGGCCGAATCTGGCAGTTTTTGGGCCGCTGGTCTATGCCAGGCTGGCACCGGATCCCGGTTGGACGGCCTAAAACCGGGCCGGCCCGGGCCGTTTGACACCTCTATCGTCCGATGTGCTTTCATTCAACGGACATGATAGGGGAGGCTTGGACCCTTGGCATGGTGTGGCATGATCGTGCACTTTGCATGCCAACCGTGCCGTGGCAGGTCGACAGTCTTGTTTCCTTGCTTTGCCCGGCACAGCACGGTGATACTTGCTAGCGCACCAAGTCATGATCTTCAACACATACATGTAATATGCGAACTTCCAAGGTGATCGCCCGTCCCACTCTTATTCCCCATCCCAATTTTTTTAATTTTAGAGTTCTCATGAGATCCGATATGGTAGTATTTGTATAATCACACATGATTTGATGATAGGTAACCAAGGAGAGCTTCACCGATGAAGGCTTCTTCAAGACTGGGGATGCTGGCAAAGTTAATGATGATGGATATTACATCATTCTAGGGCGTAAGGAATCTTAATTTTTATATATTTCTTTGAATTAAACCTGCCAAAATTAAAAATATTTTTCTATATCAGACGGTAATATAATTACGCGAGATTATATTATAATTAATAATTATATATATTGTATTTGATTTTTTTAGTGATATTGAAGCGCTAATGTGTGCGTTCGTGCGTCAGGCACAAGTGCTGATATCATGAAGGTCGGAGGATACAAGCTGTCTGCATTAGAAATCGAATCAATTTTCATGGAGGTAATTATTCTCCTCTCTGGTCTGTCAGATGGGATTGAAATTCAAACTGTCATGAGCTCTGATGGTCGTGTTCATAAAAAAAACTGTGCGGGGGAGTAGCATCCGGCCGTGGCCGAATGCTGTGTCTTGGGCCTGCCTGATAAAGATTATGGGAATGCTGTTTGCGCCATTGTTGTCCTCAATGAATGTGCGAAAAAAAACCAGCGCCAAGAGTTGAAGCCCGCTGCTCTCATCTTGGAAGAGCTGCGCGAGTGGGCTGCAGGAAAACTTGCCCCATACAAGGTATTGCAGCACTCTCTTCCTCTTCTGTTTCTATGTGAAACTCATAGATATCTGCCTGATTCGTTTCTTCTAAAACTTGTTTCTCCTATTTCACAAAATTCTTGTAGAAAAAAAAAAGTTCATCTTTAAAATGATGGTTTCCTTCATGTGATTTTATTCAATTTTTGCTTTATATTCTAGCTTTGTGAAACCTCTTAATGCCCTTTCTTGGGGGTATTTGTGTCGCGTGCATGTATTGGAGGCAATGCCTTTGTGTGAAGTCAAGTATTTTCATTCAAGGGTGGCAGTTCTCAGGTCTGAGACTTATCATACACAGTCTTTTTGACTTTCAGGGGTAGAATTGTCAATATACATTTTTTAAATATTCCGAGCTAAAACACGAGTTTTGTGCACTCGGTAGCACTTCCTTAATGCCCTATTTTTCCTAAAAAATTAATTCAATGCTTCACTTGCTAGGAGATTTGTGTTTTAGAAGGTTCTGCCTTATCCTGGAGCTCGATGTAGCTTCTTACTTTCTCCAACTTCTAGAAAGTTCACCTTCTACTAGGCAACACACACACACACACACACACAAGCACAGGCACGCACGCACATGCACATAGACACGCACACGCACGCACACACACACACACACACAACGTGAGATAGTGAAACCTTTATGAGCGTGGGGTGCTATCATTGTCATCCAAATTTTCTTTTGCTTAGAATTAGTCTAGTTTGATGGTTGTGGGGATTATTAATGCCGGCAATATGGGTTGGGCATGCAACAAAAAATCTCTCTTGATGTGTGCTTAGTCCAACAATCACGCAGCAAAAAACTCTCTTTGGGTTATTATTGTGAAGGTCGAAATGCCATAGTAAAACCCTAAAGAGTGTGTTTGCATAGTGCATATAGTGTGGGTTAGTGTGAATAGTGCATGTCAATGCTATAGTAGCATTGACGTTACAATAATGAAACTCTCAAAAATAAAAATTTTAAAAAAAGTTGTATGATCAATGTCAATACAATAGTATAGATGTGTATGCGCGCAACAAAGGTGTAGATGTGTACTGGTGTGTGTAGTGTGCCGTGTAGGTAATGTGGAACTTGCTTAAAATGGAACGTGGAGGTGCCAACCGTGCTGGGCTGCATCGGCAAGACACGGTTCAAAATCATGCCTGGTCATGGATTGTGCCACTTTGTGGCATGGCTCGTGCCGTACTGGGCCGCTTTTGCTGTGCCTCATGTTGATCCAGGCATGACCCGCGTGCTTGGCTCGGTGGCACGGTCTTGGGACCTACTATGGGTCATAGTTCAAGACCTCTCGGGTGACCACCTGACGGGACGAGTTATTTAAAAAAAATCTTGCCACGTAAGCTAAATCTTGCTTACGTGGCTAATTGCAATTGGTCCCCAATGTAATCTTGTCACTCATTATATTTTCATGCAATGGGATTTCAATGGGGATGATCCGGCACAACCTTGTATTATGTGTGCCGGCTTGCTGGTTCACGTGCCGTGCTAGGAACAATATGAGAATCATACCATGCCTTGTCTGGTACGACACAGTGTCACTACTATGCCACACTGAAATGGGCCGTGCTAGCACTGCACAACCTATTTGACATCTTTAATGGAAGGTTGTACTTATATGTTATTGGATTATGGTCTAATAATTATATCATATGTAATTATTTTTTTTTATTTTATTGATAAAGTATCTAATATTTTTGGATTATGATAATATTAAACTTAATACTTAACTTCTCTCCCATGCTCTGTTTATTTTTGGATCTACGAATAATTTTTTTTTATATGAGTTGTATTCTTCAACAACTTAATTTTGATATTGTTATTTTATTGTATTATTGCTATTATATCTTTTTTATTGTATTCTTCTTTTTCTTAATTATTTTTATTTATATTATTATTATTCATATTATATTTTTTTAATTCTTTTTATATTGTTATTATTATTATTATTTTTTTTTTTTCTTTTTTTTTCCTATTTTATTTTTTATTCTTTATATTTTTTTCTCCTGGGTTCAACCCATGGTGTCCCTTGACTTATGTTTTTTGTTTTTTATCTTTATTATTATTATTATTATTAATTTTCTTTTTTTATTTTTTTTTTATTTTTTTATTTTTTTTATTTTTTTTATTTTTTTTATTTTTTTTATTTTTTTTTATTTTTTTTTATTTTTTTTTATTTTTTTTATTTTTCTTTATATTTATCTTTTTTTTCTTATTTTTATTTTTATCCTTTATTCTTTCTCTCTAGGGTTCAAACTATGGTGTCCTTTGACTCATGTTTTTTTTTTATTATTATTATTATTTTTCATTTGTTTTTTTTTATTTTTTTGTTTTTCTTAATTTTTTTTATTTTTCTTTATATTTATCTTTTTTTTTCTTATTTTTATTTTTATCCCTCATTCTTTCTCTCTGGGGTTCAAACCATGGTGTCCTCTGACTCATGTTTTTTGTTTTATTATTATTATTATTATTATTATTATTTTTCATTTGTTTTTTTTTATTTTTTTTGTTTTTCTTAATTTTTTTTATTTTTCTTTATATTTATCTTTTTTTTTCTTATTTTTATTTTTATCCCTCATTCTTTCTCTCTGGGGTTCAAACCATGGTGTCCTCTGACTCATGTTTTTTGTTTTATTATTATTATTATTATTTTTCATTTGTTTTTTTTTATTTTTTTTGTTTTTCTTAATTTTTTTTATTTTTCTTTATATTTATCTTTTTTTTTCTTATTTTTATTTTTATCCCTCATTCTTTCTCTCTGGGGTTCAAACCATGGTGTCCTCTGACTCATGTTTTTTGTTTTATTATTATTATTATTATTTTTCATTTGTTTTTTTTTTATTTTTTTTGTTTTTCTTAATTTTTTTTATTTTTCTTTATATTTATCTTTTTTTTTCTTATTTTTATTTTTATCCCTCATTCTCTCTCTAGGGTTCAAACCATGGTGTCCTCTGACTCATGTTTTTTGTTTTATTATTATTATTATTATTATTATTTTTCATTTGTTTTTTTTTTATTTTTTTGTTTTTCTTAATTTTTTTTTATTTTTCTTTATATTTATCTTTTTTTCTTCTTATTTTTATTTTTATCCTTCATTCTTTCTCTCTGGGGTTCAAACCACGGTGTCATCTGACTCATGTTTTTTGTTTTATTATTATTATTATTTTTATTATTTTTCATTTTTTTTTTATTTTTTTGTTTTTCTTAATTTTTTTTATTTTTCTTTATATTTATCTTTTTTTTTCTTATTCTTATTTTTATTCTTCATTTTTCCTCTTGGGGTTCAACCTACGGTGTCCTTTGAATCATGTTTTTTGTTTTATTATTATTATTATTTTCATTTGTTTTTTTATTTTTCGTTATCTTTATCTTTTTTTTTATATTTAACTTTTTTTGTATTCATTATTTTCTCTCTCTCCAGTGTTCAACCCATGGTGTCCCTTGACTCGTGTGGGCCTTGGGGCCTTGGGGTCAGAGGAAGTAAGGTCCTGTCCTAGTAGTATGAATAGCATGATTAGATTAGCAAAGATACCCAGAGGTGGGTATCTAGCATTCTTGTTGATCGAATTTGTGTTCATAGGGTTAGGCGGCCCGACTCATTGTCATCAGGACTATTATATTATAACTTTTCTCTACTCATGTTGTTTTGTAAAATCAGCAGATTAAATGTGAATTTTCTTTGAGATCGAACAATATGATTTAATTGGGATAAATAATATTTAATTATTTTTATGTTATTGATAAGTATGCTAGTCTTATTTGATTATTATTTTTTTTTTTTAAAAATCTAGAATTGTAATAAAGATGAATAAATATTCAATTTGGATAAATAATATATTTCTATTTTTTTTGAATGTTTTATGATGTATTTTTGGATAAATAATAAATAATAAATATTTAATATATTTATGTTAGTCTCTTGGTGGACATGTCTATTTGATGTTTATTTATGATTTTATTATTGGCACATGGTTTTTAAATTATCTTATTTAATGTATCTAAATACGAGTAAAATAGAAAGAGCCATGGAAATCTTTGCCTAGAAGTATATATTATATTAATATTCAACATTTTGTTTTTGTAGTCCCTTTTTTGTTTATTTCTGGATTAAAATGTTTACCCCTTGATGTATTTTTACCTCTAAGTATATAATATATAATATATAAAATTTTTGTTGTCCATGGACCATAATTTAGAAATAACAAATATGGTTTTTTTCAGCTGCCCACCCAATTCTTCTTATGGGATTCCTTACCACGCAATGCCATGGGAAAGGTGCCTCTCTCTCTCTCTCTCTGTATTTCTCTCTCTCTCTCTCTCTCTGTATTTCTCTCTCTCTCTCTCTCTGTATTTCCCCCTCTCTCTCATTGTATGTCTCTCCTCTCTGTGTATGTCTATCTCTGATTGTCTGTCTGTCTCCCTCTCTCTCTCTCTCTGTGTGTGTGTACCTGCACGTGCGTCTCTCACTCTTTCCCTGGCTCTCTCTTTTATCTCTCTCAATCTCTTGCTCTATATGTGTGTGTGTTTGCAAGTGCGCGTGCGTATTTTTCTTGCTTTGTTAAAATCTTATTGTTTTGTAGGTAAACAAGAAAGAATTGAACGGGCTGTTGACAGCACTGCACTAGTCCTTTAATTGATTTGGTCGCACAAGAATTGGGAGTAGGACCATTGATATTGCTTGTATTACACACACACACACACACACACACATATGTAGCTAAAAAAGAAAACAAATATAAAATGAACATTGTGCTTTTGCCATGACTCTTTGGAGGATCGATTTAATGTGGGGTGGACGTGGACATGGGCATGATGACAATGGGCGTGCTCTTCACTTTTAGTAGATGATATATGATATACGTGTTCTATAATATACTAATTAAATAAAGTTACATTTTTATATACGACAACTCTTATGTGTATGTTGAAAGCAAATGTCCCATGATATATAACATATAATTTTATTTATTTAGTATATTATAGTCTATAAATAAAATAAATAATTTTATTTATTTAGTAACAAAACCAAAAAAAAAAATGTTTTTAAAGCTACTTTCAATTCATGGGCATTATATTTGTTTATAATCAAATAGCTTAGCTTGTGGTAGAGGTGTCATGGGCCTATTGTGAGACTTATTTATCATGTTATACTTCATGTCTCTATGCTTACTGATTCTGCCCTGTCTTGAGCTTATCAGGAAAGTGGCTCTAGCCCTTGATCAGTCTGAGTAGTGTTGGCTAACACTTTTTTTCATAATCAAGTACTATACTAGTAGCAAGCTTTCTAAGTTGTAATATTGTAAAAACTAAATAATAAAAAAATTAATAAAAAAATAAATTAAAAAAAAATATAATCTTAAATAATAAATAATATAAAAAATAAATAAAAATGTATAAAAAAAATGTATAAATAATAAAAAAATGTATAAATAATAAAAAATAATAAAAATAATAAAAGCTAAATAAAAATAACAAAACTAAATAAAAATAACAAAACAATACAAAAATTAAATAAATAAAAAACACACAAAAAAAAAAACAAAAGTAAAAATAAAAAAACTAAAAAAAAAATAAAAAAAACATATATATAATATTAAATTGTAATATTGCAAATACATCAATTATGAATGCTATTTTCATTATAGCTAAGAAATTGTAATATCGTAATTAATTTATTAAATGCTATGGATAATTTATTAATTTTGGATAGGGGTGATGGAAAAATGAAAATGAAATTAATTTGAATATCATATTAATGCGGTCGCGTTCTACTTTCCGTTCGCGCTCCTCCCCCGTGCATGCTCATCGTCGTCATCGATCTGAGACGGCCGACGGGTGTGCTCTGATGAGGCTCTCCTGATGAGGCTCTCCTGATGAGGCTCTCCTGATGAGGCTCTCCTGATGAGGATCAATTTTATCTTCGAGAAGACTAATACTCCGGTAAGAGCTCGAGCTGGTTTCTCTCATATTCGATCTGTTCATAGACTGGCATCTCTTTTAACTGAGATGTCGCTGGACGGAAGTGCACGATTTGTCTTCCTTTGGTTAGGGTTTTGGTGGCGATGATTAATTATTCTTTTTATTTTGTAATGGTCCAAATATGAAATTCACGCTGATGGATGAAACTTGGTGTTGCTCATTAGCGATTTCTTCTTTCACAATTGGTATGGCAGATGGATACGGTCAGATATAAACCGGATAATATTGAAAAATCTGGTTATTAATCTCCTGCATTGCGCCCAAATGCGCAAACATGCTATTACTTGTTTAATCTCTGGATGTGTACAGGTAAAGTATTGAGGATGGCGTTCTACACAAGGGAAATTCCGTTCTCTAGATCTCATTCAATTTCAATGTGTTTGTTTACTAGATTTTTCTCAAGATCACCCCCCTACGTTGGTAATATTGCTTCTTTTCTTTTTATTCAATGCCTCTTTGTATATATATCAGTGTTTAAAATAACATAAACGAGGCGTGCCTTGGAGCTTGCCCCATGGCGAGGTGTGCGCAAAATGTCTCGAGGCACATGAAAAAAGGTGATGCACAAGAATGGGTATGCCTTTTTAGCTGAGGTACATAAAAGGCAAAAAATCATACATAATTTCTCAGTTGAGTTGTACGCGTCACAAATATGTGTAAAAGTTAATAGAATTGTTGTTCTCTTTTGATTTTGCATTCTTAAATTACCAAGGTTTTCAGACCTGGCCCGGGGAGGGGAGAGGGTCAAGGGGTCAGAGGTCCAACTGGGTTGAACCGGGGTTCGATCGCAGGGATACACCTGGTCTATATATAAAATAAAAATATATTTTTTCTTATATATAAAACTTAATTTTTATTGAGTAATAAAATTAAAGAGATAAATCTAATACACATTAAAGAGATACATTCAATACATAATCAAGTTTATACTTCATATAATAATAAAATTACACAGTTAGTAAGTTACATTAGATTAGACATTGTCATATTCATCTCGAAATAGTAAGGATGAATTACTTGAACATCCACTGTAAATATCACTAGCCCTGAATATATCTACTCCTAAATTGTTGTCATAAAAATTTTTTAAAAAAATAATTCATTTAACTTAAAATAAATAAATACATATAACAAAATAAAATAACACACAAATTTTAAAAAATTACATTGGGCGCCAACAATATTGAAAGTCTCGGTAAGCATATGAATTGAATTATTTTGATTAATAATATTAAAAAAAATCAATAAAATGAAAAGTTAAAAAATTGTGTAGTTTTTTTAGAAACGGTGCCGCATGATCAAAAAAAAAAAAATTAAATCAGACGGGTCAACCCGGTTAACCTGGCACCGGATCAACCAGCGGGTGGCTGGTTTTATCCTGGTTTTTTGGTCTTCCCAGTTTTTCTGGTTCAATCAGTCCGGTTCCTGGCCTGGTCCTCGGTTTTTTTGATTGGACCGGCAGGGTCTTACTGGGTTTCACAACTATGTAAATTACCATATTGAAAATTATGTGTAAAAGTCAGTTTCTATTGATCATATCACCTAAAGTATTTTATTTTATAAACTAATAATCATTTCACCATCCAGAGTATAATTATTTGTTATTGAAATTAAATTCTGATTTTATTTCTAATATTTTAATAAAATTAGTCCACAATCTTTTGAGCTTGAGTAAGATTAGCTTCTGTATATGAAATCAGTCAAATATATATTTTTTATCAAATTATACCCTATCTGATAAGATAATGTATAGCCAAAGAGAAATAGTTTAATTTTATATCAATTGATAAACATGAAGATTTACATAAAATGAGGATCCGTGATAGTCAATACTTTCTTATTTTTGATACTTTGGATGATGATGATGTTATTGGAGAGGAGAATTTAAATCAAAATAATTTATTCTTGTTTTTATTTCATGATTTGATTATGCTTATTTTTTAAAGTTTAAAATTATTAGTATAGTTAAATTTATTTTTTATGTTATGACTTTATTATGGTTTTTTATAAAAGTAATAAAATAGTATGTTATTTTTTTAAAATAATTCTAATGAATTATTTTTATATTTTTATTTATGTTATTTTATTTTATATATTTTAAAATATTAATTAATTATATATTGTGATGCTCCAAAAATTTATTACTTAACGTCTCGAGGTTCATGTCTCATCTCACGAATACAAAAATATCTCGTCTTATGTTTTCGTATTTTAAAACTTAGATATGTGTATATATATATATATGTATATATATGTATATATATGTAAATATATGTGTGTGTGTGTGTATATATATATATATGAATTTCATATTTATACCCACATATATTTGTGTGTGTATATTCTAATGTAAGAACCCATTGGCTGCTAATTTATTATTAAATCAGAGATTTTTGCACATAGAATACATACACACTCTTGTGTGTATGTATGTTCTAACATAGAAATCAAAAGTAGCAAGCTGTTGTAACAATGTTCTTATATCTATCACACACACCCACACACCCACACACACACACATCAGAACATTAAGTTTCTGCATATATGTTTATATATACGCTAGCACAGTACGTCAGCACATTATGGTTCTGCATTAACTTCTAAAATAGGTGACTGAGTGATTGTTTCAATTTTAGTGAATGTTGGAATTCCTGAGTTTCTCAAAGGAATAGGGAGAGGAGTTGAAGCCCATACAGCTAAGCTTGAATCTGAGCTCGGGGATCTGCAGAAACTACTCACAGCCAGGAGAATGTTCTTTAAGAAACTGGGCATCTCGTGCCAACATGTAAGTATCATCTCCTATCTGACTTGCAGAGCATTTATGTTTTATTCTGCAATGGCTGCTGATGGTTAGAAACACGAGGGCTTGTGTTTTTTCTGAGGGCAACATTAAGGATAGTGTTGAAAGTTAGAACATAAAAAATAAAAATAAATAAAGCACGTGAATCATCAATTAGTGAAAAATACTTTTATAAATTAATATTATCAGGATCATGTAATTTTATTATTTTAC
This sequence comes from Sapria himalayana, assembly GCA_029783825.1. Taxonomy (NCBI): domain Eukaryota; kingdom Viridiplantae; phylum Streptophyta; class Magnoliopsida; order Malpighiales; family Rafflesiaceae; genus Sapria; species Sapria himalayana. The sequence continues at coordinate 5,110,722 of JAREIK010000009.1, forward strand.
ATAGACATTACTTGATCAATAAATTAATATTTATTAATTTAAAGATTTTTTTTTTTTAGAATTCAACAAAGTTGAATTTTAATTAGGTGAATTCGAAGATGTTGCAAGCTGATTTATGCATCTTATTTATTTGATTAATACAAAAAGTAAATTATTTATTTATTTTTTATTTAGAAATAATGAATATTATTTATTTAAGAAATTATATAATGGATGATGTTTAATAAGTTACATTTCCATGAAGATATATTATCTTATTGTCTTATCGAATTTAATATTTTTTCAATTAGCTCAAGTCAAAAGCTAAGAAAAATATTTTCTTAGAAAGATTATTAATTTATTGAGTATTAATTTTAAGAAATTTTAATGTAATTAGATTTTTAAATTGTTAATCTCTCCCTGAATGATTTTTTGAGTTTTTCTTTTTTTTTTTTTTTTATATTGGCCAATAAGTTGATGCAATTTAAGTACTAATCAATCAACATCGATTCTAACAAGGAAATTAGATAAAAAAGAATGCATTAGCTTGTAAGAGCATCTCCGAGAGGTTCAATAAATACTTCCTTTTAGCTATTTTAAGATAATTTTTTCTTAAAAATTAATCCCAAAATATTAGTTATTTGACTAGTTATTTCTCATAGTCCTCGTTTACCTATCTATTTTTCATATCTAAATGAGGGTTATGGGAAATAGCAAGCCAAATAGTTATTTTTTTGGAGTAAATTTTCAGGAAAAAAATATCTAAAATAAATAAGGGGAGGGATTTATTGAGTCTCTTGAAGATTCTATTAGTTAAAGTTAGTAAAAATGAATAGCTAAAATAGATAGTATTGTTAGAGTGATTTTGAAAAAGTGATTAGCTAAAATAGATAATATAATATGTTAATATATTTTGAATAATTAATTTAGATAGCTTTGTTGGAGATGTTTTAAGTCAACAAGGAATGGTTGGAATCACTTAATCCTGCAAGAGTTATTGTTCGGGCCACTCTTGAAAACTAATTTAAGTGCTTGATTTATGCGACAATAATGAAATTATATATTTTTTTATTTTTTTTATATTTTTTATATATTTTTTATATATTTTTTATATTTCTTTATTTTTTTATTTCTTTTATTTTTTATATTTTTTATATTTTTTTATATTTTTTTTATTTTTTATATTTTTATATTTTTATATTTTTATATTTTTATTATTTTTATTATTTTTTATATTTTTATTATTTTTATTATTTTTATTTTTTTTATATTTTTATTATTTTTTATATTTTATATTATTATTATTATTATTATTATTTTTTATATTTTATTTTTATTTATTTTTATTTATTTTTATTTATTTTTATTTTTTTATTTTTTTATTTTTTCATTTTTATTTATTTTTATTTATTTTTATTTTTTTATTTTTATTTATTTTTATTTATTTTTATTTTTATTTATTTTTATTTATTTTTATTTATTTTTATTTATTTTTATTTATTTTTATTTTTATTTATTTTTATTTATTTTTATTTATTTTTATTTATTTTTATTTATTTTTATTTTTATTATTTTTATTATTTTTATTTATTTCATTTATTTATATTTATATTTATTATTTTTATTATTTTTATTTATTTCATTTATTTTTATTTTTTTTATTTTTTTATTTTTATTTATTTTTTTATTTTTATTTATTTTTTATTTGTTTATTTTTATTTATTTTTTTATTTTTTTTTATTTTTTTTTATTTTTTTTTATTTTTTATTTACTAGCAAACCCTCCCAAAAATATCTAGCCATGAGTTTTACAAATTAAACATATTTTTAATTTTTACATCCCATTTATGATCCTTGCACCAAATTTGTGGGTGTACTAATTATTTTTGTTATCTATTTATAGAGCAGTAGGCAGAGATTTTTTAGTTGACATAGAAGTAGAGGTAATGCTTATACAAGGAAAAGGTGTCTGATAATAATTAATTTCGATTAATAATTTAAAAATTTAATTTTGATTATTAATTGTTATTAGCTAAATATATGTCTGATAATAATTATTTTAAATTGAGAAAATAATTTCAAAATTAATGTGATAAAATTCCATAATTATGAGTAGTTAATTTAAAATTTTAAATTAACTTATATTTTATGTGCATTAGTTTTTTTTAATATCTGCTGACCACCATGGGGGTGGTCCGTGGTGAGTGCTTAGTATGGCTCTGGGTTACTCGGGCTGACCCGACCCGACCCGACCCGTGCTGGAGCCCCAAATGCCGCATGTCGCCTATGCGCGTGTCCTGCTCATTGACTCTGAATCATTATTTGACAGAGGAAGCTGATCATGAACTACGCCAACAAGTACAGGCTTGGGCTCTGGAGGCCTGTGTGTAATTCCCAAAATCCCAAGAAAAATGTTTCTTCTAGCTAGCTTGTCTTACCATGCTACACCAGAAAAATGTGTAATTCCTAAAACTCGTATTCCATGCCCTACGCACGTATCACAGTTCATATATGCGTGTGTAACTGTAAGCGTGGGTGATTTGCAATTTATAAATATGCGGCATGAATTTGTTTTTTTAATTAAAAAAAATATGCTACTTTGGTTATATTTATGTATAATATATATGTTTCTTCATATGTATGTATAGTTTATACTTTTAATGTGTTTTTTATCCGCATAAAAAAATTAATTTTGTATTTCTATTACTGGGGGAATTATAAATATCTTAATTTTGATGTATTTTTGTTTTAATTTGGTTAATTGTTGAGCTTTTTCTTAAATATTTTTATTTTAGGTTATGTTTAAATAATTTTCATAATTTATCAATTAGATAGTATAGGTTTTAGATTTAATTTGTAAGCTTTAGATAATAAAAACATTTTTGTTTAAATAATTTTCACAAAAAAGAAAAACATTTAAAATGTACCTAGTTAATAAAATTATAAAAATAAAGTGAAAAAAAAAATCTAAATTTTAAAATTTATGATACTTTAAAATTGCTAGTTTCACCTCAACATACTTTGAAAAAGAAAAATGTGCCCCAAATGGCCACTAGTACGTTTATAAAAATCACAAAAAAAAAAAAAGTCAGAAAATCTAAAAAATATGTTTTGATTATTGAAATTCTATTAAGTATCAAATTTGCAGAAATAAGGAAAACATTTAAAATTTATCAAGTTAATAAAATTATAAATTAAGATTACAAAAAATAAATCAAATTTGTAAAAAATATGAAATTCGTAAAATTATTGGTTTTACCTTTAACATATTTGAAAAACGCAAAATTTAGGAGCCGATTGGCCAGGCTCGGCAGAGCATGTCGCTGCGTCAGCGTCACCAGCTAAGCTAGCCCCGCCCCCGCGACGCTCGCCGTGCTTTTCCGACTTGAAATGCGACTTCCGGCCGCCCATCTCCAGGCATTTGTAGTTTTCTTCAGGTGAGGCGTTTCTGTAGTAGAACTATGGTGGAGACTGGTGTTGTGTTATCGTTGCTGCTAGAAAAATATATTTATCTGTCAAATCAAACACGGACTGGAAAGGCTTAGCAAATTACTCGGCCATAAAATGTCGAACTTGGTGATTATAAACAGTCATACACGACCGATCAAAACCCTAAATTTGTGGACAGTAAGATCGATCACGACGCTAAATTTGTGGACGGTAAGATCGATCACGACGCTAAATTTGTGGACGGTAAGATCGATCGCGACTCTAAATTTTTGGACGATAAGATCGATCACGACGCTAAATAAATGGTTAAACCAGTTGTTCTGGAGGAATATAGATGGGAATCAGTGATTGTTCTTGCAAATTTTCATTCTTCCAATCTGGTAGCAGGAATTTAATGTAGATAGCAATCTTGTTGATCTAAGAGCATCCCTAACAATAATTAACAAAATAACTACTCAAAATATATTTAAATATTAAATTCAATAATTTAGCTATCATGTTTTTAGAATGAACTCCAATCACACTCTCTATTTTACACCTAATTTCTAATAATCTTAAAAAAATCAAAACATATATAGAGAGAGAGAGAGAGAGAGAAAAAAATAGGGAGAGAAAATTTAGAGAGCTCAAATGGCTCTCCAAATTTGTTGAGCCATTTGAGTAAACTAGAAAATAGAGAGTGGAATAGAGAGTGAGTTGGAGAGGATTTTTTGTGTTTGGCTAGCTAAAATAGCAAAAATTGAATAAATAACTAGTCTGTTGGAGATGCTCTAATGATATGTGATGTTGTGCTTATTATCAAGGCTCCTCTCTTTTTGTTCTTTCCTAGTGACTTTTTCATGTCAGGTATGATTGGGTCGAAGATGATTTTGATCTATCAAGTCTTTTTGGCCGTCACAAAATTAATTAGAGTCGTGATATGGAATATATATATGTGCGTGTGTGTGTATATGTATATATCACATTTATAATACTAACTTATTAAAATAAAATTTATACGATAATATCTATAACTAAATAATTTATAGGATAATTTATAGGATAATATCTTGTTCTGTTATATATTTTTTTAAAATAAAATTAATTATTTTTAAAATAAATATATTTATAACTAAATAAATAATAAAAATATATTATTGTTTAAGAATAAAAAATTGAAATATATAATTAATGCCATCCCCTAAAGTAGATATATAAAATTAAAAAAAAAAAATTAAAATTTTATATACAAAAATATTTTGTTAATATTTCGAGCAAGACTGTCAGACTATTAATTTCTCTCTAGCTGAGTGCCAAAGTGGGAGCTTATTAAGTAATGGGTTTGTGCTCCATTTTGTAGTTGCATTCTAAAAAGAGAAGATTTAATTCTCTTCTCCCATCATTTACTTATTCATAGTTAATAAATCATACCCCAATGCCTTGTCGATGACGGCTATAATTTGTTGTTTTGTTATGATTTCTAGCAGGCCAAAGGCTTAATTTATTGCAGAGCTGCCGTGTTTGTGCTCTTTGTGATCAATTTCATCAACCGAAAATGGAGAATTTAGAAATAGAAGAAAGAAGAGAACCAGAATACCACCTCTTGCTCTCCAAATCATTGTCACTCTGCTATGGGAGGCAAGGTGAAAAGTGTAGCTGGGGGGGGGTGCAAGAATCATGATTATAAACATGGGCGTGGTGATAAAAATCTAACACTAGGGTTTCCTTGCAGGGGCTGCTGCCATGCCACCTTCAAAAAAACTGAAGATTTTATGCCTGCATGGTTTTCGACAAAATGCTTCAGGTTTTAAAGGAAGAACTGCTTCCTTGGCCAAGAAATTGAGAGATATTGCAGAGCTTGTGTACGCCAATGCACCACACAAGCTGCCTTTCATATATCAGAACCATGATTCTGCATCGCAGGCAGGAGAAGACCGCCGCAGGGGAAGGTTTGCTTGGTTTGTGTCTCATGATGATGATGATGATGGTGGTGGTGGTGCAGGAGGTGAAAGACAGCTGGTGGGTCAGCTCGACCCACTTCAGTATCAGAACCAAACCAGGGGGTTCGGCTTGTCTCTGGCATATCTGAAGGAAGTGTTCTCCTTGGCTGGACCATTTGATGGCCTGCTTGGGTTCTCGCAGGGTGCAGCAATGGCCGCTTCCATCTGTGCTCTGGAAGATGAGCCGAAGGGTGCACTCCATTTTAGATTCGTGGTTCTTTGTTCTGGCTTCCCGGCTCCCTTCTCCAGGTTCCAGCCTGGTTCTATCCGCCTCCCCTCGCTCCATGTATTCGGTAGCGTTTCTGGCAACGACAGACAGATCGCCAACAGAGCTAGCAGAGATCTCGCTTCCTTCTTCACGGGTGATCATTCATGTGTCGTGGAACATGATCGTGGCCACATTATTCCCACCCGCCCTCCATTTTTCTGCAAGATCAAAGCTTGGCTGCTTCGTTTTCAATGACAAGTTTGGTGGCCATCACGCCACTATTCGCATCATCATAAGCATTCTTGTTCTTTGCTCTTGCATGATCACCATTTTGTTTTGACGCTGCCAATGCCATTCCTTCCGCTGCCATTCCTTACACTGCCATTTCTAATGCTGCCGTTCCATACGCATCCGTTCCTTACGCTGCCATTCCTTATGCTGCCATTCCTTACCCTGCCATTGCTTACATTCTCATTCCTTACGCTGCCATTCCTTACATTGTCATTCCTTACGCTGCCATTCCTTACATTGTCATTCCTTACGCTGCCATTCCTTACGCTGCCATTCCTTACATTGTCATTCCTTACGCTGCCTTTCCTTACATTGTCATTCCTTACGCTGCCATTCCTTCATTTGCCATTCCTTCATCTCCCATTCTTAATGCTGCCATTCCTTCATTTGCCATTCCTTACGCTGTCATTCCTTACGCTGTCATTCCTTACGCTGTCATTCCTTACGCTGTCATTCCTTACGCTGTCATTCCTTACGCTGCCTTTCCTTACATTGTCATTCCTTACGCTGCCATTCCTTCATTTGCCATTCCTTCATTTACCATTCTTAATGCTGCCATTCCTTGCTTTGCCATTCCTTACATTGTCATTACTTATGCTTCCATTCCTTAAGCTGCCATTTCTTTGTGCCAGTCCTGCTAGTTCTTTTTCAAATTTAGATATTGAACTTTATTTTTTTTTAATTAATTTGGTGTTTCTATTTGTCATTTCTAGTATAAAAATTTCTAAAAATTTCTAGTATGAAAATATTTATTTTTTTAAAAATATTTCTAAAAATATAAAAATTTCTATAAATGGATTGGGAAACTCATGCTTATCCGTGTGTGTGTCTGTGTCTATATATATATATTAAGGTTCACATATGTATGATTGATTCGTAAAATTGTACACTATAAATAAAAATTCGTTTTTCCGTAATTCGTTACTATTTAAATATAAATATGAGATGTTTAAAAATATCAAAAGAAATAGATCAGATTGTAAACAAATCAGATTTTCATTAACTCTGTCTGACATTTGATTAATTCACAAATAAGAAGATTTTATCTGAAAAAATTTGAACTTAAATGGTGGGGGCGCCGTCGGCTGAAACAACGGAGCTTCCAAAAATATAATGGACGCCGCTTAGAAGCAGTGAACACACGGTATTCTTTAGTAAAAGGCGAAAGAATAATTCGCTGTGTGCTCGCTGCACGGCCACGATTTGTTTCCCTCCCCCCATTTTTACTTTATAGCATGCTGATCTCTCTAATATGTTGATTCCTTCGATGTGGGCACGATCACATTCTTAGCAGTTAATGTTAATCTTAATACTTTTCTTTTTTCCTCCGTCTTCTTCGAGCTTCTACTCTCTCGCTGCGCGGTCGCCATGCGTCCAGACCCCAGGGGCAGTCAGCCAGACGCCCAGTTGACCTTACTGGACTGAAGCTGGAGTCGCACCGCTGGTGCAGTCTCGAATTGAGCCCCAGTTGCAACTCGCAAGAATTCGCAATCCACACGTAAGCTGGTGCTGGTAGAGAAAGTGTCGTTCTTGACAATTGGAAGTTGCTCTCTCTGGAGTCGGATCGGCTATGCTGGCGCAGTAACGATTTGATCTCCAAACCAGCAAAAATGCATATGTGCGCACCTAAGCTGGTGCGGATAAGGTCATCGTTCACAAGCAGGAGTTGCTGGTTCGGGAGTAGTATCCGGGTAGTTCTACTGTGTTCTTGTTTTCTGATCAACTTTTTGTTTTCGGTACAGATGAAAGGTCTCGTATGTCGCTAATTGAAGCTGCATTTTTCTGAAAACGCTGAAATTAATTCTACTTCACGTTGTCGTCGTTTGTTATTATTACCTACTATACATATTCAGTATGCTGGTGCTTTCCGTTTGCTTTAATTTGAACGTTGGCTTCCACGGCGTCTGTTTTCAGGGTATTGGTGGTTCTTCTTTTCAGACGTGCAATGCTGTTGATGTTGGGCAACCAACTCCTGCAACTCATCCCAAGGTACCGTTTCCTTTTCCTTCGTGCCATTGGTGCTTCAATGGTCATTTTCATACACTGCTACATTTCTCCCCAGATATGGTGATTCTGCAGCCGGGTCTATCCTTCTTATTGCTACTAGAAAAATGTGTTTATCTATCAAATAAAACCCATAATTAGAAGGATTAACAAAATACAAGTGTGAACACTTCTAGTTGATGCCAAATTTGGCTAACTGATTCAAACTTCATGCAGTCGTTTATTCTACTTCTTGCTGCTATATGAACGATACAATCCTAACTAAACTGTTGAAAATAAGATCGATCACAAGGGTAAACATTTGGTGAAGCTAGTTGTACGATAGGAAAATGGTTCAAATGCTGTGATTGTTACTGATAATTGTCACTCTTCCAACCTCGACGCCAGACTTTCATGCTAATTATAATCGATATCAATTATCATCCAATTCGATGATGATTTCATGTGGATGCTTTTTTGATGCTTTATTTGAATCATTTGATTCCCTTGAGAGTTTTTTTGTTTTGGGTTGTTCAATATCAATAGATTTCCTTATTCATATTTTAATATTAATCAATTGAGATTGCTATGCTATTATGGATTAATGTGAAACAAAATTGAGATTGCAATGTTATTATAGATTAATGCGAACACAAATTTCATTTAGCATAATAATCAAGTCAAATATAGAAGTTGAAAAGGGAAAATTGATACTACTCTTATAAATTAAGAACAATTTAATGTGCAAAGAATGAAAATATAATGTTTAAAACCAAATAACTCAACACATTTTTTCAAATTAGTCTAGAAATATTTAAAAAATCAAGTATGAAGAAAAAAAAAGCTGATCTAGGATTCTCACAAAGTCTTCATGAATATTTCTTTGCACAAATTCTTATTAGATACATATTGTGGTGTGTATAATTTTTTGTATTATTTTTCTGATGTAATAATCATCAATCTCATTTTGTTTTATTTACTTATGAAATTATAAAAATTAATAATGAATCTTATTTTTTTTGTGATAAATGATATCTGACATAATTTAGAATTTTAACTAATTAAAAATATTCATGATTTTTGAAAGAAGTCTCATTCACCGTCATTTTTTATATATATTTGAGAATGCGAAGAGTGTTTCGAGATGAAACTATCTAGATGAATTTAAAAAATAAGTAATTATTTTGATATCATATGTGATATTAAGTTTGATAATTATTAGTAAATTATATTGACATGACATTGAAATTACGTTAAAAAATTCACAAAAAAATTTAATTAACTAGAAATTAATCAAACATAATATCATACATGATATCAATATAATTAATTATTTTTTAGATTTCTTTAAATAAATTATTTGATTTTATTTTCTCATTACTAGTTGATCTCAAATAATTTAGATAAGATTTAATTGATTTTATTTTATTTTTTTATATTTAATATTATCTCTGTTTGACACTTTTATCAAAAGTAAAATTTATATCTAAATTAAAAGATTCTATTGATGCTTAATCTAATATTTTAAATTCTAAGAGAATATTTAATATATACTTTCATGGAAAATATAATATGCTATCATATGAACAAATAATTTGATTCTCAAAAAAATATCTAAGATATCTTTGTTTTTTTTAATTTTGATAAAATGTTTTTTTTTAAAATTGAGAAATACATGACTTGTCAGTATTTATTATATAATGATGATATCATTCATGATTTTTTAATACAAAATCGGCCTTTTTTTTAAGGAAATAACAATAATCAAAAATATACTTGTAAAAATTATATGAGATAATTATTGAGTAGAATTTGGTGGATAATTTTTTAGGAAATTATTTTAACATGTATAAATTTTATCTTGCTTTTAAGTATTTTTTGTGCATCCTAAAATGATTAATTATAGTATTTGATTCTTATATATTATTTTATCAAGATTACTATAAATAAATATATTTCTCATATTCAATAAGTAAGTTATTTATTTATGAAAAGTAACAAGTTAAAGGAGTACTTTTCTAATAATAAACACTATTAATTTGATCATTATTTGATTTAATTTTTAATCAATTTAGTTTTCATAAAGATTTAAATAAATGTTACTTCCTAAATAATCTAAATATCTGAACATAAAATGGCAGTAGACACTATATTGTAAAAATGAAAAATTATAAATTGTGAATAATAAAAAGTATCACCCTCAATAATGAAAAATATGACATGTGCAATTGAAAATTCTTGATAAATATCAGGATACTTGAATTGATATAACTTACATAATAGGTGCTTTAATTCATAAAGTAAAGTAAAAAAATAATAATATAAAAATTGTAAACAATGTTATCTTCTTCAAGCTGATATATAAATATCTAGAATATCAAATTTGAAAAAAAAAGATTAATTGAAGTGTATTCTAAGTCTGTGAAGATATTAAATGATTGATTTATCATAAATTCATAATAACATAGATAATAAGAATAGTTTTATCTTTGATCTTTTCCATTAGAAATAAATAATATATTTCTTTGTATTTCGTTTTCTTGTAAATATATGATTAGAGGTTATATGTATCTTAATTTGACTATCATAATAGAAAGTGATATGAGAAGAAAGAGAGTACTCGACCTCCTCAATTAAGTGTCTCATTTAAAGTATCATGTTGTTGATTGTTGCTTTTGTCATGAAAATATCTATATTATATCTTGAAATATTAATCTATCTTTTAATTTTTTAGCAGATAAAATTATCTCAAAAAAAGTACAAAAAATATTATGGGTGTCCTCATAGTGCATGTGTTATGGATCATAAGTTTTACTCCTATTCATATGACCTTTGGCTACATTTTTTTTTTCTCAATTATCTCAGTCAATATGCTCGTTTCCTACACGATCCCACACACAAGCTTAGCAATAGGAAAAAATACTTAAAGAAAAAATAAATTATAAATGTAACATGAGTGAGGATAACAATGAAATGTCTCTTTTATATAATAAGAATTCTCTTTTACTATTAGCTTAGTTGTAAGTTGTAATAATTTTATTACATAAGAAATTTTAGAATATTTTAGAATAAATAGAAATATTGAAATCTTTAGAACTTTCTAATGTTTTATGTTACCTCTTCATATAGATGTATTTTGAGTTTATGAGATAAATTATGTTGATATGAGATATTATCATTTTTTTTGAGAATACGATAAGGTCCCTCATAGCTTCGCATTAATCCCTTGTGTATTCCATTGTGCCATAATATTAAGTATAACTTTATCAGTATAATACTAAGTCCTCCACTCGATAGTGTATTTCTTATTTTATTAGCACTCTATTTTTTTGATTGTTTAGCTGCTTTGTGTAATTTAGTTTGAGTCAAATTAATTTATACTTGTAACTCCTTGGTAAAATGATAAGTTACTATATTTGATTCTGCAAATTTTTTTGTAATATTGTTTGGGGTTAATGGTTATTATCAATTTATAATTTCAAATGATCTTTATTCAGTTGTTTCATTTCGTTGTAAGTTATAGGAAAATTATACAATATTATGTAGCTTCGGCCAATCTCTTTGTGAAATATTCACAAAGTGCTATATAAATTATTTTCAATAAAGTTTTTATTCTTTATGTTTGCTCGGTTTTAAAGTAAATGTTAATTAAAAAATTTAGATTTGATCTCATCATTTTGAATAGTTTTGTCCAAAAGTATACTGTGAATTGCTCATCTTGATCACTCATCATAGATCGAGGAATGCCACAATACTTCAAAATGTTATTTATAAATAATTCTATTGTTTCTTCCACTGAATATTCCATCATGACAGAGATGAAAGTAGTATATTTTGAGAAATGATCAACTATTTTCATAATTCTTCCAAAGTCATTAATTTTAAAAAATCTCACATTGACGTCCATTGTGACACTCTTATTGACATTTTGAGATTTATAATGGTTGTAGAAGATCAACTACTATCTTCTGCTTTATTTATCTTGTTGGTAAACTAGATAAATTATCACATTAGATTTCACATCTTTTTTTATGTGTGACCAATATTATTTCGTAACCACCAAAACTATTGTACAATGCATACATAGATGTTTAGTCTACTTGAAATTGAGATATTTATGATTTATTACCATAATTTTTCAAATGAGGGGGCATAAATGTTATTCTTTTGTGAAGAGTAAATTATTTTTTATCTAGGATCTTCGAGTCTTTTATTTCATAACATAATAACAATTTTACTCATTGGGTCTTCGAATATTTTTCTTTAATATATTCTTACTATCTTTTGTGCAATTGGCTAATTGTCTCAAGGCACAAACTTAGTTTTTTTGGCTTAGCATATATGTTATTATATTATTTTTTCTACGCTTTTATTCTAATATATAATTAAATTCGACAAGAATTTTGTGTAATCAAGCTTGTTTAGAAGTTAGTTTCTTTTGTGTTTGAAAATAATTGGTAGCTACATTATTAGTTTATATCATAAACCCCGATCTTAAAAATAATGTTTTTATATTCAAAAATAATGAATTATTATTATTATTATTATTTTCATGAACTGTATATTATAATTCAATTTTATTTTGCTTTTGATTTTCAAATACAATTTAAATGGTTTTTTTCGACAAATACCTCCCCGATTACAAAATCTGAAGCATAAATATGTACATCATATGGGTTGAAATGATTTGACAATGTTAAAATAATTTTTTTTGTGATAGTTTATTTCAAATTTTTTAAATTTTTTTGGTATGTTTTGTTTCACTTTTATATTTTTCCTTTTTTAAAATATATTAGTAAATAGTGTGATAATATGAGAATATTCTTGAATGATATACTAATAGTAATTGTCCAACCCAATGCCAAACAAAATCTTCGGTAAGAACTAATTAGAAATCTCATATTTGCAATAATTGATATCCAACTTAATTTAGAATTACCAACTAATAAAAAATATGTATTATCTTTGAAAGAAATTTTATATACTTTTATTTTTTTTCATATATGTGAGAATAATAAAGGTACTTTGAAATAATTTTATATAGGTGAATTTAAAAAATATTTAATAGTTTTGATATCATATGTGATTAAGTTTAATAATTTTTAGCAAATTATATTGATATCTTATGTGATATTAGGTCAAAAAATCATAAACAAATTTAATTAATTAACAAATATCAGGCATAATATCACCTATGATATCAATATGATTAATTACGTTTTAGATTTACCTAGATAAATTTATTTGATTTCATTTTTTTCATATTTATTTGAGCTCAAATAATTTGTATAAGATTTAATTGATTTGATTTTATTTTTTTATATCAATAGTATCCATGAATTACATTTATATCAAAGGTAAAATTTATATTGGAATTAAGAGATTTGATGTTGACCATAATATTTTAAATTAAGACTATATTTAATGCATACCTTTATGGAAAAAATACAATACTATCACATGAACAAATAATTTCATTAAAAAGAAAGCATTTAAGTTGTCATTTTTTTTTTAATTTTAACATGAATATCTTACATAAAGTAATACATAACTTATCAATATTAATGTAATGATATCACTCATAAATACTAAATGCAGAGTAGACCTCTTATCTTTTGGAAATAAAAATAATAAAAATGTACTTGTAAAAATTAAATTAGATAATTATTGAGTAGAGCCCATACTTGCTGAATAATTATAATATTTGATTCTTAATTTTCTTAATTTTTCATAAAATGGTTAATAAAATGAGGTAAAATTTGTGCATTTCTATAAATAATTTCTCAAGATCATTATAAATAAATATATTTCTCATATTTAATTGATACATTATTTATTTATGAAAAGCATACAGTCAAATGAGTAATTTTATAAAAATAAAAACTACATGTTCGACTATTAGTCGATCTAAAATATTTGAAATTAAAATGACAAGTATGACACTATCTTGTAAAGATAGAAAACTATGAAATGTGCATAAAAAAAATTATTGCACTCAATGAAAAAGAAAAAAATGTGCCAATGGAAATCCTTGATAAATACTAGGTTGCTTGAATTTAGGCAACTTATATGTCGAGTGCTCCAATTCATAAAGTAAAGTAAAAAAAAAAAACAATATAAAAGATATAAACAATAATATTCTTTTTAAATTGATACATAAATTTTTAGAATGTAAAATATAGAAAAATTAAAGATAAATTGAGGCCTATTCTATGCATTGGTGAAAATATCATTTGGCTAATCTATCATAGCAACATAGATAATAACAAATAATCTTATCTTTGTTATTTTTCATGAGAAATAAATAATAAACTTTTTAGTGTATGTTTGCTTATAAATAAAAGATTAAAGGTAATATGTTTGAGTGTTTGACTATCATAATAGAGAGTGACACGAGAAGTAAAAGTATACTTGATTTCCTCAACAAGGTGTCTCATTGAATGTATCTTGCAAGTAATTGTCACATTTTTCCTGAATTCCATCTTTATACTATATTTCAAAATAATTAATTGGCTCTTGTTTTTTTTTTAGAAAATAAAATTGTCTCAAAAAAAAAAACAAAAATATATTATGAACTTTCTTTTGGTGCTAGCTGGTGATCAACTTGAATCTGAATATTCAACTAATTATATGTACTCTTGAATGCTAAATGTAATTCCAAGGCATAGAAATTTATTTATATACCTTAATATTTGAAGAACTATGTTTGAGTATATTTAGTTTTATTATTATTAGATAATTAATATTTTGTATGATTTTCATATATATGATAGAGTCCATTGGAGGAGTCATATGTTGCAATCGACAAGGAATCAAAATGTAATTCAATAGGAGTATCTACTTGAACATAACCTAAAAGATTATTTTTTGTGAAAATATCGACTATATACATTATATCTGATAATACCTCTCTTGAAGTAGGCAATCTCCATCCTAAGAAAATATTCGAGTCTCTTAAAATTATTCGTCTAAAAGTATGATTGAATGTATTCATTAAGTTAAAATAATTTTTAACTTGCTATTTTTCATAATAAGGATACCATCAACATTCATGGTCATCATGATCAATCTATCATTTGAGCTTTTATGAAAAAACAAAAATATTTATTGTGTAATTCAAAGCATGTAATTGTAAATAAAATCTCATAAATCAAGCTTGTGATGATTGCTTGCCATACAATATTTTTTATAATTTGCAAAATATGTTTGATTGAACTTCTTGAAATTTAGATATTTATTCTATATACATTTTTTCTTCAAAGTTTATAATGAAGAAATATAATAGTCATGTCTAACTAGTATATCTTTTATATATATAAGATATTATCAGTGATATACAAATTTGTATTCAGATCGTTTTTCTCTTTATTCAAAAAATAGTCTAGTACTTTACACAAAATATTTGAGTAAACTATATTTTTGCAAGACTTGCTTGAAGGTGATTTATCTTTTCGTCTAAATTAGGTTTTACTGTGAATAATCTTCATGGAACTAATGGTAGACATTTCCATAGGTTGATGAATTAGTTTCCATGCCTCATTGGATTGCAAAATATATATCTCTTGTAAAATAATCTAGCACCATCTGAAGTGAGATAATATCTCACAAGAAGACATAAGTATCGTAATATCATCAAGAGAAATAATAAAAAAATTTTAAAAAAAATCAAAAGTATGATAGTAAATATGAAATATGTTGTTGAATATAACCTTCAAAAATTTATTGGAATACTTGGATTATAAAAATTGATTGTAGGATTATATACTTATTAGGAGATTCTTCTATACTCTGAACACGTTACATATCTCATATTTTTTTAGTATAACTTTAAGCCATGAGTGATCAAGTTTTCTTGTTCAAATTCATCATGAGCTATGATAGAGTAGACTTGGGAGCTACAATATTATCTGAATCGAAGAGAAATTTTTTTTCTTGGAAAATATCACTCACTTTAGAATCAATCTATTTTGTATTTATTGTTACATATGATAAGTTCATAGGTGTATCATCATAATATGAATCGATCAGTTTAGTTGTAAGAAAAAAATTTTAGATCTAAATATTTCTTTTGAATCTTTACTCTTTGTAATTTAATTAAAAATTGAGTAATGCTTTAGAAAGTAACATTAATGCTTATCAATATTCTATTACTCTTAGGTATTTTCTTGGTATTGGAGTAACCAAAATATGTATATTTAATTATCTCTGTGTCATCATGGCTTGTAATGGAGAAAGATTCATAATAAAATAAGTACTCCCAAAGATTTAAGGATTTAAGTTAACTTATCTCAACATTATATAATATATGAAAGAGAACACAATAAGAATGATATTAGAAGACATCAAATTGGAGTAATTTGCGGTTAGGATCATATTTCTCCAAAAATACTTCAAATTCTTTTCTCAAAGAGTATTCAAATAATTTCAATCAAATTTTCTTTGATGTTTTTAATCTCGTTTTGTGACGGTCTATTAGAATGTGATATCTAGTATATGATTTCAATTAGGATAGTAAGTGCTGAAGTTATTAGATATATACTATAATACATTACTAACCATAAATTTTTTTTATGTTTTTATTAAATTCTTTTTTCTATTCTTTTATAAAATGATTGAAAAATAAAAATAATATGTGATTTAAAATGGAAAAGAATTAAACAAGTGAGACATGTGTAATCATCGATAAAAAATGATAATATATCTTAATTTATATCGTGTATCATATTTACCATATCATAATATATTTGACTGTATCAAATTGAATGTGTTGTTGCTCACATAGTTTTGATAATTTTAATTAAAAGTTTTGTTGTACTTTTTTTAATTGACATATTTTATACTTTATTGTCGAGATATTTATAATATCATAATCTAGCATTCTAAGTTTGCTCATATATAAGTGTCTAAGTTGAGGATAAACAAGTAATAGATCAAAACTACTCAATACATAATAGGATAACTTTTGTAGAAGAAAGAAGAATATTCATTTTAACTCTTGTCTATTTGAAAGAATTTTTTTTTTAAATGAAAAAAAAATGAAGCTAGAAACCTTGAGTTGAGTTGTCTTGAAAGACTACTCACATAAACAAATACTATCAAAGTAATCATGAACAAAATAAAATATTTTATTTCTTTCAAAATGATTACTTGAAAGAAATCAAATATCAATCTAAATTTTATTATAATTAAGAATTTTTAATGAGTTATCAATGATGATTATAATACTGAGAGAATATGAATTAAAAATATTAAATAATGAACGATTATCTGTGATGTGATTGTTGGTTTTTGAGTTTATAATTTAGGAGTTTGAATTTGGAAAATACATTAAAAGTTTAAGACCTGAAAGATGAGATATACAAGTTGTAGTAAGTATTATGGTAAAGTAATTCTATGAGAATCACTAGATATCTCAGGTAGTTTAGCATATCTTTCAATATTATATTGTCCCCAATTTTTTTTTTTTTGTAAATAATTATCGACACTTATTGTTATGTTAAATTTTCCTTTAATATTTGTAGGAAAAATTTTCAATGTTAGCATACAATTATCATATCTACCCTCTCAACTATTTATCATTTATTATTATCATAATTCAAACTATTATGCTTAAATTTTATTTGATTTATCCTTTCTTTTGTTCTCATTTATCTCTCCATTAGTATTTTACTTGAGCTATTTTGTTGTGTGTTGTTTTTTGATAACCTTGTGTTAATTGTTGAAGTGCACAGCACGGTGATCTTCAATTTGTATTAAAATATTCTTTTTCAGAACTCTATTGGATGATGAATTTTGATTTTTATCTGTAGTTGTTGATGCAAGGGGAAATCACACCTGGCATAAGCAATGAGGAGTATGTTTCAAGAAGAAAAAAGTTGATAAATGTTCTGCCAGAGAAGGGTTTGGCAATAATAGCAGCTGCTTCAGTGAAGATGATGACTGATGTCGTTCCCTACACATTTCGACAAGATTCTGATTATTTATATATTACCGGCTGCAACCAACCTGGTGGCGTGGCAGTTTTGGATCATGAATGTGGTTTATGCATGTTTATGCCAGATGCATCTTCTAATGTGAGTGCGCATTTTGATGCATAAAATTTATCATTTCTTTATTGCAGGTTCACACGTATTTTCTGTTATTATGATAATGTGCTTATACAATCCCCAAGCCTTAAATTCTATTCTTAATATTAAAGGTCTGCCGATCACTTTTGACAATCGCTATTCTATTTGTTATCTTTGATTTGAAATTTTTTGACTAATATTTTGTGTTCTTGCCTAGTTTTGATCATTTTTTGAGAGTTTTAGCTTCTTTATTTCTGGTTGTGAGTAATCATAATTGAAGAAAGTTGAGTCTCTGAGGTTTCTTTAATGATGATTTGAATACAAATTGATATCTTGTTAGTATCTTCTATCGAGATGCTTTTGTTAATAATATTTGTCATTTGTGGTACATGTAAATATGTTTTTATATATCTTTCTTCAAGTCCTTTCATATGGAGTATTACTACTTGATGTTTAACCGATCATTTCATGCTTGAAGAAGTAATTATGAGGCTGATCAAATCAATATCTCAACTAAAATCATGGAATTTATATTTATCATTTTATAAAAATGTGATATTTGATTTTTTGTTTTATATAAAAGTGCGCAAATATGATAAAAAATCTCTGATCTTTCTTTATATAATATAAGTATATAACTATGTAAATTAGAATAATAATCAATAAATATATTAATATTTTTATATTTCTTTTGAATATCTTACTTGTTGAATCATCACATGCTGGCATGAATCAAATAAAATTAGTCCTGACTAATATCATGTTGACGTGTCAGATAAAAAACTTTAATATTTTTTGTCTCATAATTGAGGGAAAAAAATTACTTAAAATCTCGTGTCTACAAGTCTCTTTTTGTCCAACAAAATTGGTAAATATCATTTAGGATCTCTTCTCAGTGTAAAATAAAATTGGTAAATACAATCACCTTCCTCCCAAAGGTCATTATTAAAGTTGCTTGATCCTGCACAATATTAAATGAAAAAAGGCTAATATAAGAATTAAATTGTTTTGCATAATTACTCATGGATAATAAATTGCAAGGTAGGTCATGAATGCATAGAACGCAAGATATGATATTGTGAATGGGGTTGATGCTTTCTTAACCAACTCTATTAGAGATTTTGATATTGACGACTATAACACTAACAAAATTAGTAAATAAATTTAGAAAGTAAAAATTGATTATTTATTGTAAGATTATTGATTCATGAGTTGATCGTCCAAAAGTCAAAAGTGTTAGGTTCAAAATAATCAAAATACCTAAAGATTGGAATGTTTGTTGTTGGTCTAGAGGGGTTACTCATACTTTGATCTAAATATAGCAACAATACTAATGGATAGACTCTATGTTGTTTTTTGAGTGGTGTGAGACAATCTCAATTTTGTTACTCCTATTAGTTATCACCTTTACTCAACACATGATTGCCCATAAGTATCATGAATATGCCCAATCATCTTATAGTGTAAATACAAAGGGAAATTCCCTTAACCAATGATGCAATCCTCAATAAGTATCATGAGTATGCTTATTTCTCCTACATTTAAAAAAATGAGGAATTCACATTTCTCCTATTATTTAATGGAGGTAACTATCGTACTCAACATACAAGGCATCTATTTTAGCATGTGATATGTGAAATATTAATATATTTATATCATTAATTGTATGATGCAAGTTATACTAAAGGAAATAATTAATTATATTGACTTTATAAATTATTAATAGTCTGATTATAGTTAGATAATTAATATTTTTTATGATTTTCTTATTTATAATAGAGTTTATTAAAGGAGTCATATGTGACATGGAATTAATATGTAGTTTAATAGGAGTATCTATTTGAGCAAAATATAAAAGACTAATTTTTATGAGAATATTGACTAGATACTTTATTTTTGAAAATACATCTATTGAATAGGTAATCTTTATCCTAAAAAAAAATATTTGAGCACCTTAAAATTATTGGGCTAGAGTTATGATTGAATGTACTTATTGAGTTAAATAATTTTTAACTCATTAATTTTCATAATAAGGATATTATCCATATTTATAATTATTATGATCAATCTGTCTTTTACGCTATTTTGGAAAAACAAAAATATTTATAGCATACATGTGTAATTCAAAATATATAATTATTTGTTAAAATCTTATAAATAAAGCATTTGATGATTGCTTTCCATTTATTAGTTTTTACAATTTGTAAATATGTTTGATTGAATTGCTGAAACTTAGGTGTCTGCTCTAAATATATAATTCTTTTAATATTATAATAAAGAAACATATTAGTTATGTCTAGCTAGTATATTTTTTATTTGTGAGATATTTTTAATAATATAAGAATTTGTATTGATTTCATCTTGATCTTTATATAAATAATAGTATAGTAATTTACACTAAATATTTGAGTAAACTGTCATGTAGTATGACTTGTCCGAAGATGATTTATCTTTTTATCTAAACTAGTTTTTGCTATAAAAACCCCAATGGAACTAATAGTAGACATTTTCATAGGTTGATGAATTAGTTTCTATGTCTAATTGAAATGCAAAATATTTATCTCTTGTAAAATAATCTATCACCATTTGAAGTGAGATAATATCTTAGAAGAAGTCCTAAATATTATAATATCATTAAGAGAAATAATAAAAAAATCTAATAAAATGAGAAATCATAAGTATGATAATACATGTGAAATATGTTGTTGAATATAGCCCATCTATTTCTTTCAGAAATTGATTGGAATATCAAGATCATAAGAATTAATTGTTGGATTATCTGCTTTATTAGGAGATTCTTCTTACTTTGAACATGCTATGTATGTCATATTCTTTTAATATAAATTTTAAGTTATGAGTGATAAAGTTTCCTTGTTCACAATTCATCTCGAGCTATGATATAATAGACCCAAGAGTTACCAGATCGTCTAAACTGGAGAGATATTTTCTTTATTGGAAAATATCACCCACTTTATAGTCATTTTATTCTATACTTATTGAATATATAACTTTTTATCATTACAAATGACAAATAATTGTATGATGCAAAAAATATCAAAAAAATAAAATAAACTTAACAATTGAATAAACCAAAGATGACTCAATCCGTCATGTTGGAATATTAGAGCAAATTACACTAAAGGAATTAATTTCCATCTTTCCTACAATAATATCTACCAAGAATTAATCTCATCATTCATTTAAGTTAGATTTGAACATTTACTTTTTGGGTATCCTATTAAAACATATTTTATAACTCATTAAAAATTTTTTTAAATCAAAATAATATTCTTAAATAGATATACTTTTATTAAAATATTGTTTAAGGATTAGAAGCTTGTATTTCATTGTAAGATCTACTATTTTATTCACTATGTATTTTTAGGATCTAATGATGAAATTAATAAAAAAAATAATTTTTTATAGTTGGGAAGAATTTAATAGAAAAAAATAATATTAATTTTTTAACTTTTTTTTATAGATTCATGTCTAAGTAGGATTATATAAATTCTAACAAATTAGATATAATAGAAATTTTGAAATTAAATGAATTTGAGTGATAATAATATTGAAATAATTAATTATCTGGGAAATGTTTGTGGTATATGTATCTATTGAAGATCATGTCTTGATGTGACGACAAGTACTTTCATCTAAAAGAGACAAGTTTAAAAGTTCAAGATTTATTATATGCAATCTCTTTGAATTTTGCGAGTAAAAATTAGTCGAGATATTAATCTTTCCTAGGCCATGTGTTAAAGAGACATAGTCATACTTGTACTTTGTGCACAAGGCTCTTGTTTAGCGTGTAGTTTGTGAGATGTTAATATTTTAATAATCTTATATGTTTGAATTAGAGTGACTATGTCTAATGAGTCTCGATCTTGAAACTCATTGCCCTTGGTAGAAGATACTTGCAATCTTATCAAGATATGAATTGCAATATATGCATGTAATACGATGATTTCTTAGGAGATCAATACAAAAAGAAATGAAAATGAATTTATAATGAATGAGAAAAATTGAGATAATTTTAAAATAAATATCCCAAAAAAAAAAGATGCTGATGTAAAAAAAAACAATTTAAAAATTATTTAAAGTTTCTCTTTCATTTAATATTAAAAATATTCAACGACAGTAAATAATTCACTTGCATTGTATACTTTTTAAAAAAAATATGACTTTGCATTGATATCTATATAAGTCTTATTCATAATAATTACATAAATAAATGAGCATATATATATATATATATGTATGTCTCATCTTTATTAACTTAGCTTTTGTAAACAAATAAAATAAATAATATCTCTGAGCATAGAAAATACAAATAGGTGAGAATTGAACTAAATAATTTTCTGAGTGTGATTTTGTGTTGATGTGAAAATTGCTACTGACAAGGACTAGTTAAGAGGCTAAGCATTTTTTTTTTATTTTGTGAAGGATGTTGCTTGGAGAGGACCAATTGCAGGAGTAGATGCGGCTTTAGATACTTTCAAGGCAGATACAGCTTATCCAATGAGCAAGTTTCAGGATGTAAGTTTGATTTTAAAGAAAATGCTACAATGGAGGTTGTTTATTTTAATTCATCAAAATGCTGACTGAGCTTATTTCATTTCTGTTGTATTATTGGTTGGATAGTTTGTAATTTTTCTGTTACAACCTAAGGTTTCTAACTTGTCAAGGTCAATTGTTACGTGTTGGAGAATTGAGCAGAATGAGATAAATTTGATGTTTGATTCATCTTATGATCAATTTGGTTAATTGTTTTCCTTTTATTTTGGTAATTAAAAAATCAAAAAGTAATATTTTATTAATTATATATATATGCATGTATGTATGTATGTATGTATACCTCATATAGAATTAGTTAATTTATATGTTAGTCTTAGTTTTAAAAGGTGCAAGGTGCACTAACGCACACCTACTGTACAAGATTTAATGAAGTGAGACATTCACAATCATATATATATATATATAATTATCATCATCAACCAAGCTTTATTCCAAGTATTTGGGGTCGACTGTATAAATCTTGCTTTTCTAATCAATTCTGTCATAATTTTTAATAAAAAACATAAAAATAAAGAATTTCAAGCATAAAAGCTAAATATCATGAATGCTAATACATATTAAATTCTAAAATAAAATAGAATATTATCAAGAATTTAAAAATTCAAAATATTAATAAAAAAATACTTAAGTAACAAATTATCTACTATAATCAAATATAACTTATGACTCATCGGTTATTATTCAAAACAATAAAATTATCTCATCATTTTTATCATCATATTTATAGAATTCTTCAACTTTGTCCTCAACTAAATCATTTATATTTCATCTTTATCAATTCATGGAAGTGAATATTTCATTCTAGAGCTTGACGCTATTTTCCTTGGCCATGGTGTTGGTATTTGTACTCGAGCTTGAGCTTACTCTAACTCTAGTATCAAACATAGGCTTCTCATATTTACTAGCTATAACAATATCATCACATGCCAAATTATTATTATTAAATACAAATTATCTTGTATATTTTCTCGGGAATATTTATCTTTTATTTTTTCAATTAATAACTCTTTACTATTATTATATCTTTCAAAGAAATTAGGTCAATGTTATTATATTTATTATATTATCTCTTCAAGTTTTAGTTATACTTAATGCTAACCAAATTATTCATGCGTTGATTGTGTAATTCGTTTCTTCTTTTGCTATTGTAGAGAGTAAAGAATACAAAATAATAATAACTCACAATATAATAAACTCATCGATAATATCTTATAAAACAAGCAAATTTTATTGGGGTGGCCTATATGCTGGGTTTATTTTTCAATATAACATAGAAAAGTACAATAGAATTAAAAATAAAATTAAAAAGAAATTATAACATTCCTCGTCAAGTTTGTTCGTACAAGTCATATATATAATAATTCTCAATACAATAAACTTATATAGATAATGTACTTTATTACAAGCAAATTTTATTGGAGTGGCCTTTATGGTGGGTGCTTCTATCAATATAACATAGAAAAGTACAACAAAATTAAAAATTAAATTGAAAAGAAACGATAATATTCTTCATCATGCTTGTGCGACTAAGTCTAGACTATGAAACTTAGAAAAAAAAGTAAGTTGTGGTATTTTTAGAGTCTTTTGTAAAGATGTTTATTGGTTATTTTTTTGTCTGCAAATATGTTATGCAATAATTTTATTTATGTTATTCTCTTTGAAAAGGAAATAATTCATATTTATATAATTTTTATTTCGTAAAATATTACATTTCAGACTATATGTTTTATTGTTTGATTATCATAATAAAAAATAATAAGAAAAAAAAGTAAATATCTGATCATTTTGACTAAGTATCAGATCATGAAATAGTTATTTAAATAAAATGAGATTTTATTAAATAATTTTTATTTTAGAAAAATTATGAGATAATTTGATTTAGTAAAATAAGATTTTATTAGATAAGGTTTATTTTTGAAACTGTAGATAGCTTGTAAAATGTCTATGTTTAGGAAATACATATAATAAGTATTTTGGAAAAACATGTATTTTGTAATATATATATTTTTAAAATACATATTTATTTAATTTTTTAAAAATATGTTGCATGTTTTGAAATGTATATTATTTTTGAAATGTATAAGCCTGTTCAGGAGAACACACCAACATTTTCTCATAGTCATGTCATGTTTGTTACATGTAATTAAAAAATAATAATTAAAAACAATTTTTTTATTGATTACAAACCATTATAAATATTTCCTTGTGTGTAGAGAAATTTAAGATTCATAATTCAAGAATTTAGAGCATTTTTTGTATATGTGATATGTAACAACATAAAATATATATGTGAGAGAGAATTAAGATCAAAGGTTTTGCGAAATAAAATTAGGGCACTTTAGTTTTTGGATCTAGAGTATTGATGAACATATTCATGCGTTTGGATTACTTTTATACAATATCAATAAAACAACTATATCTAAAGCACCAATTATGGATTTTAAAAAAAATAATGTCAATGGGTTATTCGTTGAATTTACCAAATCCAGTGCATTATGCACTCCGAACTACCAAGCTCATATTCTTAATGTGATTAAGATAGATGGGTAGCTAATATTCAGGCTAAATTTGTTTAAAATATTTACTAATTGTGATTAGTAAATCTCAACATTTAGTTTTCTATAATTTTTAATATTCAAATCTCAATATATGAATTTGTTTAAGAGCTTGAAAATATATATTTTTTTCTCTCTTGATTTTTTTTTTATATTTTATAGGATTTGATTATTTTTTTCTTAATGTATCTTACATGATTAATATCTTTGTTTTTTTTCTTTTCATTCTAGTTTTCTTATAAATATAATTTTTTTACTTTAGTTTCACTCATCACATGTTTAATTTTTTTTTGTTCTTTATATAATTTTATAGTATTTTTATTCATTTTTCTTCTATAATTTTTTTAAATCGAGTTTGTTTCTTGTTAATTTTTTTGATGAGAATACTTAACATGTTGACAATCTTATTTTCGCCAATTATGTAAATGTGAGCTATATGATGTTTTTTATATTTAATATTGTTTATTTCTTTTTTTGCATTTTAAATTATAACAACTATGATTGGTTGTCATTGCAGTCGTCCTTACCAAGCTATTATACTCAAAAAATATAATATTTTGTTTTAATTAGGTTAATTTTCTTGCATTAACACTTCAATAATTCATAATATATTGATGACAGGTTTATTAAGACAAGCTTTCTATCTGGCACTATATTCCTCATTTATTTGGGCTTGGAATTAGTAACACGAGAATAACTTAAATATGCAAGTATAAAATCATCATCATAATTATCAATAAAGTACTATCCTAAGTACTCGGGTTTGATTATGTGGATTAGGTTCGATCATGATTTTTTAATTCATTATGTTAAAAATCATTTTTATTTTTAATTTTTTATTTGTTAATCTTTATTTATGATTTATATTCAATTATTCCAAGTCTTACACCTAATTTTATTTTTTTTTTCATCCAAATAGTCTTACACTTTATTATTGGCGAATTAGGATGTCTAAGATGTACATTATCAAATCACCTTAAATGATTCACCATTTTCTTATCACAGATAGGAGATATTATAATCTTTTATTCTTAACAACTTTATTTTTAATTTTATTCATGATATCATCTTCATCTTTGTTACATGTATTTTTTGTATTTGTTTTTTTTTGGCGTTTAATATTTATTTTGTTAGAGCATGATTGATCTTATAGTTGTTCTATAAATTTTTTTATTTAAGTTATTTGATACCCATCTATCCCAAAAAAAACTTGTGAGTTCGCTCTCTATTTGATTCATCCAAATTTAATCGTATAAAATATATTATCATCAATCTTTTTATTTTTATATATTATAGAGATTATGTATTTAAAATGACTTTTTTTTGCTATATTTTTTTCTTATTTTAATTATCATATCTTTATAATTCTTAATATAATCAAATCAATATTTAAAATAATTTCTCTTGTATGCCTAATCTTAAAAATTTTAGATTCAAGTGATGCTCTTTAAGTTTTTAGTTTTCTATCTAATCATTTATAAATCTCATTAATTTACACAATGATATTTGTAAATTATATACACTAAGTGTATATTATTTACAAATATAATAATTGTTAGAAACTCATGAGTGATATTTTATGAAATTTATATTTTAAATATTTAAAACTTATGAGATTATGCATATTATTGGAGATTAATTTATTTATAAATAATTTAAAAATATAATAATTGAATAATGATCTTTGTTAGAGTTTCATAGTTTTTATAAATTTCGAGTGATATCTTGAGCCAATCTAACTTGGGATATAACTACCTTTTAATTATTTTTAATTTGTTTAATATAAATACTTAATATTCCATTGTTATATGATTAAATCAAGTTAAATTTATTGGAATGCTATCATAAGTTTTTTCTAAATTGATGAAAGTTATACATATGCGTTACTTATTTTTCTAGTATTTCTTAATAAAATATTTGATTAGATAAATAACATTCATAGTAAATTTATCTAACATAAATTTAAATCTCTTGGGCCTTTCATTATTATAATCCTGAGTATCTCTTTATTTTTATAAAAGATAATTATAATATTTTATTTTTATTTATTTGATATATTTTTTGTTATCATGATTTTATTAAATAATCTAGTTAATTACATTACGTCTTTCTTACGTATGATACTTCAAATTTCAATACCGATACAATCATGTTATATAGTTTTTATTGTCTTCATTTTCTTGTGAACTTTCATAATTTTTATTAGTTTTTTCTTAGTTACATATCTAAAGGCATTTAGCTATTTACTACTCTCAATATTTAAATATGAATCCATTAACTTGTTTAAAAGATTAAGAAAATTATTCTTAATTTTTTTTTGATATCTTTATCTTTTATTTAAATTTGGTTATTTTTATTTGTTAATGCAGGCTACTTGATTAATATCGTTGTTTTTCTTTTCTTTTATTAAAGTTAGCTTATAAATATTTTTTTTCTAACTTTTTTTTTGTAATTTATCATATGATTCATTATAATTTAATAGTATTTCTTTTTACCTTCTTGTATAATTTAATAGTATTTTTATTTATGTTCTTTTTTATTTTTTTTTTAAATAAGTTTGTTTTTCTTATGATTTGTTAAACCTTAGGTTTTTGCCACTAAATTTCTTTTAAATACCCATTAGATCTTTCTAGATATTTTTTATGCAGTTAGTTATTATTTTGTATATAGTATTCATATCAATATCTAAAGATCAATTTAATTTATTTTCTAGTTTTTGCTGAAAATACTTATATTTATATTCTTTTAAGTTCTACTATTTTATTTTCAGACACTTGTTTGAGATCTTCATATGATTGTATTTTTAAGATAAAGATTTATTACTATCAGTCTATGTTAAGTTATTATATTCTCACTTAATTATTTTATGGTATTTACACAATATTTTATTCTCTTTTCTAATGAAAAGATAATTTATTTGAGTTTTATTAGAATTATTTTTGAAAGTCATCAAATATTTTTATTTTTTGTTAAAAAATATATTAATTATTGAAAGGTAATAATTTAAAATAAAATTTAAGATTATTCTTCGTATTTTATTTATTTTTCGAAACTCATATTTTTTATTTTATCTCTTATAACTCATATTATTTATCACTACATACTTATTTAAGTTTCAATGAATTATGATTATTTCTTCTTTTGATATATTTCATATTAATTTATCAATATTTTTTTTTAAATATTTTATTTATTTTTTTTATAAGTCTCACTTGCAAAGCATAATTGCATAAGTATTAATTACATTTTGGTGATTTGATAATCATGATGCATATGTACCTTTGCTTATTCTCAGAAAGCCAAGAAAGAATCACTGGAAATTTCTCTTTTTTTTGAGTCTCATTGGCAAAGCTAGTGATTCTTTGTTCGTGTTGTTGTTGCTGTCAATTTAGTCCCCATAGAAATCATGTGGGTATTTTTGTTATTTGCAAACTCGAGATGAAGAAGCCAAGTGATCTTCAAAATATTATTTATGCTCCATCCAATGAAAAAATGGGCTTGAGTTAAATTGTTAAAAAAATAATATATGTAAATAATAATCTCAATGTTTTTTAGAATATCTTGTTCTCTTAATATTATAATCATCATCAACTAAATTTTATATCAATTACTTGTGATTAATTATGTAAATCTTATTTTTTTTAATTAATTTTGTTAAAAATTGTGTACTCTTAATTATTTAGTTATTAAATTTTTATTTATAATTATAATCAATTTTTTTAGACTTATCTATGGTTTTTTTTTCTTATTCAACTTGAATAATCTCGTACTTTTTAATCAATGCACTAGGTCTACTTTTATGTGACCAAATCACATCTAATAATTCTTCAATATCTTATCATGTATAGGAGCTATTTTCATATCTCACTTGATAATTTTATTTTAAATTTTTTTATTTGTAGTCTTATCATATATTTATATGATCATTCTCATCTCTACTATTTTTATTTTTGAATTTATTATTTATTGGTCATCCAATATTTATTTCTAGACAACATGATTGTCCTTATAATTATTTTATCAGTTTTTTTAATCTATTTGATATTTATCTATCACAAATAATTTCTTATGTATTTATTTTTTTGATTTATTCAACTTTACTTCTACATGATATATCCTTGACAATCTCATTCTCTTTGCTTAATATAGAGTCCATATACTTAAAATTATTGATATGTGATATTTTTTAATTTTTTATTTTGATTATCATATTATTATTATTCTTAATATAATTAAATTTATATTTTAAGTATGTCATCTGCAAATAATAAACCATCTGCAAATAACACATCCAAGAATATCATATTGAAGATATTCTGTCAATTGATTCATGTAAAGGAAAAAAAAGCAAGTAAATATATTTTTAAGCTCTTCATGAAAATATTAATATTGTAATATATATGTGAATATAAATAAATCATACTCGGTGCACAATGATGTCATTTTAGCATAATGTCTAGGGGAGGGTAATATACTAATATTCTTAACCTAAAAATTTAGAGATTTTGTTTTTGATGAATCTCGAACTTGAGATCTACTACCTCTGGACAAAAGTACTTTCAATCATACCAATGTATAATCTCTAAAATCATAATATCTATGTCAATATATGTTATATTATAAAAGTCATACTTTTTTTTTTGATAAAATGATAATTTATTTTAATATATTTTATTTATTCATGAAAAATTAGATTAGAAATAATATATTACATTAATCTTCAGAGTCACCTTCACTTTGAGCTGATAATCGCATGATTTTAGTCATTATGTCATAGTTTTTTGATCATTTAGGATCATAAAAAGGTATGTTTGATGAAATTTGTATTATGTTCTCTAACGAGGTTTGGGATCTAATAATTGTATCTTTTAGAAAGTTGGTGGTAGAATGCAAGTATATTTTCACAATGAAAACTAGATTTGATATCAAGGTAGATAGATACTGGACTAGAAATAGAATACGAGAAGAATATAATTTTTTTAATTGGTTAATAATTTTTTAATTATTAATGTATATATCCCAATCTGAATGCAAGTATTATATTCACGATATTTAGGTTTATTGATATGTAGACATAGACACTTATCTTATTCAAAATGTAACTCATTTTCTCATGCCTGACATTGGTAGTCGTTGCCCGTTGCTCATTACCAAATTTACATTGGTACTCCACAATAATAAAATTATAATTTATAAATTTAAAAAAAATTTGCCAAATGCCATAAATAAGTAAAAATAGAAATTTAGAGTGAGGAGTCAGTATATCAGAGATATTTATAAATTAATTGTGAAACATAATTATATCAATTAGGTATTTATAATTTTTTTTTAACTTAAATTATATATATATATATATATATATAAACTAAGGATCCATTGAAGGCAATTTGATCTAAAGGCTCAAAAAAAGAATATATTATATTTATTTCTTTTATCTGACTTGATAGAGATAGGTGTGATCCTGTCTTTGTCATATCGGGTTGCCACTAAATGGGTCATTCTTTTAAACATGTGTTTTTTAAAAATGTTAGCCATGTGGCTCGGGGCATTGGAATGTGTCTACAAACGTGCCATGTGTAGTTTCGTTGTGCCATGGATGTGGTTGTGCCCGGCACTGCACATGGCATAATTTGTGCTGGTCTAGCATGAAACACGTTATTCCATGGGCCAGCACGAATATGGTCCAACTTAGTTTTAGACTGTGCCATGTCGAGCTAGGCACGGTATATTTGGATCATGCCTTGTGCGTGCCCAGGTTTTCCATTTCACTTGATACGTCTACATGTAAAATACTAGATTTAAAATTATAGGTCTTACAATCTGACTTTCACAAAAAAAAGTATCATAATAGAAATGTGAATATTCAATTTACTCGAGTATTTAACACATCAAAAGTATTTCATAATTAATTATCATTATCATTCTAAACTCTATAATTATATTGAATCTCGAAATTACTGTTAATCTCTTATTTTTTCAGAAGATAAAATTATCTTCAAGAGAAATATAAAATTTTCACATAATTTTTTTCTCGATACATCCTGGTGCCAAATTCAAAACTGAATATTTGGTCAACTATAAATGTTCATGATCCTTGAAATTGATTCTAAATCATGAATGTTTATCATACCTCAATATGCGAAGTGTGGCATCAAGATTATGTTGTCGAGAGAATCTAGGAAAATCATTATCAGTATTGACCATATATTCGATGTTAAGTTTGTTAATAGTCAGATAATTAATTATTTCTATAATTATTTTATTAGTAGAGTTAATTGGAAGAGCTTCATCAAATTAAAGTTAATACCTAGTTCAATAGGTTTATCAAATATTATTTCTAATCTCTGACAAGTTGATATTTCTCATGAATAAGTCTCCATGTCAAAAAATTATCTGAAATTCATTCATATGAAATTATGCCTAAAGATATTTCTTGAATTGAGTAATAAGAAATAATATTGATAATCAACAAAATCAAAATGTTATCTCCTATAATTAGAATATTATCTACATAGATAATTAACAAAAATACGTTGTCATCAAGATTTTTTTGGAAAATAAAAAAAAAGTTTATAACACACATGTATAATCCAATCAAAGTGGTTACCTCTCAAAATCTCACAAATAAGATCTTGGTGGTTGCTTCAAATCATATAACATCTTACCTAATTTATAAATTATATTTGATTATGTTGCTCAAAATTTAAATGGTTCCTCTATATATACACATTCTTCTCAATGCTATCGTTAAAAAATATATTCTTCACTTTTGGTTGATATATTATTTAATTGTAAGATGTAAGAAAAATAATAATTCATACCGAGATCATCATAACTATTAGAGAGAGTATCATAATAATCCGCACGAAATATTTGGGTGAATTCTCCTATTTTATGTTTATACCTGTGATACTTTACCTTTTCATATGAATTTATTTTTGTAGTAAATACTCATCTACAACTAAAAAAGAGAATTTATCAAAAAAAGTGGATCTTTTTTCTCAGGGCTCATTAAAAGTAGAAAATATTAATCTCTTTTACAGTTCACTCGCATTATCATGTAAATATCCCTTTTAATCCTTTTTTTTTAGTTTTTTAAATATTATTTGACTTCAAACTTACTATTAGTTTTGTTTTGTTTTCGTAATTAATTTGTCTTAATTATAAATTTCTTCTTCCTGACATCTTGGCATGTCTTCTTTCAGACAATTTTACTTTTTTCTGAATAAATACCATAAAAAGTGAAACTTTTCTCCGTGATATTTTATCATTTTTGTTTCTTTTAGATTTTTTGTCTAATGCTTGCCATTTCGTATTGTCTATATCTTGGGATGCTTGGTATGACATCTTAGGTTATAAAGGCAGTATCAAGTGCACAAGCCTCCCACTTATCATAGGGTCTGGGATATCCCAATAGCCTCACCCTCAAAAATCTGAGGCTATATCAGATGAGTCTCAAACTAGAGATCTACTGCCCTTGGACGAAGTCACTTGCCATTGTACCACACCAACACGACCTCTCGATTTCCTAGGTTATAAGAGATAATATTTACCCTATTTCACTTTTGACATATGGATGCAGATTCTTCCAGGGATGATAAGAAGGTCCTCCAGGGTGTTTTATAATGGGCATACATCCATCTTATCTTGTGCAGAGATGGAGGAACTTCATGCTGCATTTCGTCATGGCAAAGTGCATCGAGTTTCTCCCATCATCCATGATTTGCGCTGGGTAAAGTCACCAGCAGAGATCAAGTTAATGAAAGAATCTGCTTCTATAGCTTGTCAGGTACTTCATTCTCTACTTTATATCCAATTGGTTTATTCTTTTAAAACTCTTTTGTCTATTTCTCTGCTCTACACACACACACACACACACACACACACACACTTACAATAACAATTGGCTTCGTTGAATACCAAAAAACTAAGGTTTTGGGTAAGCTTTTTATAGTGACTGGCCCCACCGCTTGCGCGGCCCCATAACCTAGAAACCCTCAATTGGCTCAGCCCCTTGATAATTTTTTGGGAGGCACAGTTCCACATACGCAGAGTGTAGGATTTGAACCCGTGTCCTCTTCCCCTCCCCTAGAGTACCTCAGCCTTAGTCACTAGGACAAAGACATCATTTGGTTGGCTTCGTTGAATACCAGGTTCAACACATAGTGGCTAACCAGCCTAGCCATGGTGCCTGCTGGGTTGGTCTTTTGGTCAAACCATGCAAGTGGTACCAATGGCTTGATAGTCTGATTGGCGAGATGCTGAATGTACACCTCCTTGGAGGTTGCCAGTTCAATCCTAATGAACTACCATTGAACTAATGGGATGGAAAACCACGCCTCCTGGGAAACAAGTAGTTTGTTTCTGGCTCAATTGGGCCCAGGGGATTCTACCTGGTTAAATAAAAAACAAAACAAATGATAATAATTTAGGGTGTTATCCCATCTCGAACAGGCTAGATTGGAAGTGATTTATCATGTCATTTTCATGTCACAAAACATCTCTTAGGACTCTACTAAACATAGAAATTCCTTTTTGCTTATTGCTCTGAGTTGTTGTTTTCTAATAGTGGACCCTCTCTTGTCATTGGTATTTGATAGGCCCTGTTACAAACAATGTTATTTTCAAAGAGATATCCTTTTGAACACATGCTGGCATCGAAGGTTGAATATGAATGTAAAATGAGAGGTGCTGAGAGGATGGCGTAAGCTTGTTTATTATTACATTATCCACATTAATGATTGTTTTAACTGTATGGTAATTTAATTTAATTTTTTTTTTTTTACAATTGCTTAGCTATATAAAATTGTTGGAATATATATTTTCTTGAATTGTGGGTGTCTATGCTAACTTATGCACTTCTCGGCTAGTCACATGTGGAGATGAACTCTTCTCATGGTTTTATTTCTACTCAAGTCTGGATAAATATATCACCCTAAGTTTAAAGGATGGACAAAACCTCAGGCCTCATGACCTAATCGTAATCTTGGTGCTCATACCTATCCTCTAAAGTAACCTCGTAGGGTGCTAGAAGATTACTTATCAAACAAGCATACACAAGGGAACACACACACACACACATGCATATATTGAGAGAGAGAGAGAGAGAGAGAGTTTACTTTGATTGGACCGCCCAAGTCTATCATATCGCCATTACTTATTATTATTTTATAAAAAAATTATTCATTTGGAAAAATATAATATATATGAACATTTTTTAAGAAGAATTAAGAAAAAATATTAGCTTTGATTTAACATGAGATATAAGATGATATTGTTGAGGTTCATGTTATAATTGCTCTCATCCAAAAATAATAATATCATGCCCCATATTAAATAATACTTGTAAAATTTAATTTATAAAACAAAATATTGTGTAGATCCCAAAAATATTAGAAATATGATTTGTTGATGAGGATAATTATAAAATGAAATATTTTATTTATTATTCTCATAGAATAAGTCATTTCTATGCTCAGAAAGTATGAGTCTCTCACATTATTTTATTTGAAATTTTGTTTCAAGGTACTCATTGAGTTGACTGTTGAGTAAATTCAAACGCATCATTAGCCATAACTTAAATGTTATCTATAATTTACATTGAAAATTAGTAAAATCATTGTCGTTAGATTTCTTCTTAAAAATAAAAATAAATTTATAGCATACCTGTATAACCTAATATGATGATTGTATGTGAAAATTTTCTAAATCATGCTTTTAGTGACTACTTCACATCATACTACACCATGCCTTATTCTGTAAATTAAATATGATTGTAGTGTTAGAAATTTATGTGACTGCTTTAAATATATAAATGCTCATTAAGATTATCATCAAAAAATGTATTTTTTATATATAGTTAGTATATTCTTTAATTATGAGATATTATAAGCGAAATATAAATTTATGTCGAGGTCATCTTGAACATTGGAGAATAAGTGTTTTAATAGCTCACACTAAATGCATGCTTATCTCTATATAAGAAAACTTAGTATGTATTCTTTCTTGATATAGAATTTAAGTCATGAGTGATTAAGTTTGCTAGTTGCCGATTCAATATGAGTATGTATTGTGAACTCTCTTAAGACTTCTATATCATCTTGGCCTAACGAAAGTTTTTCTAGCAAGAAATTTCACTCTCTTTAGACTCAACATAAATATATATTATGAATTTATTAGTAGTTTTGATAATTCTCTGGGAGCAATATTATATTAAGTATTAACATGCTCAAATATATCTAACGGGATACTCTATACTAACAGATGGTCTAAGTTGAGCTATAGGTAAAGCAAGAAGAGTAATGGATCAAAGTATAATATTTAGATTCAAATTGTTTTTAGGCTCGTTTAAAATATTTTTCACCTAAGTCTTCGAGAAATATATATCTTAATATCCTAGATGTAAACTTATCATGCCTTGCAGAGTGATTGAAAACAAAATAAATATATTCAAAAATTCATAAATGCAAATTAAATATTTTCTTTCCTGAATGTATGATCTAAAAAAGTATATATTGAGAAAGGACATAAGAAGATATCTAATTAATGAGGTAAATTAATATTAAAATTGTATTTTTTTTTAAATATTTCAGAATACTCTTTCTAAGTATGAGTGACTAAGTTATTAAAATTAGATATTTACTTTTTTTTAACAATTCTAATTTGTTGGGGTGTGCTTGTCAGCATAAGAAATCTAGTATTTCATGATTCATATATTAAATGTTGAACTAATTCGACATAAATTCTAATATATTATTATTTTTAATATTTTAATATTTTAATATTTTTATCAAAATGAGTTTTCATTATTTTGTGAGAAGTCTTGCTATTAAAAAAAAACTTATCATGTATCACGAAAAAGATATTTTTATCTATATCGTGATATTTATCAACAAAAATGATCAAAGATTTATATTTCTTTTTGTTTTTATTGCTACTAGGTCCTCTTATGTCTAAATGTATCAGATTGAAGTCTCAACTCAACCAAGATTGTCGTATAAGATAAGGAGCTCTGATAAACTTTCCTAGCTCATATGTCTCATATTTTAAGATATAAATATCAATAAGATTAGGATATAATATTTTTAACTTGGATAATGATGAATGTCCAACTTGCGAATGCACAAGTAAATAGTCCAAAATATTTAAATATCTAGAAACATATCTTAGCGTGAAAGAGACGACATCATAGTTATGAAAGGTGCAAGACACACCAAGGCGCAAAGCCCTTCTAGAGTCTTAAGGGGCAAGGTGCCCTTGTGGCGCGGTCTTTTTTATGTAAGATGCACCTTATTTTACATATATATTTAATGAGCCTTGTCTATGTATAGCTTCGCACCTCAGGGAAGGCGCACCTGCACCGAGGTGCCCATTGCCCCAAGGTGAGACATCATGTCTAAGCTTCACCTGCGTCTGAGCCTAGGTTCGGTTAAGGCGTGCCTTTCACAAACATGGATAACATATAATTTATTCTGTTCATTCCCAAATGAGGTTTTCCTTAGAATTTTCTTATCTTCAAAAAATTTTAATGGGAATAAAAATAATGTCAAAATTAAGTTGTCTGAAATAATAATTCACATAATAAATTGATAGGATAATCGAGAATAAGTAAGATATTAAGAAGTAATGAACTTGTATACTATCATATTAAATAATTTTTGAACGTATGCCATTAATTATAATACTATTTTTAGAATAAGAAAAAATTTTAATAAATAAGGTATAATTATTAATAGTAGAGGTGTCAAACGGGCCGGGCCGAGCCCGGCACTGCCCGTAGGCACGGCGGGCGGTGCCATGCCTTGCTTGTCCAAGCGGTTCGGGATACGGGGGACCACGGGTCTGGTCGAATCAGACCTGATTCGCTGTCTTTTTTTGCGGGAGGGGCATCGTGGGGTTGGGCTCACGGGACACCTGGCACGGGACAAACCCGTGCCGGTGTGCCGTGTCGCTGTCCGAACTGTGCCGGGTCAGGCACGGCACGGGTCCAGGCACAGAATTGTTCCGTGCCGGGCCGGCCCAGGCACGGCTGAACCGTGCCTCGTGCATGGCCGGGCTGGCCCGTTTGACACTTCTAATTAGTAGCATGAGTATTAGCTTATATTTCGATAATGGATGAGTATTATGTAACTGTACGAGTAAAATAATTAATAATAATTGAAAATTATACGATCTACTATTTTCTTAAAGAAGAGTTTTTTATTAATATTATGAGTTTTTTTTTTTGAGTGAAATAACTAATGAATCTGTTTCGCTTAATATTGTGTAAAACTCTTGGTCTCTTCTTTGAATATGATATGTAACAGTTGTTTTTGGTATGACACATCTTTTTACTGTAGGTATACTGAATTAAGTTTCTCCCTCTTTAATCTAAGTCATGATAATTTTTCTCTAAATTATATGACAAAATTGGTTCCTCCAAATAAAAATTAAAATCATATCCAATTTTTTATTATTTTTAGAAATTATGCTGAAATTCTAATTAAGTTTTCTGCCCAAAATATCACTGTGTACCACCGCCGCCACTTAGAGGTGTCAAACGGGCCGGCCCAGCACGGCACGGCCCGTTTTTCACGAGCACGGTCGTGCTACCGTGCCCGGCACGGCACGGTGAGTTATAGGCGGGCACGGCACGGCCCGTAGGCACGGCAAGGCCGTGCCGTGCCGTGCCCGGCCCCCTCGGGCACACCTTGCCAATACACGCCAGGCCAGGCGGCACGGCAGGGCGGGAGCCGCAACGCGGGACCGGGTCAACCGGGGACCGGGTCCAGGGAGGCCAGCACAAGCACGGGCTGAAAATGACAAAATGGCAGATTAGAAATTTTTTTTTTTATTGTAAATTTTTTCATTAAGTTACTATATAGACTTTAGAGTATTAGTAATAATTAAATAATATAATTTTTTGTAAAAATTATAACATTTAAAATTAATAAAACAAACAAAAATTAGAAAATTTTTTTTTTTTTTTTCAATTAAGTTAGATTTTTTTATTA
This sequence comes from Sapria himalayana, assembly GCA_029783825.1. Lineage (NCBI taxonomy): Eukaryota > Viridiplantae > Streptophyta > Magnoliopsida > Malpighiales > Rafflesiaceae > Sapria > Sapria himalayana. Next base: position 5,148,800 of record JAREIK010000009.1, read on the forward strand.
TTATAATTTATTAATTATATATTAAAATTTAAAGTTATTAAATTTTAAAATAAAATTTAAATCGTAAAATAATAAATAAATACATTAAGTTAGTAAAAATTATAATTAAAAAAATACTAAACTACACAAATGAAAAATTACCATTCATGCTTTTGAAACCAATAGTCCGAACAAAACAAGTATAAGTTTCAACACAACGTATGGTACAAAGTACAAACAAAGCGTATAAATAAAATAAATAAAAAAATATCGAAAAAAAAGAGCAGATGAGCATCAATCGTCAAGCGGCATATCAAGAGAATAATCAGCCGCAACATCAAGATCAGTATCATATGGATCATCATCATCGGCAATCCGCTCCTCCGCCATCGTAGTGGATGTGGATGCGACTGCAGTGTCTGTCACAGTCCCAGCTTCAGCACGATCACTGATGCTAAATCTCGATTCCTCCCAATCCTTCAAACATGCCAAGGCCTCAATCATATCTGGACGTAATTTCGATCTCCTATCCGAAATCACGTTCACTACAACAGAAAAAGCAGACTCCGATGCTACGCTCGACACCGCAGGAGTCAGTAGATCCCGTGCCATCCTAGATGGCACGGGATAGACGGACTCATATGATTTCCACCACTGTAATAAATCAAGATTCTTATTATCAGAAGGTGATAGGATTGAGCAGTAATCGGTATCTAAGTACCGAGACAGCTCGCTCCTATGTGAAAGTCCACCCCTACGTTTCCCCCCTCGCTAGGTTAATGGAATAATCGTCATCTCCGAACAAGGTATCAGTGTCCGTACTCACAGTCTCACCACCACCACCACCATACCTAGTATCGTAGTATGTGAACAGGTCTGTCAATTTCTCGTAAATGAATTCTTCAGGTGGCTCTTCCAGGTTCATGCACGAGGAAATGAAAGTCAGGGTGTTTTCAACCCCTTCCACCTTGGCCCTAGGGTCCATGCATACTGCGAGGCAATGAAGAGATGGAATGGTGGACTAATACTTCAGGTACTTGGTCTCCAACTCTGCAACCATATGGCTAAGCGTCGAGTCCGCTCAATACTTCCTAAACATGCTACTAATGTTGCATATGCAACGAAGTGCAATGCAAGTGGTGGACGTATACACCGACGAACACATGTTCGTCGTGTCATAAAATATCTTCAGGAATTTCATAAATGAAATTACTGAAGCCCAGTCAGTGTCGTCAATAATAAGTTCGCCACTCTTACTATTGACGTAGTCGGATATCACGTGTTCGTATCCAACACATGATTCCAACATCAGGTACGTGTAATTCCAACGATGTCTCACATCTGATTGGAATTTCTTCTTCTTAAGATTCGCAGACAAACAGAGATTACCAAACTCTTGTAGTCTGCGAGGAGTGCAAATATACTTGAGTGCATTGCGTATATTAGGTTAATAACATGACACATGCATCTGACATGAAAGATCTCTCCTAATGGTGCGTCTCTAATATTCCTAACAAACATATTGATCGCTACTTCATTATTCGCAGTATTATCGAAAGTGACACTAAAAATTTTATTTTGAATTTTATATTCCCTAAATATTTTCATCATACACTCAAAAATGGCCGGGCCATCATGAAGATGAAGAATCTCAGTGAATCCTAATATTTTTTTATTGATTGTCCAGTTAGAATCTACATAATGACTCGTGAGACATGCATAAGAAGAATCATCGTGACATGTCCATATATCGGACGTCACGGACACCACTCCACTAAATGCCAAAAATTCCTTAATTATTTTTTGTTTTTCTAACTTATATATCTTTAGAATGTCACTCCTAGATGTGGACCTAGGAATCCTACAATAGGATGGCTGAAAATAAGTCTGCATGATGCGCACTACCCTCGGATCTTCCGAAAATCTGATCGGAAGACTCATCAATGTGATGAGCCTGGCCATGCCGTCCCTACCCAACTCGCTGTAGTATACGAAGTGAGTAAACTTTGAGACTGAACTCGATCCAGTCAAAAAATGTAGTGCCAAGTTGTGTTTGCCTAGGATTTAAGGGTCCATGTTTTTTGGAGCATATTTCAGCATGCCTCTTGAGGTGCCCAGTCTCACATGTACTCTTGCATGTTAAAAGTCTCATACAATATTTGCACTGTGCCATTTCAAGTTTCTCACCCCTAACATCTACTTGTGTTATGATTTTAAAATGTGTCCAAACTACAGAAGTCCTCCTAGTTTTTTGTTTTTTAGAACTTTGGGCTGAGACGACAGGAGAAACCAAAGTTTCAGGAGACACAGACGTCTGTGTAACACTAACATTTTCATTTTCCAAATTTAAATACGTGTTAGGTGTATTTGTCATTTTTTATTTTTCGTAAGTTTTTCTAGAGAGAGAAGCTTTAGAGAGAGAAAGTACAAAAAAACATAAAATATATTACCCGGTAAAAGCAATGAGGTCAGTCACGTGCAAGGTGCACCGCAGGAAGCTCTGATGTTCAAAACTCAAGTTTAGTTTCACGAAAATCCAAGCCGAAATCAAAATCACGAGGCCCGAGAGATAGATGCACGGTTTATGTAAGAGAGAGAAATTATTGAGAGGTTTTATGTTTTTTGAAAAACATAAATGTTATAGGGAGGGGTGTAGAATTTATAGGCTAAAGAATGTTTTTTTTAATAAAAAAAGATATTTTTTTATTAATTTTTTGAATTTTTTTACGATTTTAAGGGGCAGAATCACGAGGACCGTTGGATTATGCCCCCTAGCCGTTGGAGGTGAATCCAAGGGCTGAAAATCGGTGGAGTTTGAATTTTTTATTTTTTTTGCCGTTGGATTTTGCTCGGATCGGTTCTATGGGCGTCGGGACTCGGGTTTCGGCAGAAAAGACCGTGGGTCGGGTTTGTTTGGACCCGACCCGCGGTCTTTTTACCGGGGGGGGGGCAGGGGATGACCGGATGGGTCACAAGGCGTGAGTCGTGACTCACGCCACGGCACGCGTGACATGCCGCCAGTGCCACGCGTGCATGCGTGAACCGGCACGGGATGGACCCGTGCCGGTGTGCCGTGCCAAGGCACGGCACGGGCCCAGGCACAGTTTAAGAACGTGCCGGGCCGGCCCAGGCACGGCCGAACCGTGCCGTGCCTCGTGCGGGCCGGGCCGGGCCGGCACGTTTGACACCTCTACCTCCACTACCACCCATTCCTCTACCATCACCTTCATGGGTGATTGCTGCTACCGCTGCATGAAAAAAAATAAAACAAAATTATTTACAAACCAAGGATTATTTTTTTTCTAGGGTGGTTTTGATTTAATGTTAGAAAATAATATTCAAAAATAAACATAAAAATACTTATAAAAACAACACATTAAATGCTCCCATATAATGATCAAAAGCAATTTGGACAATCCACAGGTTAAGTACTTAAATTAAAAAGTACAAAAAAATAAAAAAAAAAATAATAAAAATTAAAAAAAAATTAAAAAAAAAATAATAAAAAATAATAAAATTATAACATTTATCGTGGCTTTGCTTATTCGTTGATTACATACACATTATATATTTGCGTATATGTGCCATGTATCAAGATAGGCTGGTCAGACTGGGTGCTTAGCTATAATGTGCAGCCTACCCATATCAGATTCAAAACACAGACCCATATCAGTTATTCATCATATTTGTTTCAACAGATTTAACCCAGTAGTAGGCGGAGGGTCTAATGGAAGCATTATACATTATCATCGGAACGATCAAAAGGTATGATCAATAATGGGGCACTCTGTGGAGAATTCAAAGAATTGATCTTTGTTTTCAGGTGATCTGTGCAGAGTGGCCATCTTTTTTTTTTTTTTTTTTTTTTTTTTTTTTTTCAGATTAGCCAAGCCGACCTTGTTTTGATGGATATTGGTTGTGAGCTACATGGTTATGCCAGTGATCTCTCTCGGACCTGGCCTGTTGGTGGCTGCTTCACCTCTCTGCAGGTATGCTATCACAAATGTTCTTTGACTCGGCTCCGATACTGGGGAAACCCTCTTATATGAACAAAGTTCTGTTATTCTAGTGGTGTCAAACGGGTCGGGGGGACCGCGGGTCGGGTCTGATTGGACCCGACCCGTGGTCTTTTTTGCTGGAAGGGGAAGCTTGGCTTGGCCCGACTCCCGTGTCCCGAGTCACAGTGAACCCACCCGTGACTCGTGAGGGTGCGGGAAGTATGGCTTGGCACAATCCATTCTATGGGCCACCATGAAGTCAATCCAGGCATAATTTTGGATTGTGTCGGGCATGACGTGATTGAATAAGGTTGTATTGTGAATTGTGCTTGAGTCGCCCAACCCAATTCACTCCTATAAGATTACTTAATAAACTTCCTATACTAATATATCTCATATAATGAGATGGTAGAAAGAAAGAAAGAAAGAAAGAAGAATATATGTTTAGTTGAAATATATTTAGGTTTTTTTTTTTTTGATATGAATATTTTTATGTATTTTTGGAGAGACATAATATTTATTGCAAATTATTTTTTTTAACTAGATATCATTATTTATTTTTCTTAACATATGCATTGTGAAATCTTATATGTCAGAGAGATTATTCAATTTACCTTAAAAAATCTTTAAAAAATATTTATTTTATTTATAATGCTTTTATAGGACGTGGTAAGATGATACTCTAGGTGATTAAGTGTGTTTCTTGAATGACTCTATTACCTAGAATGGATACTATATTGATATTATTTTTTTTGTCTAAGATTTCTTTTTTTAATGAGCCTTGAAAGATTAAGGGTCTTACATATATATTTGAATTAATAATTTTTTTTTTTACTTTTCTATCGTCTTACTTTCAATTACTTAGGAATTTGTTAGTTCATATTATGTTGATATTCATATGAAGTAATCGTATGTGCTAATAGGTATCGAATACTGTGAATCTAGAAAGAATAAAATTTTCTTTAAAAGAGAATCTCCTTCTTGTTCAAATGATCTAGATTTTAGTAGGTTAAGATGAGCCAATAATGAGGAGACTTGATTAATCATAACTCAGTCTATACCAAGAGAGAGAGAAATATGCAACATGTTCAAAATGGAGAGTTTTCCGAGAAGACATATCATCTTGTAGCATGTTCTACGGATATCGATCTAATGATTAGTTTTTAGATAAAATATATTAATCATACTCTATTTTATTTTAAAATGTATTATCATATTAGCTTTTAGATAAAATATAGTTATCAAAATTTGGCTTTTCGCAAGTTGAGATCAATGATAAAAATTTCTAATATATTCACCGATATATCTTCGATATATCTGTAAATTCTAAGTATCGATATATTTATTAAGACCAATATATCTATCCTTAATTGGTGCTCATATACAAATTACATACCGATATATCTTCGATATATCCGTAAATTCTAAGTATCGATATATTTATTAAGACCGATATATCTATCCTTAATTGGTGCTCATATACAAATTACATACCGATATATCTTCGATATATCCGATATATTCGTAAAATCCAAGTACCGATATATCCTTAAAAAACTATATTTTAATCATTGGTTGAGATATATTAATGTATTTTTAAGTTTTGGGATTTCATTCAGCAATCATAAGATTTTATAAAATTGTCTGATATTATGAGCTTTTATCAAAATCTGGCTTCTCGCAAGTTGAGATATTGTCTGATATTTAGATTCTAGTTGTATTATATATTATAATGAGAGGATGTCTGCTATGAGTTTTTATACTTTTCTCAGAGACAATTTAGTCTCTTGGAAAAGTAAAAATTTGATGATAATTTTGAGTTTTAATAAAAAGATAAAATTAATGATAATGATGATTATTACTGGTACAATACTTTGGATCATATCTTTTTTGAATGGCCAAACCATTATGTGCTAATTATGAAAATTATAAAATTTCAATTGCCACATTCTTTCATCATTCTAAATGATGGAATTATTCATTTCAAATTTTGAAATTATAAAATGTTTCATGATAAATATTTAGCTTAATGTATTGAGACAACAATGGTCATGTTGAATATAAACTATATGATGAACCTTAATAATTTTCAAAAGAAATAAAATTCTCGCTAAAAATTATTATCTTCTTATGCATCATATGTAAATAATAATCATTATATTTTACTCAAAATTTCAATGCGAGATAATTTTCAACATTTTCTTCTTATGCACAGGGCTAAACATCTAGAGAGTGAAGCTTTCGCACGACTAGATATTTGTGGGTGACCCATAAAGCTTTTGATAACATATTAGAAAATAAGTTTGGGCTGATAACTCATCTTAAAAGTTAGCTCAATGTGAGAGATAGCTCATATCATATATAAATATCATATTTTACTCAAAATTTTTAATGTGAAATAATTTTTAACACACCCTTCTCATGCCCAGGCCTGAACATCTCGAGAGTAAAGTTTTTGCAAGACTAGACATCTATGGGTGGCCCATAAAACTTTCGATATCATATTAGAAAATAAGCTTGATTCATATTCATCTCTAAAAGCTAGCACAAAGAGAGAGACAACCCATGCCTTATATCAACATCATATTTTACCAGGAATTTTTGATGTGGTATAATTTTTAATAGTACGCATACTAGAATGTTGTTTTTTGTACTAGTCGATCAGTTGGTTCATTTAGATATAAGAGAATTATAAAAAAAAAAATTAACTATTTTATGATCACTAGATTAGATATTTCATTTCTTGTTAATATAATTAATTATTTTATAGTTCTTCGTGAAAGATTCTCATAAGTAAAACATAGTTTTTTTTTTTTTTTTTTTGTTAAAATTCTATCATATAGTTTGGAGGTTAATTATAAGTTGCTATATTTTCTCCCAGATAACTTGATTTTAATTATAAGTTTTTTTTTTTATTTTTTCTTCTCTATCACCTCTCTCTCTCTCTCTCTCACGCGTGTTCTCAACATTATTTATATATTTAAGTTTAATAATTGATTTTTATTTATGGAGATCATACCTAGAACACAAGACTCTCGATTTATCATAGGGTATGAGAGTGATTAATATCCTGACAATCTTATCTACTGAAAATCAAAAAAAAAAAAAAAAAACTATTTAAGACAAGTCTCGAAAGTATTTGTTATCATGCCAAGTTGTGGCTTTCAATAAATATACATAGTACAAGGTTTTCTTATGCCATCATTTATGGAAGTATTATTCTTGTTCAGACACATCAAATATCAGAGTTGTTATGTGTTTTTTGTTTTTTAATATTAAATATATTAATACTTTTATTCATGCCCAGAAAGAAGAAATAAAGTAACATGAACATTATAAACTACTTTTATTTGTATATTATAAAGTTACACAACCATTGGATCATGATCGAGACCGTTCAAATTAGAAAAATTTATTTTTATATTAATTGAAAAATACTCTTGATTTGTGTTTTTTCTCCCTAGAGAGAGCTCTATGGGCTTGTTCTTCAAACAAATGACGCTTGCGCGAGGCTCTGCGCTCCTGGATCTACTCTTCGACAAATTCATGACCATTCAGTATGCCTTTCTTTCCCACCAAAAAAAAAAAAAAAAAGTTTTTAGCTAGCCAATCTGAATTGCTTGATGCACAAGTTGTGGCGTTCTTAATTCCAATAAAGCTGTGTTCTTGGGAAGGATCAAATGCTGCGGGAGGGACTCGAGCAGATCGGACTTTTGAAAGATCGCACAAGTGATCTGTACCACCAACTGAACCCAACTGCTATAGGTTCTGTTTTTCTTCTTTATTTTAGATTCTCTATTTTAGCCATTGATGAGCATTGTCATCATCATTTTCTTCTTTTTCTTCTCTGTTTTTTGCAGGTCACTTTTTGGGCATGGACGTCCATGATAGCTCATTGATCAGCATTGACCGACCCTTCGAGCCCGGGGTGGTAAGTGCTTTATATCCTGACTCGGCTGTAAAAAGGTGTATTTTAAGGGCGCCTAGCTAGCCTCAGGGTGCAGCCCTAGCTAGTATTGTGCGCCTCCCTAGCCAATTTTTTTATTGATTGAATTAGATTTTGAATCATATTTTATAAAATTAGCCTTTTGCCTATTGCCACGGACTTAGTCTTCTTGCTAAGTTCCCGTGCTGCACTTAGACAGCTTGACCCGTTTATATTGTTAAGTCAGCCTTACTTTCGCCTTGCTTGTTATGTTTTATGTCTACCCACAAATTGAAAGTAAATAAAATTTGAGAAAATACTTAAAAATAAAGAAAATACTTTAACTCAACTTGGTGGTTTACAAATGAGGTCACCTTCTCCTTAAATATATCCATAGGGAAGGATCTAGAACTTTTAAAGGTTTCCCATAAGTCTAGAGAATTTTAGAATAATCACATTTCTTCCATACAAGCGTGGACTTTTTCGTAATCTTCTAGAACATTCCACATTCTTTGAGCGAGGACGTGACACTGTGCCGTAGGACATTTAAGGGCGCCTAGGGTCATTTAAATGAAAAATGACCCTCCCTCTAATTTTAATGGTTTTTTGAAAATTCTCATAGCCCATAACCCATCAAGGCTAGGCTGATCCAAAAAGTAATCGTAATAGACTAGAGGCTTAGGGTTTATCAGCAAGAGCAAGAGCAAGAGCAAGCTTTTTATCTGATACTCCCAACGTGGGGATTTTGGCAGGTGATCACGATAGAGCCAGGCATATACATTTCTCCCATGATTGATTGCCCATCGAGGTGCTCGTTCTTCCACCCTCCACTGCATTCTCATCAGGTCGAATCGATCAGCACATGCACAAGTCTTCATAATTTGCAGGTTTCCGAGCTTAGGGATAAGGGTAGAGGATGAAGTCCTAATTACAGAAGATGGCTGTGAGGTGCGAATCAAACGTGCGCTCTCAATGTGTGTACCAATAAATGTTGTCGAGGGCGCAGTTGTTCTTCATCGTGTTCGTTATTGTGGCCAACCAGGTACTCACGGGTTCTATGCCAAAGAAAGTGGAGCACATCGAGACATTGCTGAGCAATCACAGCCGTTGATTGCTGAACGATTAAATGAGATTATGTCCACTAGAAATGAGATTATGTTAACTATTTTAGATGTACATTTTCTTCAGTTCATAAATAAGATCGTAAACATGCTCTTGAACAAGCTCGTAAACAGGCTTGTAAGTTAAACGATCCTATCCCTAACACCCTCAAACTTACCTAGTCAGCTCAAACTTGGCCTAATAATCGGCTCGGATCGGTTAGGCATCTAATGCGTTCATAAATGAAGTCTACGTATTAGGTCTGACGCGACTGCGAGCGATGACTTAAAAAATGAAGGCTACACATTAGGGTCGCCAGCTAAGGCGTTCATAAATGGAAAGCCAGAGTGCCGCAACAACCCATTAATGCGACCAACCAATCGTGGAAAAAAAATCCAAAAAAAAATGCAGCACACGTCTTAATCGGCATGCAGGCTGCAAATGCAGGGATTGAGGCCGGGAGAGTTGCTATATATTGATGGATCTGTGGACCTGGAAATTATTAAAAAAAAAAAAACTCAGCAATCAGCGTGGACTGAGAAGAAATGGCCAATCTGATAACAGAAGAGGTGAGAGCCAGAGCAGAGATCTACGAGGGAGACGAAATCTGCCGAGCAAAAACTAGGGAACTGCTGACGCAGAAAGGGCTGCCGAATGGGCTTCTGCCATTGCTCGACATGGAAGAATGTGGGATCGTGAGGGACAATGGGTTTGTCTGGGTCAGGCAGAAGAAGAAGACGACCCACAAATTCGTCAAGATCAACAAGCTCGTGTCGTACGATCCCTTAATCACGGCATTTGTTCTGCCTGGCCGGTTCACGAAGGTGACCGGGGTCAAGAGCAAGGAGTTCCTGCTGTGGCTTTCTATCGTCGATATCTCTCTGGATGCGAGATTATCGGATCAGATTGTCTTCAAGGTTCCTTCTGGGCTCTACAAAACCTTTCATGTTTCAGATCTTCAGGTCGAAGAAGATGACAACAAAGACGACGAGGCTGAGAAACAGGTCGCCGCTCCCGCCGGAGTCTTGCAAGCTTAATATTTCTTCTTCCTCCTTGCTGCTCGTATCTATCTAATTGTTTTTGTATCGCAGCAAAGCAATTGCAATGGCATCCTGTTTCGATTTTTAATTATGTGGCGCTCGCACACACAAACAAATACACTTGCACCCACGTGCTCACAATCACGCACGTGCGGAGTAAAATCATCTATGGAGGTTTTGAAAACCAGATCTGCTCCGAAGATCTGACCAGTTGTCTGTGTGTGTTCGTATTTTTGCGTGTGTGTTCGTGTTTGTGCGTTCGTTTTTTAGCTTGTGCGTCATGTGCGTGTGTTCGTTGTGTGCGTGCCTGTGTGTTCGTATTTTTGTGCGTTGTGTGCCTGTGTGTTCGTGTTTGTGCGTTATGTGCGTTTTTGTGCCTGTGTGTTCGTTGTGCGCCTGTGTGTTCGTATTTTTGTGTGTTGTGTGTGCCTGTGTTTGTATTTTTGTGTGTGTGTGCCTGTGTGTTCGTATTGAGCGTGCGTGCATGTGTTCGTATTGAGCGTGCGTGCATGTGTTCGTGTTGGTTCTTGTTTTTGTGCGTCTTGTTCGTGTTGGTTGGTGTTTTTGTGCGTCTTGTTCGTGTTGGTTCGTGTTTTTGTGCGTCTTGTTCGTGTTGGTTCGTGTTTTTGTGCGTCTTGTTCGTGTTGGTTCGTGTTTTTGTGCGTCTTGTTCGTGTTGGTGCGAGTGTTTGTGTTTGTGTTTGTGCGTGTGTTAGTCAGAGTTTGTGTGCTTGTGTGTGCGGTGTGTCCACGTATTAGTCTGTGCGTGTGTTTGTGGGTGCATTTGTATGCGTGTTTGTGTACACGTGTCTGTGTGTGTACACGTGTTTCTGTGTACACGTGTCTGTGTTTGTGTACACGTGTTTGTATCAGTGTGCACGTGTTTATGGGTCCAAGTGTGCATTTGTCTCCATGTGCTCGTCTGTACATGTGTTTGCGGATGTCTCCATGTGCTATGTGTGTGTGCATGCATGTGAGCATGCACTTGTGCGCATGTCTGTGTATGTGCACACGTTATGTTTGTGTGACTGCATGTGTGTACCATGTATGCATGCCTTTGCGCATGCGTGTGTAGTGAGTTTGTGTGCATGTATGTGTGTACTATTCAACCATGCTTGGTTTTGATTTGTAATAATCCTAACTGAATGGATTTGATTTAGATGTGTGTGTGTGCAATCCTCACAGTAACATATTCAAAAAAAAAAAAAAACATACAATCAGTGCATCAGTGTTATTTAATCCAAAGTATGCTTATTTTTTGAAAATCTTAATTAAAAATAAATATAGGAATCAATCCAGGATGCTCAGTTTAGCCTGAGAGATTTTAAAAACACAAAAAAAAAAAAAAAAAAGACTAAATAAATTAAAAGATATTGCCACGTAAGACACTAGGGCCAGGGGCAATAGCTTGGCCTAAAATCCTCGAGCCAAGCCTTGGCTGATCCATTCCCCTCTTCCACACCCAGACCAGGGCTGGAGCCAACCTGAAAGTGAAATGCAAAGCTCCAAATAAGAGAAGGAACAACTTAGGAACCCCCTTTTCTACGAGTAAAAAAGAAAACAGGAAAGCCTATCCTTAATCCCAACTTCTAAAACTGGCACTAATTAGGGTCACAGTGTGGGTGGTATAGCGAAGGCACAAATTACCTGAACATGACAGCACCAACACAAACAAGAGAAGGAACAATATGAGCAGACGATATCACATCTTCAAAGCCTGCAGAAATGAAAACACCCCTTCACTACTAACTTCAAAAAAAAAAAAAAAAAGTTTAGCAGCAAAGTTCAATTGGGACGTCAGTATAGGCTTAGGCGATATCACAGTTGGGACGTCAGCAAAGTAATGTGGTTTTGTTAGCTTTGGCAAAATCATGCTTGATGAGAAGAGAGAATAAGCCCCAAGAAATATAGGCTTGGATTTCACAATGTGTGCAATTACATTGTGAAACACAACTGGCAAGTGATTTCACAGTATATCTCCAACCACACTCAACAAGATAGCTACTCAAAATTATTTAAATATTAAATTCATTATTTGAACTCTCTATTTTATACCTTACTTTCAGTATTTTAAAAAAAATCAAAAATATATATCGAGAGAGATAGACAGAAAAAAGGATAAAAAAAATTTAGAGAGCTCAAATAGTTCTCTACACTTATTGAGCTATTAGAGTAAACTAGGAAATTGAGTGGAATAGAAAGTGTGTTGGAGAATAATTTTTTGTATTTGACTAGTTAAAATAACTAAAAGTGAAAAAAATAGCGAGTGGATTGGAGATGCTCTTACAAGCGCACATCTGCAAAATGACAATGTGTGCAATTACACAAATACCAACACACCATATCTCATAAAAAAATGCAAAGATATAGAGGAGATTGGGGGGATTGGGAGGATTGGTCGCCATCACCACTGAGATGATTAACTAGTGTAAAAATATATCCTATACATCTACCCTATGATTGATAAGGGGAAATTGGAGAAAGAGTGGAAAAAAAAAAAATCCAAAGATAAAAGAATTTAATGAAAAATAATACTGCAATAATTAATCACCTAAAGAATCATCATTCTCCCTGCATGTATTGCAGGTCATGTCTTGGTACGATGACAAATACTTTAATCTAAGAAGGATAGGTCCTGGATTTGAGAATTATCAGATGCATTCTATCTGATTTTCAAGAGTGAGACTGTGAAGATATGAATATATCTCAGACCACACATTAAGCACTAGCATTGTACACTGGATATCACCTTCATATGTCTAATTTCAACCTGATTTTTCTTGTTGTTTTGAGGGACCAACCCATGTGAAATGAATTCAAAAATGTATGGTTAACATTTCATGTTCGAAGAGGTGTCAACTGGGCTGGGTGGCCCGTGCATGGCCCACAACACAGAACGATTCATCCTAGCTCGAGCGGCCAAGCAAGGAATTTACAAGCATAAAGACCAGAGCATTTATAAATGTGATTATATTATAATATTTATAAGCGTGAGTTGTGGTATAATTACAATTTAGTATTCTAAATTCATCTTGCTAAATTGAGTGGTGTGACAAATGATATGACATCCTTCCAAGCCTCAATGCTTAACAATAAAATCATGATAACTAGAATATCAAGGCAAAAGTTCTATTTGGCAAGCAATATTTAAAATACCATAAAAATAGATTTTGGAGAGTCAGATGATAACAATTTTGAGAAGATTTCAACTACCCAGATGCTACGTGAGCTCATTTATAAATGCTCTCCCACAATAACTACTTCTATTTTCTTCTCTTCATTAATGATCCACAAGGAAAAATTTAAATTTTTAAAATTTTCAAGAAATTTAAAACTACGACCGAGAAAAAAAATAGAAGAAAATTAAACTTATGAGATCAGATTGAGGAAGAAAATTTATATCCAAGGAGTTTTAAAAATTCTGAGGTAGATGAAATTTATTGTTCAATAACAATTCCAAGATCCACTCAAAATAGTTTAGAGTGTCCTCGAAAGCAAGAAGCAACCCACAGGGCCATAGGCCAAATTAGTGTCATGTACAATTTACATGTCTAATCAATTTCCAATAAGTAATGGAAAAATACAACAAACATAAAGTGGAAGAAAATCTATAATCTCATACCTAGGAGTCTTTGGTAGGATACTACATGTTAAAGTGAGTTTTATTTTCATTAGCTATGATGCAAATTCGACATTTTACAAATTATTCAATCATAATAATAAAAGAATTGTGATGAATCAAAATGTAATGTTTACAAAGAAGAAATATGCAATTTTGAGTATTTTATGAATAATTTATATTTCTCTCACCCATTTGAAGATGAGATGACACAGATAGAACAATATTGAGAAGTCCAACAAGATCCGATGACTTGACCTACTTCACCAACATCAACAACCCACAAAGACAAATCAACTCCGCCATCTCTCAGTGGGAGTGAGAGTAAAAGAGTTGTGCAACATATAAGAAGAATACAACGAGACTTTGAAATCTTTGAGTTAACTAAAAGACAAGATAATCTCATATTATTTTGTTGTTTACTAATTGTCTAAGAAGCACGGACACGGACATGGAAATACGACACGGCAGGATACGATGATACGATAAATTCTAAAAAACTAGGATACAGATACGGCTAGGATACGGCATGAAAAAAAAATAAAATTTAAAATAAAAATTATTTTTTTTATAAATATTAGATATTTTATAAAATAAAATAAATTAAATTAAAATATTTTATTATATAAATTAAATATATATTATTTATTTTATAAAATAAAAATATTGTATTTTATTTTATTTTATAAGATAATATTTATAATTATTTTATTTTATAAAATAATATTTTATAATTATATTACATAAAAATAAAAATATTTTATTTTATGCCACATCCCCACACATCACGCCAGCCTCTGCCTCCCCCTCAAATCACGCCCGCCCCTGCCTCTCCCCTCAAATCGCGCCCGCTCCTGCCTCTCCCTCAAATCACGCCCTCCCCCAACCAGTGAATAACGTCGCCCATGCGGCGACGTTGGCCACCCGACATTGTCGGACGTCGGACACTATCATCATGGATACGGTTGTCGACGTAACTATCCTATACGCAACGTGGCGTATCGGATACGAATAGATCGGACACATATATGTGCCGTATTCGTACCGTATCCACATGTCTAGGTGTCGAACACGTGGACACAGCTGTAGAGAGCCGTATCCGTGCTTCCTTACTAATTTTGAACAAGTGAATTATCAAAATATTATAAAAAAAACATGTGAAAGTGATAGAGAGGAAGCATGGCATGACCCATGCATTAGGCAAAGGTAATCATCCGTATAATCTCGTAAATAGTGCATATATATCTTCCTACTCAAAGATAATCATCTCAAAATTTTCATGGTCCAAGTTGAGCCACCATGCTATCCCAGCATAGCATGACCTATACACAAGGCAAAGATAAACATCCTTAAATCACTAGTAAATAATACATATATCTCTTCTGAGTTTTAAAGTATCCAATAAAGATGTATTTTATGACATGTGCTACCATCTTCTTACTAGTCCGACTAAAGCTGATGAAAAAAGAGATAAGAAAGAGAGAGAGAAAGAAAGCATGTGTATATGTTTAAAAAATGATTTTAAAGAGAACTAATATGGTTTGCTTTCATTATCATAGAGCAAAACAATTCTCAAGAAAAATATTGGCCATTATATCATGAGTTACGAATAATTCTCACCAAGTTTATCACCAAAGCAAAGAAAGAGTATGCTACATATCTTTTCTTAGAGATAACATATTCATCATAAAGTATAGGTATTACAACTCTCCTATAGTCAGACTCATTCGTGTTTCTTCTGTTGTAGACTTTGACGCCAACACTCATGTCATATGTAAAGATATCAAACGAGTCAAACTAATTTTTTGTGATCCACGTTGAGCCATCGTGTTAGCCCACCACAACAAGACCCAGGCACTAGGCACGAGTAATCACTCTTATAATCTCTGATGAATAACACATATATCTCTTCTGAGTCTTAAAGTATCCAATAAAGATGCATTTTATAATACATGCAGTCATCTTCTTCCTGCCTAAAAAATAATTCTTAACAAAATATATACACCCAATAAAAAATTTTGGTAAAAGTTGAAAATTGTCTCTCTCATAGGTACATGATCATATTGAATATGACCTGAGAGAATAAAATATGATATTCAATTGATTAACAAATTAGCATTTAATATACTTTTTTTTTTCCAAAAAATATTTAATCACACTCCTACGAAATAGAAATGTCATAACTGTTTCATTCAAATATCAATTTTTTTCTCTCAATTATTTCTATCTATAAAAGAGTACCAACACATTATATAATTAATCCTTGAAGAAACAATGAAGCTAATGTTAAATACATTATCATTTTTTTAGCATCATAACATCACAGAGAAACTAAATGGTATTTTTTTCTTCGTAAAATTTTATAAAAACAAAAAATAATAAAATTTTATATTAAATACTAACAATCATGATCATTCTATAACAACCCCAAATATCTGACAGGATTGATCTCTCCTAGTACTCTCCTAATACGCCAGATAAGAAGCTCTAGTATGCTTTCCTAGTTGAGAGACATGAATTACAAATCAATAGATATCATTTTTCCGATATTATATACTAGAATCTTTAGTTAGTCATATGTGAATTGTGATAGCTGTCCTAATTAAGAGCGTATAACTTCTAGATTAATAGCAGATACATATCTAGAGAGATTCTCATGAGTTGAGAAAAAATATATAATCAATCTCGCTCAATCTATATAAATTTCATATGTCTGGTCTGACACTCATGCATGAATATACTAGAAAAAAATAAAACAATGACACATCATTATTGCTTCAAAAAACAAACATAAAATAAATTATTATGAAAATCTAATATATATATATATATATATATATATATATTGTTTTATTTATTTATTTTTTGTTTTTTTTTAAATACATATAAAGCAATCATCATATAATAAGGATAACATTGATATTGTCATGCCCCTTTGCCCAATCATCAAAATCATCAATCACCATAACATCGGAAAGTCTAGACTCGATAAAAAAAATAAAAAAATAAATAATTATTTGTGGTATGAATGTTTGCTCTTGAATTCATCATCTGAGAATCTAGAGTGAAGTGGTTAGCAAAAATTATGATGAACATAATCATATCTAAACCAGGAGCACTCAGAAAATAAAATCTTGAATAACTAGTACATAATATAAAAAAGCTTAACTTAGGAACTTGTGCGAGGTCATATTTTCTGCCAAACACCACATTTCACCCAAATTATGGTCTAGGAAATTGTGGCAGCACAAAATTCAAAAATGGTACAAATTCACCCACATAAATATCACAGCCAATTCACAAAAAAACTCCTTAGGGTTCCTGCGAATACACACTTCTGCCCCAAAAATCACTCACTAGGGTTCCTCTGATGCCAACTTCGAAATAGGGTTGGGGTTTGGCGCAGAGAAAGAGAAAAAAGGAAACAGAAGCTGAACAAAAATTAAAATTTTATTAAAAGAAAAATAAAATTTCAAAATATAACATAAACTATGTGTGTGTGTGTGTGTGTGTGTGTTGATTTAGGAAATCACAAGTCCAGCACTCCCAATACTGAAAAAGCAAATAAAACTCAACAATTCTTAATATTTTAACATAACGTCCAAATAAAATTTTTATCAATTAATAAAATTTAAAAAAATAAATAAAAATTGAGATTCTTCTTTAAAAATAAATGGTCATGTATATTGATTTAAAAAAAATAATAAAATATCTTAGACAATTAAAATTAATTTAGTTTTTTATTTATTTTTCTCTTTTCGCTGTTTCTGAATACCCAACATGCGGATCATACCAAGCAATACATATAGTTGTGGTTGTATTTTCATGTCTTGAGATTTTCAATGAAATAATACAACTTTCCCTCATCTCTCTCCATCTCTCTCTCTCTCTCTCTCTCTTTCTCCCTTCCAGAAATATCATGTGCCCAAAACCCTAAAAGATCACCAAACATGTTATCACAGCCACATTTTGGTAGATAAAGTGGCATCGGGCTGCATGGTGATCATGATGATTTATGATGTTTTATGCTTGTTTGATATTTTTTATAATTTTTCTTTGCCGTCTGATTTTTATAAAAGGAAAAATATATATATTTGAAATTTGTGTGAAATTAATGGGAATTATTTTATGAAAGTTAAATACAAATATATATTCCACGTGGGTTATGTCGATCATTATCAAGTTTGTGACCCAAAGTTATACTTGTTACCTAGAAAAACAACCACAAGCCAAACAGATAAGCGGATTAATACTTAAAAACATAATTACTAGAACATTTCTAGAAGTCGATTGATCTCAATATATCCACCATATTTGATTCCTACAATACATTCAATAAAAATTGGAACTTGGCTACATTAATGTACTATTTAGAGATATTCTACATATATAATAATATTATTTAGCTATTAACATATTATTAATTTTGAGCAATCACATTTCTCAATATGATATAACTCATTATGTGATTTGGACACAACTGTATAAGTGAATTATTGGAGATATATATCATCTGGCATATCAATTTGCAATGAAAAATTTGAATGATCAAATTTATAATATTATTTATATGCATATATTGGGAGAGCAATATGTCATTTTGCATAATTGCATACTCATGTTCTCAATAAGAAGATATTCAAGTGCTCTCATACTAAGAAGCATGGACACGGACACGGAAACACGATAAATTCTAAAAAACTAGGATACGGATACGACTAAGATACGGCATGATTTTAAAAAAAATTAAAAATAAAAATTTTCTTTATAAATATTAGGTATTTTATAAAATAAAATATTTTATAAAATAAATATATTTTTTTTATTTTATAAAATAAAAATATTGTATTTTTTTTTATTTTATAAAATAATATTTTATAATTATCTTATATTATATAAAAATATATTTTTTTTTATTTTATAAAATAAAAATATTTTACTTTATAAAAATCATGCCCCCCCCCCCCCCCCCCACGGAATTGTGCATGCCATGCGTCCCCACAGATCGCCCCCACCCCCTGCCTCGCCCCCTCAAATCGTGCCCGCCCCCTGTCGCCCCCCCTCAAATCGCACCCACCCCCTGCCTCCCCACATATCGCGCCCTCTGCCTGCGTCGAGTGGCCAAAGTCGCTGCATGGGCGTCTTTGGCCACTGGACATCATCGGACGTCGGTCACTCTCGGCATGGATACGACAGCCCTTAATGTGTATTCTTTTAATGTGTATTCTTTTTTATTGAGCTAGGAGATATGACAGTGTAAATATTATATTTTCATTTAATGTGTATTATTTTTTTACTAAAATTTTATTATAATTTATTTTACTAAACAGCCAGGTTATGATTTTGTTTTGTATCCCTTAATGTCTTTATACAGAGTGAGTAGATCAAATGAATGACATCCTTGTAGATTGAGTGAGACAAATTGAACTTGTTTTTCTTTACCCACAAGAGCCGCTTTTGATACTTTATTACTATTGATCAACTGGTGATAGGCTATGAGCTAGGACATCCTTTAATAGATAGGCTGAAGATTCTAAAACAGAATATCAAATTTATAATTTCTATTTATTATGAGACATAAATTCATTAAGTGTAAATATTTTTCTATATAATACGTCAGCAAGAAGTTAGGAAAAACTTTTCTATTAGATTCACTCAGATATTTGAGGATCCTTTAGAATATCCACGCATAATAATCTAAGATACTTTGTTATTTTTATTGATAACTATTTTCTATATTATATAGTTATTAACATTTAAGAAAACATCTTATGTATTATCTATATTTATGAAATTAAATAATAGAAAAAAAAATTTAATTTGATCATATCATTTGAATGTTGAGAAGTAATTATTTTTTAGAACATATTATCATAACTTTTTTTTATTTCTTTGAGAAACATATGACAATTCAGTAGATATCTTGTGAAAATATTTTTACATAAAATAAAATAGAAAAAAAGAAGAAATAATATCTAGCTGAGATGAGCATGACACTTATGCTACATGAGAATATTATTAGATATTTTTTGAAAAAATCAATATTAATAACTAATTTTCTAATCAACTAGATAGAATCTTCTAATCTCTCATGTTGTAACTCATTTCAATTTTTATCCCCAGGATAAAGATTTTAAAATTCCACTTAATTTTTGAATATGCTTATTTTATTCAGAATTACTCTCCAAACAAAAAGGAGAGAGTAATCCTAAAAGTAAAATCTTTCTAGTGTCTAGATGCTAATCCTCAAAGAGAAGTAACCACCACTCCAGTTCCTACCCACACACTTGTTACTACTAGTATGCCTAATTTTTTTTTTTTTAAATAATGGGATCTCTCGTGGAAATTTAACACACACACACACACACACACACACACATATATATATGACTAACATTTTCTTAGACTAAATTGCTAAGCCACCATGCCCAAGTGTCCAACACACAATGTTTGTTTTCAGCAGAAAATAAAATTGAAGTCGAGGAAGCAAATCGTGATCATAAGTTGTTGTGTGTGCTAAACGCGTACCTGGGATGGCAGGATCCATTTGCCGCCAATCCAGTCCTGGTGTGGGCGCAATTCGGAGTGCACAAATTTCATCTCTTCGCCAGTAGTTCTGAAGTAGACAGTGTATCTAGATTCTGTGAGGACCTTTGCAATGACCCCGGCCCACCAACCATCATTGTAGAACGCATCAACCTCCTCCGTCACCTTGAAACGATCGATCACTATGGTGGCTGGAGGGCAAGGCCTTACGTGCACCGATTCTATCTCCTCGCGTAGAGGGCCACTGTCGTCCTCCGTTCTTAGCCTCTGGTACTCCACAAGGTACCGCTTGTTCCCCATGCATTCGACAACAGCTGCAGAAAACCAGGCACCCTGGAACCCATCCTCCTCGCTGCTCACCTCAATTTCTGCACCAGCAAAAATGGTTCGCTCCACTTCTTCGCTGAGCGACACACCTGCCGAATTAGATATCTTCCGTTTCATTCCTCTATTGGGTTTACCCGCAATAAAAAGTGGGGAATTCTGCATCTAAGAATACATGACTCAGAAAACCCGAAAACATGCAGATGCTGCAAGCCACAGCAACCCGAAAACATGCATCTAAGAATATAGCCAATAAAAATACTCGTACTCAAAAGATAAACATATAGAAAACTATGAAGTGCATAACTCCTCTATAATAAGATAATACCCCATATAGAATAAGATATTATTTTTCAACTAAATCAGCATAAGAGCTACTTGAACAAGACAATTTTTCGACAATTCCTTTGCACAAGCAAGCGCAAGTCAAAGCTTTGCCATGAGCCATAAGAGGAAGCGGAGCTCTCGTCTAAGAGTTAGCTCCCCCACAGCGGAGCACTTCAAGTTAGCAAAGCATTGTAATCAGGATAAAGTATCTAAGTCACTTAAAATCATCAATCTCAAACTGTGTCTGAATACTATGTTGCACGGGCACGGATACGGACACGGAGATACGACACGGCAGGATACGGGAACACGGCAAATTCTAAAAAACTAGGATACGGATACGACTAGGATACGTCATGATAAAAAAAATAAAATTAAAAATAAAAATTATTAATTATAAATATTAGGTATCTTAAAATAATTTAAAATTCTGTATTTTAAAATAATGTAAAAAAAAATTAAACCCTCTAACACCCCCCCCCCCCCCACCACCCTCCCTTTACAATTTCGATTTTCGAACTCTCTCCCCTCCCGATACAGATTCCAAAACCCCCCCTTCCCTTTATAGAATTAGGTTACCTTAGGTATTGTCGGCGCCTCGGCGGTGTGCTCCTCCCCTCCCCGTTTGACGCAATGACAATTGACAAATATTTCTCACAATCGGCTTGTCGGCAACTCACTGTCGGTGGTGTGCTCCTCAATTTGTTGGAGATGTAAGAGTAATAGTTAATATATAGTGTATTTCCGACGCGTTAGAATCGTTAAAACGTGTCAGTTGGTAAACTACGCATCTGTAGGTAAACGACACGTCTGTTGTTAACGATGACTGTTTACGAACAACGCGTCAGATATGTCTCTGACGCATATCCGATACGCCACGTGGCGTATCGTACACGTATCCGACCCGTGTCGCCGTGTCCACGTGTGACGACACGGCAGTTCCTAGGCGTATCCGTGCAACATAGCCTGAATATACTCCTTTAATTGAGAGATACGTAACTCAATATTTTTTATAATCAAAATATCATTTAAATAAATAATCAACAAGATCATTTATCCATCAAGACTCTCTCGAGAGAATTTTAAAAAAAAAATAAATAATACAATTATATAATCCAAATGAAGTGATTACATATGAAAACCTCATAAATCAAATTATTAATGATTG
Source organism: Sapria himalayana (assembly GCA_029783825.1). Lineage (NCBI taxonomy): Eukaryota > Viridiplantae > Streptophyta > Magnoliopsida > Malpighiales > Rafflesiaceae > Sapria > Sapria himalayana. The sequence goes on from JAREIK010000009.1 coordinate 5,170,826, forward strand.
TTTTAGACTATATAGTACCTTTTTATAATTTGTAAATAAAATTTAATAGTTCTACTCTAAGTCCAAATAAACTTGCTCAAAATCATCATGAAGAAATACAATCATCATGCCTAGTTGATCTTATCTTACAATTATGAAATTACAAAAAATATATATATATATATACAAAGTTTGACATAATTCTACATTAAACCAACAAAAGAAAAAAAAATTATCACAATAAATATCTACATGCAACGAACAATTAATTTTTTTGATTGTCGTGATACAAATTCTCAAGTATAGTTAGAATAGAAAGCTAGCATCTCTTTCATCATAGTTTGGCATCATTCTAAATAACACAATAACTCAAAAAGATATTTGAATATCCCAATATCAACAAAAGAAATACTAAGAATTAAAAAAAAAATAGCACCATCATAGCCTAACCATTCAAGAAATTTGGGCATCCAAGTATCATCAAGAGATTTGGCTATCCGAATTCCAACATTGCCTAACCAACCAGGACCAAAGTATGTCAATGCCTATAAAATTGAGTATTGAGTGCGTCTCATTTATCCCTTTCGAAGAGTAATTAGATAATCAAAATCAAAAAACTTAACTAAAAGATTATTTATATCATCTATAGTCTAAGGAGACTCGAAATGCTCTCTCATGGTATAGACTAAATCCTAAATAGTAAACTCTCCTAGTTACTAACTTAATATGAATCAATATTAGTAAATACTTGTTGATTAGTATATCATCATAGGTTGAAGAAGATTTCTCTGTCCGCAAAATTTCACTCTCCAAATTCAACATAATATGATTTTGTACCAGTATATTTAGATATGGCTAATATGTAATTATCTCTACTAAATGATGATCTAAACAAAACTACAAATAAGGGAGAAAAAAATTATGAATCCAAGTTTAACATCTATATTTACTCTTCCTAAGCATGTTCAAAAATAAATCATTAAAAAAATAATAATATTTACAATCAATAAGATACGATCAAAATTTGATAAAGAAATAGTACCTTGTTTGAATAATGAAATTACCAATAAAAATACATCTTAAGGCCGTAGATGCATGCTTTTCCCATATTGAAGAGCAATCGAGAATAAAAAAAGTAAATCAAAAAACTATGGTATACAAGTTAAAAAATATTTCTATATGATTTAAAATCTGAAAGAGTATACGCCTAAAAATAACAGAAGAAGACATCCAAGTAATAAATTACATTATCATTAGAACCATATGTCTCTATGGTATCCAAGAGTAGTATTCAAGTTATCATAATCAAATAGTTATTTTTCCTTTTAGTAATCTCATTCTGTTATAATGTAAAGATGTAAAAAATTTAATGTATAATCTTATGATCCATACAATAAATATGAAATCAATCAAAATATATTTTTAAATATTTTTTTCCAATTAATTTTTTATCTTTTTATTAAAAATCTAAAAAATAATATATATATATATATATATATATAATTTATTTAAAAAACGATATATTCATGTATATCTCCAGCAGTCATCAAAAAAAAAATGATCAAACATCCAAATTAAGAATATAATATCAAATAGGTACTTACTCGGATCAGAGTAACATATAGAATATGTATTCACAATTTTCAAAATAACATGACTACTCTAGGACTGAAATAATCTTAAGACTCAAATGAAATATTTTCAAGTTGGACAATGATAGATGACCAAACTGAGAATATATATGTAAAATATCCTTCAATCAAAGAGAGAACATAAAATCCACTCTCTACCCAATCCCAAAAAAAAATCTCTCAGATTATCTCAATCCGACAAAAAATAATAATAGTTAAAATAAAAACAAAATCATATTAGAATTATCTAAAAATATAACTCATTAAAAATAAATTTTTTAGATAATTGAGATTAAATAAGACAAAAAAAATAAGTAATCAACCTAAATATTATCATATCTAATAACTTTTAAATATTTATTATTAATTAAAAAATATTTTAAGGATAAAAAAATAATATAGTAAATAGAACATGATTATTGATAATATCAATATTAGTTCTTATATCAATAATCCAAAAATCTAAAATTAGTATATAAATAAAACAACCATTAAAACTTAAATAAATAAAATATTTGATATAGTCTTAAATAGTAACTTTTCAAACTATTTTCTTGTAAGTATAAGTATTATAGTAGATAAATTACATGAGAATCCCTGAGTAAATTTTATAGTCAGCTTGTTTTTCTAAATATTATTTAAAGCTTCAATTTTCTTTATGAATATAATATCTGATAAATTTCTTTGATATAATATAATCTCCCATAGTAGAAACACTGAACTAAGATTTTCCTTTGTTTACCTGCATTGCGTTAATCTCTTTAAATATTGTATCATAAAATTATTATTCATCCAAATAAAAATTATAACCAACTAAGAATTTTTGCAAACCCTAATTATTATTTTTTTTTACAAAATTACTACAACCCTAATTAGGATTGCGTTAACCAATGCCTTTATCATCATTCCATAAAATTGAATCATTAGCCATGACAATATTAGTAACATAAATTAGAACAAAGAAGAAATATTCATTATCTATGATGTGAAAATTAACTATAAAATTAGTATCATCCAATTAATTTTTGATGCTCTAAAAATGCAAAATAGTATATGAATCCTAAAAGATGCTTGAGAATGTCGGATTGGTTCACCCACACATAATATGTTCACTAATTAAAATGATAAAGACATTGGTGCTCTTTCTTTCTTCATTAAAATTTCCGAATTTCTATTTAAGCCAGAAGGAGCATTAATATATCCAATAGGAGTTGAGTTTCACATTTGACCAACAATATCATGACAAGCTTAGCCACTAACATTGATCTCAGATAATATAATCAGCAAAAAACATCTATAAATTTGATTTCTAACATTTTCAATCTAAATATTTCATAATTGAGTATAATAAATAATATATAATAAAAATAAAATTAAAATTAAAATATAATAAATATTTTGAAATTATAATAATAAAATAATATATATATCATTTTAATTTAATACATTAAAACGTAATTTTTTATTTGTTTTAATTATATTTTAATATATAATTAATATAAGTTTCATTTCATTTATATATTAGAAATATAATAAATTATTGATTCAAATATATAATTATATATCATTTTTATTTAACAAATTTATTGAATATATAAATAAAAGTAAATTTAATAATATTACATATAACTGATATAAAATTAATTTAATTTAAATATATATTATTATATAGTCAAAAATATCTAAATATATCGAGATATGTCATAATTATATTTGAATATGTCAATCTATTTATTTGTGATATATCACGAATTTATCTATCGATAAATTTTTTTATATCCTAAATATGTCAAGAATATTCAAATATTTTCATCCTTCATATTTTCTACCAATATTTTATATCAAAATATTCATGAACATATCCTAATATATCTACAAGTATCCATAAATTGAGCTACCGATATATCCGTGATTTTTAATATTTTTATCCTTGATAATAATACATACACATGTGTGGGCACATGTGTGAGCGGAGGTGCACAACTATAACAACACAAATGCACATGCCTGGTGTAAGCATGCATATAAAAGATGCAAGTAGGTGCAACAATGGGGTGTGAGTGTGTGCAGTGAACCAAACACAAAGTGTACAGCAGCAGCATGCGTGTGGGGGAAACAGAGGTAACCATGGTGGCAAACTGAATGCAGCGAAACAATGGCAACCACAGGGCAGTGTACAACAGCATATGCACAGTCGTGTGCAACAGATTTTTTATGGTGGGAAGTCACAGTACAGAATGTGCCGTGTGTAAGTAATATAGTGCATGTGTAAAGTGTGTCACAAGTGACGAGACACTGACCCCCTGTTTGTGACAAATGAGTGTGTAGCAAGTGTAAGAGCAATATAATAGTGCAAATATATTTTAATTCAAAAATAGAAAAAAAAAATAGTTTGGTGCGTGCGAGGCAAGAGAGCTTAAATACAATACATACAAAACACACATTTTACTTCACGGCATGTTATTGAGGAAAACTAACCGGCTACCAGGGCCCGTCAGAGATCCTCCCAAAGTTGTATCATCACGACATTTGCAATAGAAGAATACGTAAAATACATCTTAATAACAACAGATATTCATGACTTGTCTTCTCACTTCAAATTCTTAGTTTGGTGACCTAGCTATCAACAATCACATTATAATTAATTATTTTTTATTTTTTTTTAATATTTTATGAACATCATTTGGCCAAATAATAAATTATATGAAATATTATGTGGTGAAAATATTATTTTATATAATAAATTATATAAAATAGCCTCATTTATATCATTTATTTTCAAAATACCTTAATTCTTGCATTATATTTTATCTTACTAATGTTTTTTGCAAGATCAAATTACTTAAAGAAAATTCCATTCGAAATTAAGTAAGATGATTTATATATTTTCTCTTCTACATTTAGATATTTTACTTAGTATCTGAGTATCATTAATTTACTACTTTTTAATTCACAACATTTTTATCTTTTTTTGTCTAAATTGAAAACATTATGCTGGAGTGTGAGATTTGTTAGTTAGAAAAAAATGTCACAATTTTCTATCATGCGAGCCAAATTTATGCGAAAAAAGTCATCTGATCTGGTTTACTCAGAAATATAAAGAGTGACAAAATTGAGACTCGAGATAGATTAAGAGTTACCTTAATCTATCTCGAGACTCAATTTTAAAGATAAGTCTCAAATTTGAGATATATCAAGCACAATTTCTCCTAATTTTGGGGATAAGACTATTGAAATATTAATATTTCCTATAATTCATGCAAAAGTGAGTCTTGTGCACGAGGTACATTCTCCATCTCCAATGAAATCAACAAAAAATAATGCAAATATTACATTTAGTACAATTACTTTTATGACCACTTTTCCAAAGATGAAATACAAGTGACAAAAAAGTGATTGATAATCCTCAATTAAAGAAAGCAATTAAAATAAAACAGGAGCAATCACTTCTTTTGTAATTGTATTTGCTGTATATATAATTTATTTTAATAATCTGTTTGTATAATCAAATATTTCTATTTTAATATTTTCATATAAATACAGGAAATAAAATATTAAGAAACTGAAAATATAATAGTAACACAATAACGAAAGACTTCTGTCCGATCAACCGGCCGAAAAAAATTTTAAAGCAGAGCCTGACCCGTCGGATGATCCGACCCGTTTCGGTTAATTAAACTGAGAAAATTTTAATATAAAATATTTTATTTTTTATTTTTTGGATTACTATTTTTCGTGATCTGAAATTGTTCATCTTCTCTCTCTCTCTCTCTCTGCACAATTTTTAACAGTCTTTAACTAATTATTTAAAAAATTATTTTATCTTCAAAATAAAATAACTTTACAATACGCAAGAAATTCATTTTTAATATATTTTTCTATATTCCAATCTAAAAAATATAATATAAACATGCTTTATAATTTCGTGTGTATAATTATTTATATCAATTTCAATACTAATTAATCGATTTCATCAATTGTGAAACATATATAATCAACTTAATAAAACAATAACACAGAGTCACTGCTAACTTTTATTTTTAATGTTTGATCAATATTCAATGAAACAAGAAAATTTAAAATTGATCTACCAAATCATTAAATAACTTTTTTATTTTAATCTAATATTGTCGTCATATAATTTACATAAGTTTTTAAGCGTATAATCTAGGCTAAGTATATTCAATAGTTATTAAAAATATATATAATTGGCATAAATTTACTTAGAATTTTATATAATCATAGACTATATTACATTTAGTATCAATATAAAAATTTGATAACTATTAATATTAGTATAAAATTATTATTTTTATAAAGTCGATAAATTTTATTTTTTTTTTAATAAATATTTGAATTAATCAAAATTTACTATTAAAAGATATTAGCTAGAGTAAAATTACTTAATGTAACAACAAACTAGGATACAAATTTAAAATAAAATAACAATTTTAAGACTTGGCTGAGTTTTAAATTAACAAAACTCTCGCATTTTTATTAATCCCACATTTAATATCAGAAAAGCTCTCAGAGATCTACTTAAAAATAGCTCACATGAAAGAAGAAAAAACTCAAATGGCACAATTAAGCTGAATCAACTGCGTCCCACGAAGAACAGGAGAACAAAATTAGTACAGAAGAACAAATGAAAAAAAAAAAATCTACCTCTCTGACCTTGCCTGCATCTTCTACCTTCTCTGGCTGTACTTTTTCCTCTTCCAATGGTGGTTTCCATTTTCCATCAACCCATTTTCTATGCAACCTCATGTCCTCCTCCCCAAACACAATCTGCTCCTTCGTGCTCCTAAAAAACACCGCAAACTTCCCATCTCCACATTCTTCCGTTATCACCCCTTCCCACCAACCGTCCTTATAATATGCATCCACCTCATCGCTGAACTTAAAAACCCTGCGTTTCTCTCTTGGCGCAACCGGCCGCAACTGAAAAACATCCAAGACCTCCTTCAAGGGTTTCTTCCCGGATTCATCTTTAAATAGTTTATCATACTGAACTAAATACTTATTCGGGGTTTTGAAAGACACACAGCGGATGACGGTGCCGGTGTACCACGAACCCCAAAACCCATCATCGTACAGACTAACCTCCACCATGGTGCCCGATTTGAATGGCGAGTTCTGGAGAGTGTCGGAGTTCTTCTTGGCCATTCTCAGTGACTATAAAGGCTCTAAAATTAAAGGGAAGGGGAGGGCAGCGATCGGGTTCTTGACATAGAAAACTAGGGTACGCACTACGATGTCCAAGGAAACTTTAAAATATGTTCTATAAAGTCAAAATTTTGTAATCCTTCTACAACAAATTATCAAGAGAGAATTGTGTTCTGGCTACTCTCACCTATAGAATGCAACGGTCGGATTCGAACCCGAGTCTCTCCTCCACTGCCAAAAACAAGACCCAATTTTCAGCCACAAAGCAGACATGACATAAAATACAACCCGAAACCCCTAAACCTAGAAACAATATAAATGACAAATATACCCCTCTCATAGGGAGCTTAGCTGGTGAATACTATTAGCAATGACCATGAGGTCACGCGTTCGTCTTACAGGTGAGGGGGTACTATGGATATTCATTACCTGCTCGGGGGCCCAAGTAGATGTAAGGGTCCATGTAAGTGGGCCCTGAAGCCCTTGGTGTTCATATATATATATATGTGTGTGTGTGTGTGTGTGTGACAAATATAAATTTACATAAATATATTTTAATATATAAATATAAATTTATATAGATATAAAAATAATATATATATGTGTGTGTATGTGTGTAAGTATGTTTGTGTGTGTGTGTAAGTATGTGTGTGTGTGTGTGTAAGTATGTGTGTGTGTAAGTATGTGTGTGTGTATAAGTATGTATGTGTGTGTGTATAATAGTATGTATGTGTGTGTGTGTGTGTGTATAATAGTATGTATGTGTGTGTTTGTTTATGTATGTATGTGTGTGTGTTTATTGATTTATATATATGCTTATATATTTACATATATACTTATATATGTGTTTCAAATTATATTTATATATGTATATAAATATTATGATTTTCTGTTCATATGATAATAACCTTGTGACTAAGTGGTTGGGTCTAATTTTTGCAGTTGGAGTAGACACGAGTTTGAATCCCACCAATGCCCCTTCTACAATAATATTTGGTTTGTCAATTTCCAATAAAAATTTTTAAATTAATTAAATATGCATTTTTTTTTCAAATTTTGGAGGACAAAATTAGGTTGATAAATTTCAGTATGCCAAAACTTAATTATTTCAGAATTTGACAAATTTTTTCTTTATTATAAAAACTTTGATACACCAAAAATTAAATATTTTATGTTCGATGCATCAAAATGCAAATATAAAAATATTTAGTAAATAGATCCTATGATATAAAAATATTTTGTTTGTGACAAGTGGGCGGAGCAGCCTTGGCACGGCAAGAGGCACGACCCGACTGAGCCGTGGCTAGCCCGGCACGGCACCAGGTCATGCCACAAGGCACGACAAGTGACATGAAGCAGGGGTCCCATGACCCGGGACCCCGGACAGGGCATTGGGCTCGACCGTGCCCACCCCGCCCAGTCTTTTTAAAATAAAATATTATTAAAAAAAACTCACCCTGCCCACCAAGTACAGATGGCAAGCTTTTTTAATTTTACCGCCACGTGATTGGCTGAACGCGTCTGCGTGGCACGCAGCCCAATGTAGCACGCATCCCAATTGCAGCGTGTGCACAAATTCCCTCATGCTGAAGCTGAGTCACTCTCCCAGTTCATCTTTGTCGGGCACGCAGCCCATCTCCTCCATGTGCAGCAGAAGCAAGTTTAGAACGAGCGCACATTCCACGTGAGAGGCCACGGCGTCTCCAACAACAAAGCTGCAAACCTGATTTCTTACTTCAATCCAGCTCCTCCCAGCCTCCTTCTTGCTCCCTGCCCTTCTCATCAGCTTCCTCGTCGTGGCAAACTCCCCCCAGTTGGATTCAGCCGCGTGAATGCTAGCCAGCACCACATAGGCCTCGGTTAGACTTGGTCTCAGACCCAGAACCCTCGCAGCAGCAAATCTGCCCAGATCTGGGACGCAGTGGGCTCTACAAGCAGCAAGAAGCGCGCCCCAGACGGACTCATCGGGCTCAAACGGCATGCTCTGGATTAGCCGATGAGCCTCCTCGACTCTCCCAGCCCTGCCCAACAAGTCCACCACGCAGCCATAAACACCCTGGTCGGGCATGATTTTGTAATGCTGAACCATCAGGTTGAAGCAGTCGAGCCCTCTGCGGACCATCCCAGCGTGGCTACAAGCACCCAGGGCAGCCATGAAGGCTACCCGATCAGGCTCGATGCCAGAATTAACCATCTTCTCAAATAAGCCGGCGGCCTCTTCTCCACGTCCGTGCGCACCATACCCAACCAACATTGAGGTCCACGAGACTAAGTCTCTGTTTGGCATCTGCGTAAAAATTTGATGGGCATCAGTTATGTTGCCACATCTGGCATACATATCAACCAAGGCATTATCCAGCGCCAAGTTTCCAGTATGGCCCCTGCGAATGATAATTCCTCCATGAACCTGTTGGCCACAAGTTAGGGCTGCAAGATTTGCGCAGGCAGCTACGATGCTGGTGAGAGTGAAGCAGTTGGGAGAGACGCCCTGGCGCTCCATTTCAAGGAACAGGAGGAGGGATTGCTGCGCGTCTGGTCTTTCATGGCCTGCAATTAAGGTGTTCCACGTGATCAAATCTTTCTGGTTCATTTCAGAGAAATACTGCACAGCTCTGGGTGTGTGACCACACCTACAATACATGTCGATGATAGAATTATTTACAGGGAGATTGGATGCAAACCCATGTTTAACAATCGAAGAATGCAGCTGTCTGCCATAGCTCTCTGCTCCGATTGAAGCACAAGCTCTAACAGAGATTGAAAAGATATGCGGGCTCACACATTCTTTTTCTTCCTCCTGATTCACCAAAAAAATAAAAAGGAAATTGCGACTGTTATGCTTTGTGCCTTGTCGTAGCATTTTTAGCTGTTGTTTAATTTAGCATTGAGCTCTTAGACCATCAAAATTTTGAAAAATGTCCCAACTCAAATGGGCTCTCTAAAATCTCATCATTCCTCCTGAGCTAAAGTTCATAACTTCTAGTTATCCCTAAATTTTTTGTCATCATGATACCATCTCAAGCCTTAATCTCACCATATGAATTGTTCTTCATAAGTATTTTGTGCGAGATTCATAAATTGTGATTTCTTTTTTGGGAAAAAAAAAAAAATGAGTGGAATAATGGGAGTCTTGATGTAATGACAAGAATCTTCGTCTAAGGATGGTAGATACAATATCTCTAATTTTTGAGAACAAGATGATCATGATATTAATATCTCCTAGACCTCAAGCTTAAGGAAGTCTTGTGCACTAAGCACAACCTTAGCTGTCATGTCCTGATGTGATGGCAAGTACTTACATCCAAGAGCAATAAGTCACAAATTCGAGACTCATCGAACACATCTTTAATTTTCAAAAAATAAGACTACCAAGATATTAACTCCTCTCAAGCCTCACCCTGGGGAGGAATCTTATGTTAGATGAGTCACGAACATCTTTGATTTTTAAGAATAGACAATCAATAAATTAGCTCATCTCAAAACCTCGCACTGGGCAAGAGTCTTATGTCATGTCTTGGTGTAATAACAAGTACTTTCATCCAAGAACAATTAATCATGAGTTTGAGACTCATCAAATATAACATATTTGATTTTTGAGAATAATTCCTCACCCTGGGCAGGAATCTTATATCATGACTTGGTGTGATGAAAAGTATTTTTGTCGAAGAGCAATAGGTCACGAGTTCGAGACTCATCTAACATAACATCTTTGATTTTTAAGAATAGACAGTCAATAAATTAGCTCCTCTCAAAACCTCGCACTGGGCAGGAGTCTCATGTCATGTCTTGATATGATGACAAGTACTTTCATCCAAGAACAATAAGTCATGAGTCTGAGACTCATCAAATATAACATATTTAATTTTTAAGAATAAAAACTATCAATTTATTAACTCCTCTCAAACCTCACACTAAGCAAGGAATCTTATATCATGACTTGGTGTGATGAAAAGTACTTTTGTCGAAGAGCAATAGGTCATGAGTTCGAGACTCATCTAACATAACATCTTTGATTTTTAAGAATAGATAGTCAATAAATTAGCTCCTCTCAAAACCTCGCACTGGGCAGGAGTCTCATGTCATGTCTTGGTATGATGACAAGTACTTTCATCCAAGAACAATAAGTCATGAGTCTGAGACTCATCAAATATAACATATTTAATTTTTAAGAATAAAAACCATCAAGATATTAACTCCTCTCAAACCTCACACTGGGTAGGTATCTTATATCATGACTTGGTGTGATGAAAAGTACTTTTGTCGAAGAGCAATAGGTCACAAATTCGAGACTCATCTAACATAACATCTAACATAAATTAGCTCCTCTCAAAACCTCGCACTAGGCAGAAGTCTCATACCATGTCTTGGTATGATAACAAATACTTTCATCCAAGAACAATAAGTCATGAGTTTGAGACTCATCAAATATAACATATTAAATTTTTATAAATAAAAACTATCAAGATATTAACTCCTCTCAAACCTCACACTGGGCAAGTATCTTATATCATGACTTGGTGTGATGAAAAGTACTTTTGTCGAAGAGTAATAGATCACGAGTTCGAGACTCATCTAACATAAATTAGCTCCTCTCAAAACCTCACACTGGGCAGGAGTCTCATATCATGTCTTGGTATGATAACAAATACTTTCACCCGAGAATAATAAGTCATGAGTTTGAGACTCATCAAATATAACATATTCGATTTTTGAGAATAAAAACTATCAAGATATTAACCCCGCTCAAACCCTGGGGTGGACAGGAATCTTATGTCATGACTTTGTGCAATGACAAGTACATTTTCATCCAAGAGCAATAGGTCATGAGCTCGAGGCTCATCAAACACATCATCTTTGATTTTTAGGAATAAGATTATCACGATATTAACTCCTCTCAAACCTCGCGCCGAGCATGAGTCCTATGCTGTGTCTTGGTGCGATGACAAGTATTTTCATACAAGAGCAATGGGGCAGGAGTTCGAGACTTATCAAATACAATATCTTTGATTTACAAGAATAAGACTGTTGAGATATTAACTCCTCTCAGACCTCGCTCTGAGCAGGAGTTTTATGCACTATGTATGACCTTTTGGTTTTTTGAAGTGCAGAAGTAATGTTTATTATGTAATAAAAAGTGAAATATCATAAAAATCAAGTACAATGTTACTTATCTAGCATTGAACTCTTGTACGAGCTTGCCACGTGGGTTTTGAGTAAGCTCGTGCCAATTGAAAATAGGAACAAAAACAGAAACTAGAAGTTACAAAATTAAAAGTTACAGCATTCAGTTTCAAGAAAAGAAAACTTAAGAGGAGTTGGGAAGTGAATCAAATTTTGGGCGGAGTTTTTTTGAGCACATTATCCAGATTATTACACAAGAAGTGATCGCTAAAATGTTATCTTTGAAAGGGGGGAGGGGGATGGGATCCCTTAGAATGTAGAGAAGTTCATTCACATACCAGCAGCATTTGCTCAAACACATGGAGCGCACGGTAGCCAAGACCAGCATGCGTGAAACCAGTTATCAGAGTAGTCCATGAAACGACATTCTTCTCTTCGATGCTACAAAAAACCATGCATGCGCCACGCATATCTGCGCACGCAGCATACATATCCACTAGCCCATTGCCCACGTAGATGAACGCCTTCATTCCCGACTTAACAGCCAGCCCATGGACCAGAGCTCCACTCTGGCTGTCCTTCATCCCTTTACAAGCCTTCAGCACGCCAGACAAGGAAAATGCATTAGGCTTCACTTTGCTCTTCGCCATGTCGCAGAATATACACCATGCGCAGAAGTATTCATTGCAGAACGTGTACCCAGAAATCATGGCGGTCCAAGTAACAACGTCTCTTACAATCATTTCGTCGAACAGCTTGCGCGCTTCTCTCGACGAGCCTCTCTCGAAGTATGACTTTATCAGATTTGTGGCAAGGACGGAAGGTCGCTTTGGCGAGGACGGGGCGTGCGATCGAGTAGGGATGTCGTGGATCCCTTGAAGACAATTTCGAATTAAAGATGTGAAGGAATGCAGGTGCGTGGAAACAGATGAGTTTTTCATGCTCGTGGTTGCAGGCTGTTTCTTGTTGGAGTATTTAAATCATCATAATCAATTACAATTAAATCTACATAAATTAATATTATATTGAAACTGTGGATTTTATTATATACATAAATATTAATTAATTGATATATTAATATTTATTAATTTAAAAATTATATTTAGAATTCAATAGATTTTGATTAAATGAGTTTTTTTTTAAAAAAATTACGAGTTAATTTATGTATCATATTTATAGAATTAATATAACAAATAAATTAATTTTATTATTTATTATTAATAACTTACATTTAATTATTAAGAAAAAATAAAAATTGTTTATTTAATAAATGATAAATAAAAATTACTTATCAGCTGGACTTAAAGAAATAATGAACATTAAAAATTTTTAAAAACAATTAATTTATGATATACCTTAAATCATATATTTACATAAGAAATTTTATAAAAATATATTATCCAATTTAAATTATTAATTTTTCAACTATAAAAAATTGAGGTAAAGAAAAATAATATTTTAAAAAATTTGTTAATATACCAATTTAATTATTTAATATTTGAAGCATTTTTCAGTCCAAATAATAAATAATTTAATTCTATAATTTATATACAAGCATAAAGCTGCTAATTACTAAAACAACCTACTTTTCAAAAACACTAAATAAATTTATTTCAAATATTTTATTCTTTAATTCTTTTGGAAGACTTTTTTGAATTATTAGAAAGAATGTATATATCTAAAATGTGTGAATGCATATATATATATATACACACACACACACACACATGTGTGTGTGTTAGTGTGTGTGTGTGTGTGTTAGTGTGTGTGTGTGTGTGTGCATATATATATTGATTTTGTCAATACATGTATGCATATACATACATGTAATACAAGGCAAGCACACAAACACACGCATATAGATACGCACATACAAGCTCAAATATGAGAAAAAAGGAGAAACAGGCAAGCCAAAGGAAAGCAAAAATGAACACTACGACCTCACTTCATATTGTCCAGCTCTAGTTAGGGCTCGAAACCCCTTATAGAGATGGTTAGAGGCAATCTTTCCATCTAATTTATCTATTTTTAGGCCAGAAAGTGCGACACCTTGAATCTTGAAGCCCAGTTGGAACACAGGAAACACGCGGAGCTGGTCCATGCCGGCCTGCAAAACCAGTTTTCCCGAGAGGGCAGGAGCCCTGTCTTTGGGGATGCGGTCAATAGACCAAGTGCATCTCTGCAGACGAGAACATAATAGAACCAATCAGGGCTTCTTCTTCCAATCACAGCATCTCGAGCTTAAGAGTACCTTGTCGGAGAGGAGGCACACGGATCCATGGTTTGACGTCAAATCGGCTGAAAGAACGGGAGGAGGCAGCTGAAACTGAACACTTATGGAGTCGATCACCTTTCCCGGGTCATTTCGTATCCCAACCAAAACGCTGACACGGCATAACCCTCCTCCTTCGGAGATGATCTGAGGCTTCACATAAATTGGGGTCACTTTCAAGTTCCTGACCCTAAATGGAAGTGATTGTTAAACAAGATATGAGCAGCAAGAACAGAGAAAAAAAATTGAAATTATTAATTTATATATCTAGAGATTGGGCTAGTAGGAGCATCTCCAACACACCCTCTATTTTTCACTTTTAGCTATTTTAGCTAGCCAAACACAAAAAATTCTTCTAACTCACTCTTTATTTTTCATTTTTAACTATTTTAGCTCGCCAAACACAAAAAATTCTTCTAAGTTACTCTTTATTTTTTACTTTTAGTTATTTTAGCTAGCCAAACACAAAAAATTTATCTCCAACTCACTCTCTATTTTTCACTTTTGGCTATATTAGCTAGACAAACACAAAAAATTCCTCTCCAACTCACTCTCTATTTTACACTTTTAGCTATTTTAACTAGCCAAATATAATAAATTCCTCTCCAATCCACTCTCTATCCTATTCTCTATTTCCTAGTTTACTCAGATAACTCAACAAATGTGGAGAGGCATTTGAGCTCTCTAAATTTTTTCTCTTCTGTTTTTCTCTCTATCTCTCTCTATATACATGTTTGATTTTTTAAAAAATATTAGTAGTTACGTGTAAAATAAAGAGTGTGGTTGGAGTTTATTCAGAAAAATTACTATCTAAAATAATGAATTTAATATTTAAATATAATTTGAATAGCTATTTTGTTAAGTATGGTTGGAGGTGCTCTAAGTTTTAGTTTCAGTACTTTTTGTAATTTATGGATACAATTATCAAAATATTAACTTATCTCTCACACAATGGTAAGCACAAGCCTTGTGTTATATATCAATTATTTGTTATGAAGTAATGCCTCTTGCCACAATAGAAGGTGTCTTTGTTCAATGACATTTTAATTTTAAGTTTGACACTTATCAGATATAACTTTTCTAATTTTCAAGAATATTACTATCGAGATTGAATTAATAAATTTTAGGTTTAAGACTCATCACATATAGACTTTTTGATTTTTTTTAGGGGTAAAATTGTCAAAATATTAATTTCTCTCACACAGAATGTTAAACACAAGCCTTGTTTATTGGGTATATATAGCCTTTATTAATCTATATATCTAACATTTGTTATGAAGTCGTGTCTCTTGGCACAATAGCAAGTCTTCGTCCAATGGCATTAAGTTTTGGTCACCAAATACAACATTTCTAATTTTCAAAAATAAGATTATCAAAATATTAATTAATAAAAATTTATAATATGATTATTTTCTCTAATTACTTTTCTCGTGATTAATTAACAAATATTTATAAAATTTTATTTTGATTGCTAAATCTCTAAAATTTAGATCTCGACCTAGCTAGTATATTGTTATATGCATGTGCTTCATTGAATTCAAGTGCACTATATATATAATGATAAATGTTTAAAAAATTATTCAATTTAAACAAATTTAATAAATATTTATTAGTCATAAGATATGTATTTTTAAATAACAATTTTAATAAAATTATCACGTACTGTATAAAATATCATTAAAACTATATAATAATAATAATAAACTAATGATCACTCATTTAAATTTATATAAATAATATTTTTATCATCATTCATATAACTTTCACATCTTTCAATATTTGATGATGGGAAATATAGTTTTGGAGCTTAAATTTACACCTCTTGGTATTGGTACTATATTTGAGATTGTTCTATCTCTATTATCAAATATAGTTGCCCCAACTCTAGCAGCTCTACCAATATTTATTATTATTAAATGTCAGATTCATCATCATCAATCAAATCTTATCTTAACTACTTTGAGTCGATTGTATGTAACTTATTTTTTTGATTAACTCTATTATAAATTATGCTTATTTTTAACTTTGTTCAATCTTTATTTATAATTTTTTATCTAATTACTTTTACGTCTACCTTTAGTTTACAATCAAATATCATATTATTATATTTAAATTCAAAATAATATTTTAAAGCTTCATTATGATCAATATTTTCTTTTATTTTTTCTATCAGTCATTCATTAATTTGGTTATAACTCAAACCCTTGCACAATTAACAAATTGCATATAGAAGTCAACTTTTCTAGCAAAAAAAAAAAAAAAAAAGGTCTAACTGACAAATACCTTCAATACTCACTATGCATATCACTAGTCACATACCAAACTTCATACTTTATTACACCCTCATTATTAAATTAAATTACAAAAAAAAAAAAAAATTAGTTGATGCATCTTGAATGCTCCTCGATACATCTTATCTCATCACATATCTTTTTAAATCATCTATTCTAGAGAAATTACTTAGTTTGTCTCCTATAACATGCAAAATTATTTAATTTGTCGAAATTATAGGATGATACAGAAGACTTTGAAGTGTGTATTTCATAATTATTTTAATATTTAAAAAAGATATCAATATTTTTCTTTAGAATCTAATAGAAAATGAATAAGTATTAACATTAACTTTTTTGAGTAATATTTATTTTTTTAGTAAATATAGAAGAATAAAAATCAAGAAAATATATCTAAATCTATAATTTTTCCTTGACATTAACATTAACTATTTGAATTTTATCATATTAATATAATTTATATATTGAGCATGGATTTTGTTTAGTGATCTCGGCCTCTTGCAGTTAGCCAAGAATTCAAACTCTAATTTGTGCACCAACTTGTACTGGGAGGAGGTTTATAGTAGAACTCTATTTTTCATGATGCAAAACTATTTTCCTAAAATAATAGGAGACATATAGTTATTTCAAGATACAATATAGAGATAAAGTTCAGAATAATAATGATAGTCGCCTATAAGAAATTATGGATCAGGCACCAACTTGAGAAGAATGGAGATACCTACTTTCTTATCTCAATTTGATGAAGTACATAAAAATAAATTATTTCTTTCTTATAAAAAAAATTCATAATGAAACTATTATTATAACTTATATTTTTATAATAGATTACCAAGATATATTTTCACCATGTTCTTGATGAGACTTCAATTTATTTTTCTTTCTTTTAAGCTCAATATTTTTTATCTTTACGGATCATCTTGAGGCAATAAGTTATATTTGACAACAAAAATTTCTTTATCGTCTCTTTGAAATTCACTTTTGCATTTTAGATAAGAACAGCTAACATGTAAGCTACCTAATTCAATTAGCAATTATTTAAAGGCCTCACTGATACATCCATCATTTTTACTTTAATTTTTCTATAAAATGTATCACTAGAGATTTTTCTATAATGTTCCTACATCTCTTTACAAGATATTAACTTATTTAATAGGCAACTATCCATAAAAGATATTATATATTTCACTAACTTTAATAAGATTTATGATGTTGCTTAGTAACCATTCCAAAAAAAATTATGATTGATTGTAGACAAGTAATAATTATGCATGCTAGTAAAAATAAAAGAATAATTAACTTAAAAGTATGCTTCATAGTGACATATCAACATAGCTTTCTCCTTTCTCATCCAACAAATGATGGGAAAGTTACAAAAAACCTTATATTAACAAAAGGAAGCAACAAGAGGTGAGAGCTTATCTAGACGAATGTTTTGTAAAGTTATTTGTATTTGGAGATCATAATTCACAAATAAGTTTCTTATTTTTCCCATTTTTTACAAAAAATTTAGATGATGAATTGCTATTCTACCAAACTATGAAAACATTATTCTTAATAAACATGCCAAGTGATTAAAAATACTTCATGAGTTGGGTGATTCTCAACTCATCACCTTCCACAATTAAAATATTATTCATGTAAACAATCAACAAAATGATTCGATCATCAAACCTTTTCTGAAAGAACAAAAAAAAATCAAACACATAATTATGCAACTCTAATGAGATAACTGCAAGTAAAAACTTCGCAAACAAGACTATTCATAACTACTTTAGGCAATAAAATATCTTTCATAATTTAAAAATGAAACATGGCTATACTACCCAAAATTCAAGTGATTTCTTAACATATATCTCCACGAGATTATCATGAAAAAAATTTATTCTTTATTTCTGACTATATATCCTCTAATTGTGAGATACTACCAGCAAAAAAAAGAATACACATTCAGATCATCTTGATCAGTAAAGAGTAAGAGTCATGAAAATCCATACTAAATATTTAAGTGTATCTCCTTGCTAGAAATCTCATTTTAAGACAATCTACCTTCCCATCCAAATCTTTATTCATAGTGAATCACTTACTTACAACAAAAACAAACTTTCTAGAAAGTCATGTCGCTAGTTACCAAATCTCATTTAAATAGAAAATATGCATCTCTTTCATCATATTCTAACCTCATCATGGACTGAGTTAATACTTTAAAAGAAGACTTTGATACTCTAATATTATCAATAAAAATAAAATATAAAATATATAAATAAAGAAATAAATAAATAAAGTATATAAGAAATACCTATGAAATCAAATATTAAGTATAACTCATTTGTTCCATCAATAGAGTGATCAAATAGTCAAGACTCTTAAGTACTAGATGATCAAGTCTACTAGTTGCTGACTCGGTATGAGTTTGTACTGAGTCTGAATTAGATCTCCATACTCGAAAAACTTCATTCTTACAAGACTCTGAGGATAATATTATACTAAATACTAACATATTCAGATATAACCAAAGAATAGCTCTATTTACTAATTAGTGATCAAGGTAAGGCTAGATATAAAATGAGAAATGATAATAGACCCAAGTGAAATATTTAAATTCACATTCTTCAAATGCTCATTTAAAAATAAGTTATAATATAAAAAAATATATAACATCTATACTAATTAAAATCATAATAATCTCTTGTGAGAAATATTTAAACTATCTTTGAGCACTAAAATATTCAAAAAAAAAAAAACATATCTCAATGCTCTTAAGGCTAATTTATCCCATACTGTAGAGTGATCGAGGACAACAAGTATATCAAATAATTCTAAAAGCAAATTAAATAACTTATCTCTGAGATGTAGAATCTAAAAGAGTAAATCATAAAAAAAATTAAAATGAAGATCTATTTGATAAGATAGATTGTTATTAAAACAACTACTCTCGAAAATTATTTTAGAATACTCTTTAAAATTATGAGTGTGTGTGTTATTTTAATCAAATATCTATTTTTTATTTCAGTAATTTTATTTTGTTGAAATGTACTATCATATGAAATCTAGATGATAATCTCGTGATCCATACAATATATATTAAATCATTCTAATATAAATTCTAATAAATTATTACTTTTTAGTTTTTTAATTATTTTAATGAATTAAAATTATATCATTTTGTAAATATTTTAAAAAATATTAAAAATCTATGATTAATTATAAAATAGATATATTCAGATATATCTCATTAAATCATCAACAAAAATAATTATATATCTAAATTTCTCTCTTGTTATAACTCTATTAAGTCTCCATACATCTGATCTGAGTATATCAAACTAGCATGTAAGATATAATATTTTGGTAAGCATTCATAGCAGATGATGTCTCATACTCTAAATCAAAATAATCTTAAGACTTAAGTAAAGTATTATAAACCTAATCAATAATGAATAACCAAATTGAGAATGCATAAGTAATAAGTTTAAAATATTCAAACATCTAAAGATAAATTTTATCACTGAAGAGAAAACATACAATCTGACATGCTAAATCTCAAATAAAGTCTTCCTTCAAGTTTCACAATTCTATAAATAAACATCAATACAAATAAATATAAAATTAGAGTTGAATTATCTAAAAAAATAACTTACAAAAAATAAACTAACAAAAAAATCAATAATAAGCATGCCATGATTATGAGGATTTTCCATTTGTTATAGTATATCAATAATATATATAACAGACTAACAAGTTTCAAACCGAATATAATCAAATCAAAAAACTTTTGAGTATTTTCCATTTTCCATAGTAAGTTCTCAAAACAAAAACAAACTTGTAAATATAATATGATTATCAATGTTGTAAAGATTTATTTGTGTCAATAATCTAAAAATTTGAAATGAAAATAAAAATAAAATAACTAGTAATACCTAAAATAAAATAATATATTTTTACTCTGAAAAAGAGTTTTGTATATTCCTTTATAGTAAGTATTATGGTGAATGAATTATCTAAGGACCATTAGAGAGCTCCAGTCATCACTCGGACTCTCACAATTATATAAAGCTCAGTATCCTCTCGGAAAAAAATATCCAACATATGTTTCTCGTGTGACTTATCCTTTTGCAAGAAATACATTAGATCAAAACTCTCTTTCATCCGTCTCTATTGCGATAAGCCTTATTGTTTTTTATGTTTTTTAACTAAATCAATTAAAAATAACAAAAGAAACTCAATTACAACTTCTACCTCATGTCGCGCACACGCCACCCTACTCGCCACCATACAAATCACCATGTGCATCACATGCTTGCCACAATGCGCACCACCACGTGTACTACCATGCACCATCATGCGCACTAATGCACACCACCACACGCACCAACACGTGTACTACTATGCACCACCTTGTGTTGACTGTGTGCTTGAGAACACCAACTACAAATAGAAAACAAAAAACTAGGAGTAGATATATTTTAGGATTTACAAATCTAGCTACGATACCATGTTGAACTAAATAATTATAAAATATAAATAATAATACTTAATTATAATAATATACAGCTCATACTTTTATATAATGGACAAATATAACTGGTAGCCCATATGGACTTTCTCAATTTTATTTTCTTTTTTATGTTTTCCCCAGCTTTATGTGCCTAATCTACGAAACACAAACACGGACACGGACACAGACACGAGGATACGATACGGCAAGATATGGAAACACGGTAAATTTTAAAAAACTAGGATACCGATACAGCTAGAAAACGGTATGATAAAAAAAATAAAAAATAAAAATAAAAATTATTATTTATAAATATTATGTATTTTATAAAATAAAATAATATATTTTATGTTATTAAATAAATATATATTTTTTTATTTTATAAAATTAAAATATTGTATTTTATTTTTATTCTATAAGATAATATTTATAATTATCTTATTTTATAAAATTGTATTTAATAATTATCTTAAATTATATAAAATATAATTTTTTTTATTTTATAAAAATTAGGCCCACCCCCCCAACCCTCTGCCTCCCACAAATTGTGCCCTGCCTCTACACGGAATCGCGCATGCCCCCTGCCTCTACACGGAATCACGCACGCCCCCTGCCTCCCACAAATCGCGCCCTCCTCTCCACAAATCATGCTCGCCCCCTGCCCTCTCCACAGAATCACGCCACCCCCATCGGCGCACAGAATCACGCCACCCCCGTCGGCCCACAGAATCGCCCTCACTTGCGCTACCTCACAGAATCGGCCATTGGCCATAATGGGCGACGTCGTCGGGCGTTGTCGGCATGGATACGGTAGCCGACGCATCCATCCGATACGCCACGTGGCGTATCAGATTCGGATTGATCAACGATACGCCACGTGGCGTATCGGACACGTATCTGTGCCGTGTCCCATACCGTGTCCACGTGTCCGACACGCAGACACACCTATAGGGAGCCGTATCCATGCTTCCTTGTGCCTAATATTCACACATTGCAAGCCCAAGATCAAGAGGGCTGACCACAAACCTGTAGCTCATGAGCTTGAACTGACCATCCGGAGGAATGAAGGATAGGAGCTGATGGGATTCCCATGGCCGAAACCGAACACAGGGATGGAACCTAAAATCATCCAGAATACTAGGGTTTGCAAAAGAGAGTGTCAGATCAGGAACACCGGTGATATGAGAGTTTACATGAACTTCACCATAAATCTCACATTTCACAAGAACGCCATCCCTGAAAACGCACAAGAACCAGAATTAATCTCATGACCAGCACAAGTTGGATCAGGAAGCATAATTTTCTTGCTATCAGAAGCCATTGCCAGAACAGAAATCAGAACTCGAAAAACACACACAATCTGATACAGAACGAGCATGAGAGAGGTGATGGATCATCTAGAAAACCCCAATTCTAACATCTCAATTCGTTAAGCTCGATTAGGGTTACATTAGGCTTTAGTTTTTGAGACGCAGAACGACCAATGATATCCGTTTGAACCTGTTTACAATTGAATCCAATTCTTCCACGAGATCTACAAAAACTTCATTGTTGGCGTACTTTGCATCAGTCGTCCTCCATGGAACACAAGTATCTGTTGCACCTGGGAGAGTCTCGCTCACATTGGACACATTTCCAGTAACAACGCTCAACACTTTGCTGACAACACTTGGGGGAGTTATCATCTCTTTGAGGATGTTGAGTTCTGTGGTGAGAGGAAAACCATTGCTGATCATCTCATCCAGAAGCTGCAGCATTTATTAAAATGATGTAAAAAACTCATTTAATGAAATATTTAAGATACATACAAACATATATATATATATATATATATATATCTAGAAATGCCAATAATACCCATCTAAAATAAACGGCTACTATCTATCCTTGCTTCTGACAAATGAAAAACAGAACATAGCCTTTCAAATTACTTGAAAAAATAAACAATCTCTTTAGGAAAAAAAAAAAAGGATAAAGTGGTCTTATCACATATTACTCAAAAGGGCATTTTTGTCTCCTCAAGTATCTTGTCCTCGTTAAAAATGCATCTTTTATAGCCTTAGTGATAAATGTTTCTTCTAGCTATTTCTAAAACATAATTTCCTCTATAATAAACAAACATGAAGGCCTTACTTATTCATACTGACAAGATAGTAAGGCAAAAACAAAGTTTTGAGCTCGATCATTTAAAAATGAAGATGCACCAAGTCATACTTATCTCTCTCTCTCTCTCTCTCTACCCCTCACAAAAAAAAATAAAAAAAAATTGAATTATGAGAACCCCTCAAACCAAAATCAATTTGATCGTGAGCTACCATATCATTTGTTCATGTTTCATGCGTGGAAAGAAAAGACCCCATCAATTTAACTTATAAGAGTCAAATAAAAAAAGATCAAACACGATACACAAGGCTCTCACTTAGCACAGGTCTGAGAGAAATAACATGAATCAAATAGATATACAAAATATGATAACTCAAGCCCAACTAAATTCAAAATCAAAGAACAAATTCTACTTAAAATTGAAGAATAAATAATTATCTACTCAGAGCAGATTAAGTTGTACATTATAATTAACACATTTAATAAGATACTTATGCTTCATTAAATTGCTTAAACCCATCTTTATTTTTATTAATTCAAAATCAATTCCAAACTACTTATATCATATAAGTGTATTAGTTTATTTACGCAAGATAAAACTAAATATCGAAATCTTACATGGTTTGGGCATGTAAGAACAAGATCGTAAACAATTTCAATTAAAAAAAATCAAATTAATTAACCAATAAAAGATATACAAAAAAAGACAAATATGAATTGAATGTGTCTAAAAAATATATTACTTACTTATAACTAAAATCTATATGACCAACTCGAATTATTATGAGAATGTAATTTTATCATGATGATAATGAGTAGCTCATTTAAAGTGTGAAAGATAAGAACTTTCTACAAAAAAAAATATTAAATTTAACATTCTAAAATGTGAAACAAGTGGCCAGTGATGAGAAGAATGCGCACAGATAAAGAAAAACAACCGACGAGCAAGAATCAAAATTGGGTAGATCACAAGAAACAAATACCTCATAGACAATGACAAAATTATCTTTGATCAAATCTTCATTCAAACCCTGGAAGTAACTTGTGAGCACATCAGCTACCCTGCAAAGAAACTAACACTAACTAAGTAAAGTCCAAGAAGTTGGATGGGAATATCTATGGAACATAGAATAATATCAAGTAACGCATTTACCTCAATGCCCAATAAAGGTGGCATTTCAACTTGTGTGCAAGCTAAAAAAGTAATCCCCTCTCGAACAATTTGGAACAAGTAGTGTGTCGGAGAAGTAATAATTGTTTCATGCTACCATACAAAAAGAAACAAATAAGTACGAGTAGAAAAACCCAACACAAAAAAGTTTATAGTTCAAATTAAACAACAAAAAAAAAAGTCTAGCAACAATCACTTAGCCACATAATGAGTTGTTTGAGTTTATATGGGTGATAGAGATAGTATTTTCACTTATCGGAAGTCTCTTTTTTGAATCTTCTAACGATAGTTCCACTAAAATTCAAATTTTATGAGATTTTTATTGAAATTTATGACTTTTTTTACTTCTTGCAAGAATTCCATGTTAGTTTGAGATTTTGAGATATTACTCCATGCATCTAACTCAAGTGTGATCTACTACTAAGTGTACATAATTGCTCGATTAATAAACTTAAGACGAAGAGATTTGTTAGTCACTATTCATTATTTTCCTTTTAATCAGCTAGCTACTTATGCGATTCTCAAATTCATTCCAAATAGAGATTGATGTTGCAGCAATAACAAAGCAATGAGAACAACTAGTTGCCACCATCAACCTATACTTTTGTTGAAAATTAACATTTTGTTCTAAAAATTTTGATTTGCTGAGCTAGCTCTTCCCCTATAATCTTAGAATCTTACTAGATGTAGCAAAATGGATCATGAAAAATGAGCCAATAATAAACTTTCCTTGGTGATGCAATGTGAACAAAGCTCGAATGTCATATGAGAACTATATACTCTAGGTTGAGAAGCAGTAGATAGGTCAATATGGGCTGGAACACTAGCAGGCCTTTCCATTCTGGTGGTGGGGTTAGCCGGGCCATTGTCATTCTGGCAACATATATATATTTACAGGTGTGTGTGTGTGTGTAGGAATATCCTTCGCACAACACAATTTTTTTTTTTTAATTGTTTTCGAATTCAAAAACCACCCAACAGCAATCAAAATTGCTTTTCAATTTCAAAAAACACATGCTTTTTTTAAAAACTATAAATTTTATAAACGTATATATATATATATATATATATATATATATATATATATGTTTATAAACATATAGAATATATATATATATACACACTCATATGTATATGAACATATATATAAATACACACACACACACATGATAAACTTATAAATATAAGCATGTATATATTAGCCTATATATATATATATATATATATATATATATATATATAGCTATATATATGAGTGTGTGTATATATATATATATATGTTTATAAATAAGCCTATATGATGTATACATATACACATGTATAAGAACATATAAATAAATAAATAAATATATGTATATATAAACCTATATATATGTGTGTCGGTATATAAATCTATAAATAAATATATATACATATATACCTACAAAAATATATAAACACAGAAATATTTATATATATATACACAAACCTATATAGAATAAATATTTATAAACATATATATAAACTTATAAATATATATATATATATACATAAACCTATAAATATATATATATATATATATATATATGTTCATATACATATGTGTATGTATACATATATAAACATATATATATTTTTTTTATTTATAAGTTTGTGTGTGTGTGTGTGTGTGTGTGTGTATATATATATATATAAACATATGAAATTTTTACATTTAAAAAAAAACAAAACCACTTTAAAAAATCAAAAAGTGGTTTCAAATCCCATTGGGCAGTTTTCAAATCTAAAAACTACGTAAAAAAATGTTTTGATGGGTGACAAGTCAAGCAGAGGGCAAAATCAAGTTTTTGATTTTTAATATACAAAAACATACATACTTTAAGAAATCGATACACATTTCTTAAAATATTAAAACTTTTCAGAACTTTTTTTGTAGATATATTTTATTTATTGAGTAGCTATTTAATATTTAAATAGCTATTTTGAGTAGCTATTTTGTTAAGTGTGGTTAGAGATGCTCTTATTGATCATTTCAAGTGTCTTAAACTTTGGCAAGGAGTAAAGTTTGGGCAGGTATGGATGGGAGTTGATGGCTATACTTAACTTGTTTTGTTAATAACAATTAGTAAAGTTAGACTATTTTGATACCTCAGGATTAAATGCGTGCAAATCTATATTTGAAGAACCGATGCTTGCTAAAATGTTAGAATTCAAGATTTTAAGTTTGATTGAGATTTTATAAAATTAGTTCGAATTCTTCGCGAGCATATTCTTGACGAACACGATCTATAATCAGAAATTTTGAAGGTGTCAATTACATGTGGGGTTCTAGATCCCTTTTTTGTGAATCGACGGGACAATACCCCTGACACGGGATAATACCCTAGCACGATAAGTCGTACGCGCTGATGTAAAGCAGTGAATGTCTGTAAAGGTACTTCAAAGCAAAGAGAAACGCCATTAATTAGTGCATTACCTTAATGGAATCTCCTTGAGAAATGGCTCGATCCCAGAACCAATCGCAAATCGATCGATCAACCCGATGGCTCGTCAGCTGCTTCTCTAGAATCACCTCCCTGCAACGATTTCGCAAGTGTTACCGATTCAACAGACAAGAGTAATACTGCCGCGACTCCATTGACGAAATCCCGATGTTAGATATTACCCAGAACCAGAAAGAAGAAATATGCATTGCAGCATCTTCCTGCTTTCCTGCCTTCTCCTCCAACGTGGCTACCGCCTTGCCCACCATACAGACTAATAAAAGTGGTGCTTCGACCGTCGCCCCCCTCACAGAAAGTCGCATGAGTCATGTTTATTAATTATTATATTATATCTATTAAATACGACTGATATATATACCTGTACTTCATCCAGAATCGTATTTTTAAAAAATATAAGTAGCGAAATAAAATAATGTAAAAAAAACGAAAAAAAATAATTATTAAAATTTTATAAAATAAGTGCGCTTTACCTTTACTTAAATAAAATAAAAAGTTACCAATGTCACATAATAAATGCATAATTTGGTAAATTAAATTATTTAGGGAAAAAAACAAGTGTGAAAGATAAATTTAAAAAGCAAAAAAAAAAAACAATATTGAAAGAAAATGCAAAGCACTAAAATATCCATTTTTTTTCAATATATTTTTTTTTATAAATTAATTGATTTCAAAACAAAAAAAAAAAAAACATTCGTGTATCCATCACCAATGATCACGTCACAATAATTGTTTTCAGAAATTACATTATATTAAAGAAAAATAGAAAATAAAAAAAAAAAGGAAAAATATTTCAGTAATAAATATTGGATATGTTTTTCAAATTTCATACAGAAATCTGTTGTGATGTAACCTGCAGCAGGGCGTGAACTAAATACAATCTGAGGAAATGTCGTCACACAATGCTGAAAGCAGATTGTATTGTGGAGGAGACTTTAGAAGCTATGGTCTGCGATGCAAATTGCTGAATCTGCTTCTTCGCGTCTGTAGCCATTAAACCAAGACACGGGCCCATCACGGTCAACAAAATGTTAGCCAAACACAACCCACAAGAGTTCATCTTCATTCTTAAATGTTTGTGCGTGCCTACGTGCGTGCCTGCGTGCGTGCCTGCGTGCGTGCCTGTGTGGCACGAGATAATACTTGATTTACTTTCAATCCACTTATTTTTTTTATTTCACAATATAAAGATGATCAAGGAACTAGGCACAATTTTCAATCCACTTAGCCACAAACCAATAAAACGTATGAGGGCAAATAAGTAATTTATAAAAAAAAATATCTTCAAAATGATGAATCAATTGCTGCAACTCTCATTTTTATCATATATGAGCTTACAAATGTCATCACAAAGTTTCTAGGAAGAAGTATACTTCAGGTAGTTAATTTGAAAATAAATGAGAATAAGATACTGAGAATTAATATTATATCAGTCAGTACACTTAAAAAAAAATTATTGTGATTAAGAAACTAATGTGGCGAGTGCTACCTTAATTTACTTTACGTACTACCTTGATGTATTGTAGGTACTACCTTAATGTATTATAGGTACTACCTTAACAGTGAAATTAAAATAGTACTAGAGGTGTGAACCGGGCTGGGCCAGCCCGGTCCAGCACTAGGCACGCCACGGCACGATTCGGTTGTGCCTGGGCCGGCATGGCATGGAAATTTTTCGTGCCCGTGCCGTACCTATCCACGGCACCAAACGTGACGTACCGAGGCCAAGCGGACCTCGTGCAGTGTCTGGCCCAGCACGGTACCTCGACACAAGACGAGGAACCACTTCAACGGCAGAATTTGAGCCCGACGGGCAATGATCGCCCGGCAGAAGTTGAAACATAATCACGCAGTACGGCACCACGATGGTACACTGCCGAAATGGCGAAACCCTAATTTTTTTTAAATTAAGGTTTCGGCCCAACAAGGCCGAAACCACCGGATTCGTGCCACGGGCCCATGCTGAGCAAGACCTACACATAACCAATGATGGGCCTGGCCCGGCACGAAAACACTGTCAGGCCGACTAAAAAATGGATCAGGCCGACCCGGCACATCCCGTTTGACACCTCTAAGTAGTACCTACATCATTAAAGTAGTACTCATCACTGTAATTGCTCAATCACAATAATTTATTTTTCAAGTGTACTGAGTGATATAATATCAATTCTTAGTATATTATTTCTATTTATTTTTAAATTAACTACCTAATTAATTCTAGTACTGATTTATTTACGTTCTACTTATAAAGGTTGACGAGAACATGAAATAAGAAAGAGGAAAAATAGAGCACAAATAGGAAGAACAAGTTTATAAAATTAAGGCCAAAAGAAATTATCAAAAGAATGGAGTATGAGAAACAATGGGTGAATTGGCTCCTCACCTTTGCGGCATTTGGAGAAACCAACAATGTTTGCGATGCTGAGAGTCAGGCAAACTCCAACAATGAGGCAGTAATCTGGCTGGAATCTTATGACTGAGAATATTCCAAGCACGACCCATGCAGCAGCCTATGAGAGCAGCAAGAACAACGCAAATACAGAGTGGTCAATTTAGAAATTGATGCAGCTTTTCAGCTTTTCGCCGCCATTTTCTTTTCCTTCTGGTAGGAGCACCACGCAGCTAATGAGTTTACGTGGGGCGAGGTCTAAAAACCTTGGGTACATATTCGCAAGCATTGTACCAACACGATGCATACAAGCACGGTGTGGAAGAAGGGCCCACAGCTACTGTGTACCACGGAGCATACTGGCATAGCCGTCACACGGCCGATGTGTGCAACGTGGTGGTGTGATTATGTCCAAGCGCATGTGCGTGGTGGTGCATGTGAGCATGACAGAGGTGCATGCGCTAGTTCGCCCGACTCAATCTCATCAGACAAAACTAAAAATTAGCTGAATTTAACTAGCATTAACTTATTTTAAGATAATTTTTTGAAAAAAAAATCTAGGAGTATCAAACAAAATCGACACTATATATATATATATATATTTATATATATATATTTATATATATATATTTATATATATATATATATAAAGAGAGAGAGAGAGAGAGAGAGAGAATAGTGCATGTGATGCATGTCATCTTAAGAGACATGTCAATTAATACACCAAAAAAACATAAGTTAGATTTCAAACAAATGCAACAGAGCAACAGTCTTTCAAGTTAGATATAATTCAATTTTATTGATCCTCTTCATATATCATAATAATTTTTAAAAGAAAATGCATGATCAAACTAATTATGATAATAAACCTTCAATTTATGATAATCAGTATTATACAAACCTACATTCAGCTTGCTTATATAAGATATTAGGTCCAGATTATGAATGATATAATAAAATATTTTAAATTTGAATAACAATTAATAATTGACAAATTTATAAAATATAATATAGTATTCATAATATTTGATATTTGAACTAGTTAGGACGATGCATCATGATGGTTATGTCATATATGTGTTTGACGAGAATCTTTAAAAAATATTACAATCAGAATATCATTTTCATTATCACATTTAATAATACTTATAATAATAATATCATAATTAATATATTTATTAGAACTATTGGATATATAATGTATAATAAGATTTTTCACGTTGAATGTATGTCACATAATTAACTTAATAGTGTATATGAGAATGAATATTATTTCCCAAGCATGATAAAAAATAAGAAATTCACTAAAATAGTGTGGGATTCCTAACAAACAACATGAGTTTAGCAGTAAATATTTATCAATGGTCCAAAAAAGTAAAAATTTCAAACAGATATGAGACACTATTAGAATTATACCCACCTGATATTAAAATTATGTGTTGACTAACAATACGAAATATCTAACTACATCAATAATAAAAGTAAAAAACTTATTATTAATAATTTTAACTGTAATACAAAAAAAAAATTTATAAAATTCTTAATAATTTTTTATGACACGACAAATATATGTTTATCTATACATACTCTCACTATATGCATTGCACTTAGGTCCATATGTAACAATAAAAACATATTTATCAAGAATATATGTCACCCTATGTTTAGTGTTATGGATATTGAAATTAAAACCAAATATTTAAAATATTAATCTTTTATTTTGTCTATTTATTACTTGGCTGCATGTATTAATCCTGAGGTTAAAATAAAAGAAATATAAAATATTTTAACATGCACATTCAAGTACAAGAATCAAGAAGAATAATCTAAAGATTTCATGCAAAAAAAATTAACTAACTTATTTATATATTATTATATTGGATATGATAATTATAATCAGGCTCTAAGTATGAAAAAGGCTACCAGATTTAAAAATAATAAATTTTTTCATTCAGTTAGACATGAGCAAATAACGAGGTGATCCATTGAATAATAATAAACTATTTCAGTACTTTGATAGCGAATATTGTTTAACCCTATTACATGGTGATAATAAAAATTTAAATATTTTATTTTGATAAAAAACATACAAATTCACGTGACTCATGTTATCTAAAATGACACGCGATTTGCTAACTCTTCTAATATCCAACAAACCATCAAAATCTATTTTTTTATGATAATCATTATTATTTCAAGTATAAAATCAAGATTATGAATAAATATTATTTAGACAATTACATGCATGAAAAAATTGAAAGACTCAAGGTCATACATTCAAGAAAAAGTACAAAAGTTACTGAGATTATAATTCATGAGACATAAAAGACATTGAGACATCTACTAGAAATATTTTCAAATGATTACATGATGATGACAATCTGCATCTACACTATCATACTAGTGATATAGATAAGAATAAATGACTCGTGTTTTTTTTTTTTTATTTTTTTTCATACGATATTATATTATTATTATTTTTGAATTTCTACCAATTATGTCATTATGCACTTATGATCTTATATTGCAACTTATTATATATGTGTGTGTGTGTGTGTGTGTATTATTATCTGCTTTTGATTATAGAATTAATTATTTTTGTCATTAAATATTTTTATTTTTTATTTTAACCGAATGTCAATTTTTTTTATTTATTTCATTTTAATTCATTTAAATTTTTAATACAATGTAAATATGTAATACATAGTGCACGTGTATTTTAAAATTATATAATATTGATATATAATTATATAAATAATAAATATAATATTTTGAATAAATAATAAACTAAAATTTTAAAATATTTTAATTGGGGCTTAAAGATACGTAAATACAAATTCAATTAAAATTTTAGGGCTTAAACTGCTTGCAACCCGCTTGGCTGCTTGTCGCAATGGCCTGCAATGTCCAAAAACTAGCATGATCCAGCACATGTCTGGCTATGGGCCAAATAAGTCATGCCAAGCATGATAGATTTGCAACCGTGTCGTGCCCAACACTATATGGCCCATTTGACACCTCTATCACAATATAAAAAAATAACACATAGATAGATGTTGAATTTTGCATCCAGATTAGAGACCATGAGCCTTACATAATATTAAGAAATAATATTGATTATCAGAATCATCCAAAAATTCTAATAAAATTTAAATATCATAAAACTGATATTTACTAAATATGAGTATACAAACACCCTCGTGCACACTTACTGCACACCAAATCATGAGGAATAATTATATATTCGAGTATACATTTAATAGTTTAATAGTTACCATTCTGATCATATAATCATATAACTATCTCATTAATCAAATATCTTCTTCTGTAATTTCTCATCATTTATCTTTTAGATCTTATACCCTAAGAATAAAGTGACAATTTCTCCAATCAAAATTTATAAAAATACTTATTTTATTTATAATTTCTCCTTAATACGTGATAAAATGACAATAAAAGTAATAAACTATCTTTTTTAATTACTCTAGCCTAGTATTTAAAAATAATATAAATATTATTCATATGAAACTAATAAAAAAATAATAAGTGTTAAAATTAAGTTTTTTAGCAGGACTCACTCCTTAATGAGTTTGAGAAAAATAAAAATTCAAGGAGCACAGTTGGATATGTTACTTTTTCTTACTCCGAGTCTAACATGGACATAATCGGATAGAAACTTACTCAGATTCTAATTAGGATCTTGTAATCAATAGAGAGATGTCATCATGTTATGTACTTTTCAAGGAGAACTTCATTTTCTAAAAAAATAAGTATAAAGATTTTATTTCTAGAACGGGAGTAAATGTATAATACAAAACTATGATATAAATTATTTATGAATGTTAGTTAAAATCCCTTTTTAAAATAACTAATTATATCAATCTCGGTGATAATGATAATTAACTATAATAATTAGATACCTCGACACATTATAATCAATCCAATATTTCACTGTCGAATGAGAACCATCAAAATAATTATCATTTCATATGAGAGAATCTAAAATTGATCATATTTTTACCTTGAATCCACAACCACCCAAAATAGGAATTACAGTGGTGATTTTTGCAATTACCGCATAGAGTAGAGTTGCCACACCACTTGTAGCAGATTCCACCCAAGCGGCCCTAGAGGCCCCCCATGGGTCGAGTCCCACGCGAATGTCATGGGTTCAAGTCCCACACCCACACACCATTTCAAGCAAGCGTAAATTATAAGCATAGATCTAACCCTCGTGCAAAATGATGGGCAAAATTGTCTTTCCAAATTATAACTGCATACCGTTAGATATAGTGTCCACCAAAATAGCCACGAGTCTTTCTTGTTCATTCGAGCCAATGACTAGAGCAAAAGAAAATAAACAAAAAAACAAAAAATGCAGCATAAATCATAACACAAGTCCAACTGAAAAAACAAATCTGCATATGCCGGCCGCATAAATCTAAATTACTAAACTAACCTCATGGTCGAGAGATTCAAATTTCCACACACTCTCACCCATGTCATTAATTTCATTCCACCATCTGAGACCAACTAAAATGCGGCCACTAACATTTTTTATCACCCAAAAGTCAAGAGCAGAGAGAAGAACGGTCACCACGAAGATGATGACAAAATTGTCAAAAAATAGAGTAGAAAATATGTAAAATGCCAAGGCTGCAGCCTGCAGGAAAATAGCCAGCTCATCCATCATGCTTCTAGAGGTTAATTTCAGAACAGAAAAAGTGGCCTGCCATACCTTAAATAGAACGTGAAAGAAACATGTTCTTGGATTTGCATAGTTTTCGCCATGTGGCTGTAAACAATATAATTAAAGAATTATAAAAAACCATATTATAAAAAAGACAAAAAATCAATTTTCAACAAAAAAAATCAAGTAAATTTCTCTACTTTTTTGTTGAGATTATGCACATCATTTTCTTCTATTTTAATTTAAAAAAGATTATTTATTTTTTTAAAAAACCCTAGGGCCTAGCCTAGCAGTGTGCCGCACTACTGCCATGTGGCAGAACATGTTGCAGCCATGGTTGCAATGTGCTCGCTGGGTGAGGTCAATTCAGCCAAAATGGCAACCCAACCTCTGAAGTTAAGACCAGGTCCATTGGTACTGACAGATCCGGCTCTAACCAGCCTGAGCAATGTGTTACCCAACCAAGACTCATGGGCTGGCACCCATAAGCAAGATATTTAACCCAGTTAATTTACCATCTCTAATTACCCAACCAAGACTCATGAGATACAGCCTCTTCGACTTTCGGTAGTAATATTATTGAGATATTAACCTCTTATGCTAATCATCATTACTGCTAGTAATTTGGGTGGCCCATCCGAGAGCCAATCTCTGAAATTGGAATTGAGCCCAAATAGCTACCAAGCCGGCTCTAACCATCCTAGGCAATGTGGTGGCACACGGTGCAACCCAAAGTGCAATGTTCAGGGTCAGGACCTATTAGTCCAGTCTTCGATTATTTTTACCAGGCTGAGCCAGACAAGCCAGCATCTAGATCTACGAGTCAGGGTCGAGTCTGATGTTGGGAGTCAATTTTCAACATTATAAATAGAATATTGAAGAAACAATGGCTTTCATTAATAATAAAAAATATATATATATATATATTTTTTTTATGTATACATGTTTTTTAACATTATAAATAGAATTTTAAGGATATATCAAAGATGCATTGATGTGTGTTTTTACATAAATGTCAATCGAAGATAAAAACAACAATTTTAATAAATATATTAATATTTGAAATTTATGAATATTTTAAAAATATATCAATAGATATATCAAATATTTTCATCACCATAGCTTATATACTATGATTACAAACACAACACATTATACAAGAATATCTATTGATAAATAAATTCGTAATTAAAACCAAAATTCTATGATATATCATAGAAAAAAGAGCTATCACAAATATATCCATAAATCCATAAAAAATAATTTTAAGAAAAAATATTCACTTTTTTTCTAGATGTTCTTGTAATATATCTTGAAATATTTGTTCTATATCTAGCAAAATATATGTGTGATATATCTAGGCATATTTTTGATATATTTAACCTTATTATAATTTATATTTGAATCAAATTTAATATTACTCATGTTACGATGTAATTAAAACTAATATGAAAAATCATGTTTTAAGACATTAAAATAAAAAAATTAATATACTAAAATTATAGCATAATAATACTATTACTTGAATACAGCAATAAAAATAATTGATTATTCTCTTTTCTTAATTTTTTCTATTTTGATTCACTAAAATATATTTCTAGCAAGTTAATATTTATCGTATAATAAAACATAAAGTGTGTGTGTGTGTGTGTGTGTGTGTGTGTGTGTGTCAAGATATTAATATATCCATGATTTTTAATATTTTTATCTTTGGATTTACCCAACCTAACAATGAAATCATGCAAAATTCAGCCGAGCCAAACTTTGACTACTCAAGCATTTTTAGTTTGACATAATGATTGTGAAATTTTTCCTTTTTAAAATAAAATACACATAAAATATAAAAAAAAAATCATAGAATCATGGTGTCTAAAATAAATTATACATTGATAGATTATATAAACATTATGAAAAAGAGTTAAACAAAGCAAAAAATAAAATAAAATCAAAAATAAACAATTAATAAACATTCAAAATTAAAAGAAAACATATGATGCGTGTGCATATAGACATGTGAAAATAGGCAGGGTGGGTCAGGGCCATCCCAAGCCATCCCATCCCAAGCCATCCCATCCCTCATGATGACGATGTCCTTGCCCGACACATACCAGGAACATGGGAAGCCAAAGTGTCCCACCAACAATCTTTTTAAAAAAAATCAAAAATAGAAAAAATAGGGTTTGGAAGTCAAACTCTAAAGGTTGCCACCCCAATCCACCAAGCTCATAATGAGGGCTAGCCGATTTCATCAATGCTTGTTTCCGATAAAGAAGATGGGACATTGGCTTTATCATGCCACTTAACAATAAAAATTTGCATTTGTTCATTACTCTTTAGCCAATATAAAATGTCAACTCTAAGAAAACAAAAGAAACATATAGAACTAACACAAAAAAAGTGTTCAAAAAGTTTTTAACAAACCAAGATATGATTTTATTCATCCAAACATTCCAAATCATGAATAGTTTTAACTCAAACACACATTAGAAGTTCAACAAGTCTAAGAAATATGGACACGGATACGGAGATATGACATGATGGGATATGAGGACACAATAAATTTCAAAAAACTAGGATACAGATATGGCTAAGACACGGATAATAAAATAAAATAAAAATAATAATTATCTGTATAAATATTATTCTTAAAAAATAATTTAGCTAACTAAAAAAATAATGTAGATAAAAAAATACGACATGGTTATTGCTGTATATGTAATTTGTTTTAACTTAATAATCTATTTTAATATTTTCATGTAAGTGCAGGAAAGGAAATATTAAAAGTCCGGGGATGCAGCAGAAGCACAATAACAGAGGTCCCGAAATTTTTGGAGGAGAGCCTGGCTCGGTCCATGATCCGACCCGCTTCGGTTAAATGAACCGGCTGTTTATTTTCTGTATAAAAACATTTGTATTTATTTTTCGGGCGGCTGTTTTTTGACCCGGTTGAACTATTTATCTTCGTTCTCCTCTCTCTCTGCGCGATTTTCGCGACTGCCGTGCTGCATACTGTAAGACATTATTTCTTGGTTTTAATCTGTAACGCATAAGCATTTTCTGGTGGAGGTAGCTAGTCGTACTGAGCGACTAGCGAACAACGTTATTTGCTGTGTTGATTTCTCATTTTGATTCTGTCGTGGATGCTTGTGGATTGAAAATATATATTGCTTGTTTCTGTGTTGTTTCTGTGTTTTCTGTTCTTAATCTCACTACCCGTGGAAGTGCGATTGCCCAACAGTTATAAAAAAATACGGCCATGTTTAAAATCCCCCCCCCCCCATTCCAAGTTGGGAATGCCCCCCTGTTCTAGGTTTGGAATCCCCCCATTCCAGGTTCGAAGTATGTGTCCAATCATCTCAAAGTCGTGTCAAACACGTATCCAAAACTTTGACCTGTAATTTTGGTCAACGATACGCCACGTGGCATATTGAACACGTATCCGATGCGTGTCTAGCCGTATTCATGTGTCCAACACACGAACACTCCTATCCATTACCGTATTCGTGCTTCATTGCAGCAAGTCATCACCTATCAAATCTCTTTTTAAATTTCTTTTTCAATTCTAAATATTTATTGATTATAATTTACATTTTTTATGTATCAAGAACAAATTAAAAATTATTCTTCTTACCGCGACAAAGA
The DNA here is from genome assembly GCA_029783825.1 of Sapria himalayana. Taxonomy (NCBI): domain Eukaryota; kingdom Viridiplantae; phylum Streptophyta; class Magnoliopsida; order Malpighiales; family Rafflesiaceae; genus Sapria; species Sapria himalayana. Next base: position 5,208,259 of record JAREIK010000009.1, read on the forward strand.
TATAAATCTTTGTCTCATTGTGCCGTATTCATAAGTTTTTTTCAAATTAGCCGTATTCGTGCTTCATTGCAGCCGTATTCATAAGTTTTTTTCAACTTCAGCATTGAATTTATCATATAACATACATATTTGTAGCATAGAAAAGACTCTCTCTCTCTCATATATATATATATATATATATATATATATATATATAAAACCTCCAAATTTAGGTGAAAACATGTTCGTGATCCTTATTATGGATGTCACATTGTGTAAAGTGACTGAAATTACCCAATCTCTAATGACATATTCATGGAAGATGCCAATGATATAATGGATATAATTTTTGTTTTCTAATTGATATTCATCGAGTCAACTAATAATTCATTTTTACATTATATATTTTTTAAATTTAAATAATACACAAGCACACTAAAAAAATATTCTTATATTTTACTATTTCAAATGTTGAAAGTTAAGACAAAAAAAATTTTTGAGTAGCTCATTTTACTTATTAGAGTGATATGCTTATCATCATACAGTCTAATTGAGTCATTATTTTAAATCTTTATGTATTTTTTATTCTGAACATAAAATAATTTTATTTATCCTACTCAAATACTCAAAATAAAAAATTTCTCAAAACTTAAAAATAAATAATTCTCAGAATTAACTTAGATTAAAATTTTCTAACCATAAAGTTATCAAAGTAAAAAATTATTATCAATCTATTATTTCCTAACAACAAAGAAATATTAGTACACAATTATACATGTATTATTAAGTATCATATGCCATCAGATAAATATATATAATTACACAAATACTAACATACTGAATCTCATATGAATTTTAAAATTAAATATTTAAGTAAAAATAATATTAAAATGATTGATTATCTACAAATTATTCATGTTGTCTGCATGTATTGAATATCATCCTTCACACAATGACAGGTGTACTTATCCAAGAGCAATAAATCTCAAATTCAAGACTCATCTGACACCATTCTCTCTAATTAAAAAAGATAAGGATGTCGAGATATGACCATCTCCTAGATCTCATATTAAGTAGAAGCTTTATGTACTGTGTATGGCCACCTCCATATACCACCATATAAATATAAATATTTTTAAATAATATTTGCATTTAGCACATTTTTTATGTATACTTTTTTCATATGTTATAGTTTTTTTAATTTTGTTACTTTTGCATTATTGCATTGTGAATGAAAGTATCTAACCTATGAGCAACTCAATTTGATTTACACTTTATACAAGAGCTTTCCTTGAACTTTTTTGATTATTTAGATTATTTAGTTTGTTATATTTATTTTTATAGCCTTCAACTTCAACATAATATCGAAGCCAATATCCAAGGTAAAACAAACCTTAGGGCTTGTGAGTTACAAACCCAAGAGAGAAAAATATGTGCACCACATCATCACGATACACATGGACATGCATGCTACATTACACACATTCTAAAGGAGGAAGTGCATAGACATCGTGCACTGCTATATATTATTGCAATCGCACACCCATTATGTGCAATGGGCATCATATCGGAAGTGATGTAAAGTCGTGTTTGTCTTTGGGTGATGGTGATTCATTTTTCGTGTCATAATTGAAGACAACTAAATTCCTAGTTTTCAAGGTTCGATTCACTTAACAATATGATTTGGTTGCAAAGAAGCCCTAATTTTTCAAGTTACTATTTAAAACTCATAAAAATTAGAATTCCTAATTTGGACAAAATCAAGATTAGGATTTCATTGATTGTTTTTTGGTGAATATTTATTTATGGACAACGTATTATAGAGAAGATAAAAATAGTAGATATTACTATTTTAAAGCTTGAAAACCAAAATTAATCAAAGTGAGATATAAAAATCATGACTTAGTTATATATAGAGGTGTCAAACGGGCCGGGACGGGCCGGCCCGGCCCGTTATTTTAAGGCACGATAGTGCTTCCGTGCCCGGCCCGACACGGTTTAAAAAAACTGAGCCCGGCACAGCCCGCAGGCACGGTGGGCCGTGCCATGCCTTGCCTGGCCCGCTCGGGCATTCCTGTCAGAGCTGTTCAGGATATGGGGGATCGCGGGTCGGGTCGGGTCGTATCAGACCCGACCCACGGTCTTTTTTTGCGGGAGGGGCATCATGGGGTCGGGCTCACGGGACACCCGAAATGGGATAAACCCGTGCCAAACCTGGGCACGGAATTTTTCAGTGCCGGGCCGGCCCAGGCACGGTTGAACCGTGCCGTGCCTCGTGCCGGGCCGGGCCGGCCCGGTTGACACCTCTATTTGTACCATACCACAAATATTCTTGTGCAACACTATAACTTGAGAAAGATTGAGAGACTAGAGAGAGTCAAAATTAAGAGAGACTTAGAGAAAGAGAGAGAGAATATTAAATTGAGAATAAATATATAAATTTCTTATTCTCTATTCATAGAGAAAAATATTTAAATTTATAAAAAAAAAATATTTTTTTTTATTTTTTTGAATTTATTTTAATTAAAAATTAATCATAATCATGACAATCTTTCAAATTTGGTCACAGAAGCCATTTGAATCAATTTGATGGCTATTGTAAAAATAACAAAATACTAAATATTAATATGCTCAAATATAATTGACGGACGACTCTCTATTATCTAGTAGTCCAATCAAAGATATTGATAAGAGAGAAAAAAATAATGAATCCAAGTTTAACATATGAATTAATACTCTTCTTAAGCTAATTAAAAATAAGTTCCAGTAAATAAATTAAATTCATCTATTAAAATTTTATCTAGTAAAAAATATTTGTATCATTTTTTGATACTCGAATATTTATGAAATATGTATTTTAAGGGCTTAGATGTCAACTTATTCAATCTTGAAGATCGATCAATGATCAAATAGGTGCATCCAAAAATTTTGTGAGACAAACTAAAAAACATATCTATTAAATATAAAATCTAAAATCACATCTGATTGATGTGATTCTAATACATTATTACTATGTGTTAGCATAGGAATAAGACATATGATTAATGAATTAGATTATGATTAAAAATACACCTCAAAAATATTTCTGAATACTCTTTTAAAATAACAATATTCGAGTTATATTCACCATAACTTTATTATTCATATCATCAATCTCATTTTATTAGAATGTTTCACTATAAAAAATATAGTTTATAATTAATGATCTATACAGTAAATACTAAATCAGTATGACATATATTCTAATATATTATTGCTTAATTTTTAATCATATAATTAATTTTTGATTAAATAACTTATTTAAAATATTAAGTAATTAAAAAAAATATTACATAATTAATTTAACGTTAATGAGTATGATATTAACGTAAACGTAAATAATAATAATAATAATAACCCTACCAAAAATATATTGATGAAACTATACTTTTACTCATTACTTCTACTCAAACTCATATATCACCTAAAAAATATAAAACTAGATGAATATTAATAGTATAGACTCATTTTAAAATAATAAAATCTAAAAATTCTAGGAGTATCGATAAATAATCAACATAATATATACATATATATACACACACACATATTGACCAAATACTTAAAGAGATATGATGATCAATACATAAAAAAATATGATGAATTAGATCTGAGACAAAACCAACATAACAATAGAATTTTATATGTTGGATCGAGTTCAACTTTGTTGATCATCTTCATATATCACAATGAAGTTTAGAAGGAAGAAATGGTCGACTTCATTATGATCATGGATTTACCAATTAAATTTTTAGAAGATCCTAAGATGATCAGTATTATGCAGCCTGCTTATCATATGATTTCTAGGCCTATATATAAGAATAACATAATAAAATATTATAAATTAAAAAAATAATTAATAATTAACAAATTTAAAAAATATAATAGATTAATGTGACATTCAATATTTAAACTAAAAATAATGATGTATCATTTGCATGCCTCACCACCCACTACGTAGACTCTAAATAAAATTTAATAAAAAAATATTAAAATTTTATGAGAATCTCAAACCTCATAATAGCTTTTTCATATATGAGTATATGACATGAATATTTAAAAAATATAAAATTCAAAATAAAATATTTAATATCATTTTTTATAATATTTCTAATAATAAAATAACTATTAATATATTTATTAGAACTATTTGAAATAAACTAATAGGTAAAATATTTCATGATAAGTATATATATCATATAATTACTTTTATAGTACAAGTGAGAAACAAAAATTATTTCTAAAGCATTAAAAAAAATAATAAATTCACTAAAATACCTTAAAACATCTAACATACAACAAAAATTTAGCTGCCTATATTTATTTGCTTAGTTAAAAAAGAAAAAATTTTAAATGATTATGAAATATTATTAAAATTATACCTAACTTATGCTGAAGTCTTATATTAACTACCAACATATGATTAGAGGTGTCAAACGGGCGAGCCCGGCACGGCACGGCTTTTTTTTTTCCAGCACGATCGTGCTACCGTGACGTGCCGGGCACGGCACGGTTTGAATATATGCGGGCCCGGCACGGCGTGCCGTGCCCGCTCGGGCCTGGCCTGGCCATACAGGCCAAGGGCCAGCCGCCAGGGCATACCGGCATAGCCGCATAGGCTGAGCCGCTGAGAGTGAAAGAGAGGCAGGGCCGGGCAAAAGGAGCGGGACCGCGAAGGGACGGGTCACGGGAGGCCAGGCAGAAATCTGAATTCTGAAATCAGAATATTGTTTTTTTTTTAATTTATATATTGTAAATTATATTTCTTAAGGTTAAGTTAAGTGTAGTGACTCTGACTGTAGTCTACTGTCTACACTGTGTAGTGTAGAGTATTATTTATTAAATATAATTTTTTTTAAAAATGTTAAAAATTAAAATTAAAAAAAAACAAATTTTAGAAAATTATTTTTTTATCAAATTCAACTAAGTATAGCTTTATTTGTATTTATAATTTATTAATTATAAATTAAAGTTATTAATTTTTAAAATAAAATTTAAATCGTAAAAAAAATAAATCAATACATTATGTTAGTAAAAATTAAAATTAAAAAAAATTAAACTACACAAATGAAAAATTACCAATCATGCATTTGAAACCGATAGTCCGAACAAAACAAGTATATGTTTCAACACAACGTACAAACAAAGCGTATAAATACAATGAATAAAAAAAAACATCGAAAAAAAACAGTAAATCAGCATCAATCGTCAAGCGGCATATCATGAGAATCATCAACCGCAACATCAAGATCAGTATCATATGGATCATCATCATCGGCAATCAGCTCCTTCGCCATCGTAGTGGATGTGGATGCGACTGCAGTGTCTGTCACAGTCCCAGCTTCAGCACGATCATGGATGCTAAACCTCGATTCCTCCCAATCCTTCAAACATGCCAAGGTCTCAACCATATCTGGACGTAATCTCGATCTCCTATCCGAAATCACGTTCACTGCAACAGAAAAAGCAGACTCCGATACTATGTTCGACACCGGAGGAGTCAGTAGATCCCGTACCATCCTAGATAGCACGGGATAGGTAGACTCATATGATTTTCATCACTGTAATAAATCAAGATTCTTATTATCAGAATATAATAAGATTAAGCAGTAATCGGTATTTAGGTATCGAGACAGCTCACTCCTATATGATGATCCACCCCTACGTTTCCCCCTCGCTAGGTTAATGGAATAATCGTCATCTCCGAACAAGATATCAATGTCCGTAATCAGAATCTCACCACCACCACCATACCTAGTATCGTAGTATGTGAACAGGTCTGTCAACTTCTCGTAAATGAACCCTTCAGGTAGCTCTTCCAGGTTCATGCACGAGGAAATGAAAGTCAGGGTGTTTTCTATCCCTTCCACCTTAGCCCTAGGGTCCATGCATGCAGCGAGACAATAAAGAGATGGAATGGTGGACCAGTACTTCAAGTACTTGGTCTCCATCCTGCAACCATATGGCTAAGCGTCGGGTCAGCTCGATACTTCCTAAACATGCTACTAATGTTGCATATGCACCGGAGTACAATACAAGTGGTGGGCGTATAAACCAACGAACACATGTTCGTCGTGTCATAAAATATCTTCAAGAATTTCATAAATGAAATTCCTGAAGCCCAGTCAGTGTCGTCAATAATAAGTTTGTCACTCTTACTATTGACGTAGTCGGATATCACGTGTTCGTATCCAACACATGATTCCAATATCATGTACGTGTAATTCCAACGATGTCTCACATCCGATTGAAATTTCTTCTTCTTAAGATTCGCAGACAAACAGAGATTACCAAACTCTTGTAGTCTGCAAGGAGTGCGAATATACTTGAGTGCATTGCGTGTATTTTCCAACGCGAGAGAACACACCTTCATACCCGCTTGAACTATCAGGTTAATCACATGACACATGCATCTGACATGAAAAATCTCTCCTAATGGTGCGTCTCTAATATTCCTAACAAACATATTGATCGCTACTCCATTATTAGAAGCATTATCGAAAGTGACACTAAAAATTTTATTTTGAATTTTATATTCCCTAAATATTTTCATCATACACTCAAAAATGGCCGGGTCATCATGAGGATGAAGAATCTCAGTGAATCCTAATATTTTTTTATTGATTGTCCAGTTAGAATCTACATAGTGACTCGTGAGACATGCATAAGAAGAATCATCGTGACATGTCTATATATCAGACGTCACGGACACCACTCCACTATATGCCATAAATTCCTTAATTATTTTTTGTTTTTCTAACTTATATATCTTTAGTATGTCACTCCTAGATGTGGACCTAGGAATCCTACGATAGGAAGGCTGAAAATAAGTCTGCATGATACTCACTACCCTCGGATCTTCCGAAAATCTGATCAGAAGACCCATCAATGTGATGAGTCTGGCCATGCCGTCCCTACCCAACTCGCTAGAGTATACGAATGGAATAAACTTTGAGACTGAACTCGATCCAGTCTCAAAAAATGTAGTGCCAAGTTGAGTTTGCCTAGGATCTAAGGGTCCATGTTTTTTGGTGCATAATTCGGCATGCCTCTTAAGGTGCTCAGTCCCACATGAACTCTTGCATGTTAAAAGTCTCATACAATATTTACACTATGACATTTCAAGTTCCTCGCCCCTAACATTTACTTGTGTTATGATTTTAAATACGTATCAGGTGTATTTGTCATTTTTTATGTTTTTTTTCCTATGTTTTTCTAGAGCGAGAAACTTTAGAGAGAGAAAGTAAATAAAAACGTAAAATAAATTACCCGGTAAAAGTAATGAGGTTAGTCACGTGCAAGGTGCACCACAGGAAGCTCTGATGTTCAAAACTCAAGTAGAGTTTCACGAAAATCCAAGCCGAAATCAAAATCCCGAGGCCCGAGAGAGAGATGCACGGTTTATGTGAGAGAGAGAAAATTTTGAGAGGAGATATGTTTTTGAAAAACATAAATGTTATAGGGAGGGGAGTAGAATTTATAGGCTAAAGAAATTAATTTTTTTATTATTTTTTTGAATTTTTAATATATTTTTAAGGGGCAAAATCATGAGGACTGTTGGATTCTGCCCCCTAACCGTTGGAGTCAAATCCAACGGCTGAAAATCTGTAATGTTTGAATTTTTTTTTTTTGGCCGTTGGGATTGGTCGGGTCTAAACCCGTCGGGGCTCGGCAGTCGGGACCACGGGTCGGGTCCAATCAGACCCGACCCGTGGTCTTTTTTACCGGGGGGGGGGGCCAGGGGACGGGTCACGCCCACGCCCCACGCGTGAACCGGCACGGGACGAACCCGTGCCGGCATGCCGTGCCACGGCACGAGCATTTCCTAACCTGGGCACGGCACTGGCCCGGGCACGGTTTAAAAACGTGCCAGGCCGGCCCAACCACAGCCGAACCGTGCCTCGTGCCGGGCCGGACACCTCTACATATGATATCCAACTATATCAATAGTAAGAATAACAAACTTATTATTAATGATTCAAACTGAAATTCAGAAATTTTAATTATTAAATTTCTAAAAATTTTCTGACTCAACGAACATATATTTGTCTATGTACACTCTCACCACTTGCATTGTATTTATGTGCATAAGTAACATTAGGAGCATGTTAATAAGCATAGAGGGTATTCTTCATTAAGTGTTATAACTGTTGATATATAAATTAAATATTTAGAATATTAATCTTTCATTCAAACTTTATATTATTTGGCTGCATGTAAGAATCCTAGGGTTAATATGAAAAAAATAAAAAATATTTTAATATACATATCTGCGTACATGAACCAGGTACATCAACTTAAAGAGTCTATTTACAAAAAATTAATTAATTTATTTTCATATTATGACATAAGTATAGTGGGTATAGTCATACGCAAAGTACAGACATGAATAATATATTTGAAGATGATACCTTATCCATTTGGTTAGCCAATAAAAAATAACAAAATGATCCATCATATAGAAGCAACCTATCTTAGTACTTAGATATCAATTACTACTACATCCTATCAAATGATAATAAAAAAGTTAACATTATATTATAATAAAAATATTATAAATCCACTTATTTCTTACTATCTAGATGATACATGATCTACTGACCATTTCAAAGTCTAACATAGCATCGAAATCTATTTTTCTATAGTAGTCAATATTATTTTGAATAAAATATTAAAATTACAACCAGATATCATAGAGACACTTGCATACATGAAGACCTAAAAGATTCAAGATTGAATATTCAAAATAAGATATAAGAGATAATAACAAATGATAATTCATGACACATGAAGATCGAGAATTTCAAGAATCCTAGTGATGTTGACAATATACACTTCATCCATATTATCATACCACAAATATCAATTGATTATTAAAGATTTTGGATTCGTGTGATATTTATATTGTGTTGCAGTGCTATTACTAATTTATTTTTTTCATTTTATTTTCTATTTTTATTTATGTATTATTGTCTATTGATGTATACAGCATGTTTTATATTGAATATTGAATTGAATTGTACTTTACAATTTTTTTAATTTTAAATTTTAAAACTTTTATTTTAATTTGATTTACACATTAATCTTTTAATTTAAATAAAATTAAATAATCATAATTTATAAAGTATATTGAGGTATAAAAAGGCATGTTCGTGCTGACCAAAAATGGCCAAATATGACCCACCCCAATATGACCCATTCTAGGCCTGACACGGTAGCATGATAATGTCACACTTAAAAGAATCATGTCGGCAAAGCACTGCTCATTTGACACCTTTACAATAATATGAGTGTCAACTCCACTATTAATAATCTATAAGTATATATATAATAAATAAACAAGTAAAATAACTAGAAATATTTTAAAAAAATATATAATACTACCTTAAATAAGAATTGTTTATATTTCTCTATAGTAAGTATAAATATCATGATGAATAAACACTACCAGAATTTATAGATCATTACGCTAGTCTCCATATCTCTCTCAATATTGTGTAAAGCTCTAAACTTTTTATCTAGATATAATATCTAACAGTTATCTCTAGTCTGGTTCATACTCCTAAAATAAAGACATTAAATTAAAATTACCATTCATTTATCTATAATATAATGATATCTCTTAACATTATGCCACAAAATTATAGTTCTACTAAATAAAAAGTAAACTACAACAAATTAAAATTTTTTAAACTCCTAAATTCATTTTTTTTTGCAATTGTCAAATCCCTAATTAGGGCTTCTACCAAAATCACTATTGGGTAGCACCACATTGCATTGCACGCCACCACTATGCACAATTAAAATTATTGCCCAAAAAATCATTGTGTGCCACCACAAACCACCAGCACACCCCTGCTACAAATCCTCAACCTCGTGTGTATGCTGCCAGCAACCACACGCACCTCTATAACTACCAACTAGAGGTGTCATAAGGGCCGGGTAACTCACACATGACCCAGGACCCGGCAAGGCATGGATTGGAACCATGCCGCAAGCCATGCCGGGCTGACACAATCAATGTTTTTAAAGGCATTTTTTTAGTGATTTGATGCACGCCTAAGACGGGCGTTCGTTGAACGCCTCAAGGTGTTAAAAAAAGCATCGAGCTCAACAGCGCTCCCCGAGCTCCACACGAGCTCCATTGAGCTCGATGGAGCTCCTCATGCTCCACGACAGAGCTTGCTAGAGCTCAATGAAGATCGCTAGAGCTCTACGGAGCTCCGTTGTGGAGCTCCATCAAGCTTTATGTGGAGCAAAAGAGAGGGGCGAGAAAGAGGGCGAGAAGAGAGGGAAGAGGGGCGAGGGTGAGGGTGATAGAAGAGGGGCGAGGGGAGATGGGCAAGAACAAATTAAAAAAAATAATTTTATAAATTATCAAATTTTATTAAAATTTGATAATATTATTAATTAATAAATAATATTAAATTAAAAATAAAATAAACGTCGAGAATTTAATAGAATTAAAATTTATTAAATTTACGCCTTATGTCATAACAAAAAACTTACACCTTAATGCCTCAAGGCTTATGCCTCACCTTACGTTTTCGTCTTTTATAATTTTGGGCACGATCCATGCCTCGTGCCACTGCCAAGCCGGGCACGACCTGTGTGCCTAGCCCAACAGCATGATAAACTAGGCCAGGAATTCAAATAGATTTTTTAAAAATTTAGATAGAAAAATCTTGTACGAACTCGCCTGACCAGGAAAGTCCAAGCACGACCCAAGTATGAGCCGAGCCAGCGGGCCATGCAATGCTTAATCACCATATTATTAATAGTGATCATTTTAATCATATAAAAAACATATCACTATTAACTTAACCTTAAGTTGATCAATCTTTTCCTCAAATCCTATCTTAATCATATACATATCAACATCTCACTTCTAGCTTACCTATCAATTTTTGAACATCACAAGTAAAATTAGATAAGATTGCACTCCTTTTTTTTCAACAAAATATGATGTCATATTTGATGAATAAGTACTTTGAAAAAAAATAATCAAAATCTTATAACTATCAAGTAAAAATAAAAAGCTAAAATATATAATATAAAATAAGAATGTAAAAATACTCAAGAAAAATAATATTAAATAAAATATATCATTGATTTTCTTTTCATAATACAATTAGAAAGTCTAAATCATTACTCTAAACTAAATTAATTCATATAACAAAAGATTTATTTGGAATAATAATTTGGAATAGATTATAGATTTATATGTCAAGTATATACTTTCAAATTGAGATCAAGTCTCTCAACTCATATCTCTCTCTTAAATAAACTCATATCTCATGTCCAGTATGACACTCATTCTGGACTCCTCCCATAGGTGCACTGCCCATGAGAGATGTCATTGCTCCTCAAAAATAGTAATAAATTATCAAATTTTATTTATCAAATTATCAAAATTTATTAAAATTTAATAATTTTATAAATTAATAAATAGTATTGAATTAATAAATAATATTAAATTAAAAATAAAATAAAAATAAAGAATTTTATTAATTTAAAATTTATTAAATTTATGTCTTACACCGTATCTTATGGGTTGTGGGATATCACTAGTCAGTAGGTAGTAGCAATACCCGGTTATAGAATAAAAAATTTTAAATAAAATTTAAATATCAAATTAAAAAAGTATAAATTAAAAATATATACATATCAATTAAATTGAAAATAAATACACTAAAAATAAAACATGAAATATGACAAATAGGGTAATCTATAATCACTATTCAGTTTGTGTCAGTAATTTTATTCTGATCACCACATCTGATTCTAATGCTAATGCTAATCATGACCTCAATATCTTTGATATCATTATAAAAATTATAACTCAATACAAATTCTTTTACTTTATTATCAATACTCATATTTGATCCTCATAATTCTTTTAATGTATAAGTAATTCTATGATATTTATTACAATCTAGATATAAAATAATATTCATAACCACAAAAAAAATAAACTTCATTGCTAATTTAGTATGCTATATACTAAAGAAGTCAGTAAATCACATATTATTTTAAATAGCATGTAATTAGTGGATTCGTATAATTTTTATTAATTCAATAAATTATAATTTTTAATATTATCGTGTGAAAGAATTTAGTAATAATCAGTATTTAAATATCAAGATAGATTACTCATATTCAATAAATCACTTCGTCATTTGTCCTTTGCTAACTGAATAAAAAATATATCACCACAATATAATATTCATGTCAATACTCATAACTTTACTATAACTATTATACATAATGTCATAAAATATAAACATGTTAGTTAATCTTTCATGAATTAAACTTTTAAATTCATTTGCTTAGTTCATATAAATGAATATATAACTAAACACATTTTATACTTCTTCCAGATTAACCCTAAGATTCATACAAGCAAACATGCAAAAAAAAAAGATAAATAGAGGTGTAATAAATAAAAGAAATCGATAAACCTGAAATTCGATGTGTCAAATAAGTAGGGCCGGGCCGGGCCGGGCCGGAATGAAACACGGCACGATTCGACCGTGCTTGGTCCGGCATGGCACTGGAATGACTCGTGCAAGTGCCCGTGTCGTGCCGAGGCCAACCGAGACTCGTATTATGCCAAGCACGGCCCAGTACCAATGCCCGTGGACACGATTACTCAACACAGGCCGAGAAATTGCACGAGCCCCCGACGGATCTAAAATTTCCATCGAAGCATCGAAATGTGAGCCATTAAATTTCACCTCCAACAACTATGGGGCAGAATCCAACGGCCCATATGATTCTGCTCCAAAAAAATTAATAAAAATATTAAAAAATATTAAAAAAATCAAAAAAACTTTTAAAAAAATATATATTTTTCATTAATATATAAACCTCTCCCCCACCTCTCTCTAATATTTATGTTTTTCAAAAATATTTCTCTCAAATCTCAATCTCTCTCTCTCTAACTTTATCTCTCTCCTAAATTTCTGTCTCATAATTTTGGTTCTGCTTTTGGAGACTCACAACTTAGGCTCGACTTTAGTTGGTATTTGAATTGGACTTTAAATTTGTAGTGCATGTGTTTTATGATATTTTATGAGTATTTCATTTTTTTATATAATTTACTTAAACTAAAATTTAAAAAATATTAGTATTTATAATTTACTATTTAGTAGTCTTTTTCACTTTCTCTCTCTACTCAACCCTCTCGTTTAAAAAAATGATAAATATTAATTTAAATAATGAAAATATAATTAATTTAAGCATATAAAATAAAAATCCTACGCAAAGGTCCAAAACTACCGAAACTTTTGTTTCTCTTGTTACCTTGACCCAAATATCTAAAAAACAAAAATTAGAAAGATTTTAATAGTTTAGACTCACTTTAATATAATATAATAAAAATATATTATAGGTGCTAAAAAAGAATGGACACAATACAAATATTATAAAAAAAATTTTAAGTGGTAAAATGTATGTGAGACTGGACAAATTAAGAGACATATCAAAATATATACCAGAAAACATGGTGTATTAAATCTGAGGCAAACTCTACTCTGCAATAAATTTTTTAGGCTGTATTCAGTTCAGTCTCAAAATTTATCTCATTCACATACGACATCGAGTTAGGAAGGGAGGGCATGGCCAAAGTGATGATCACGATAGATCTTCTGATCAGATTTTCGGAGGATCCAATGATAGTAAATATCATGCAGACATATTTTTAACATGCACACCATAGGATTCCTAGGTCCACATCTAAGAATGACATACAAAAATATTATAAGTTAAAAAACAAATAATAATTAATAAATTTATGATATATAGTGAAGTAATGTTTATGACATCCGATATCTGGACTAGTCACGATGATACATCTTATGTATGTCTCAACGCACACTGTGTACAAAATGAACTCTAAATAAAAAAATTTAATAAATTCTCTGAGATTTTTCATCGACGTGATAGTCTATCATTTTTAAGTACATGATAAAAATCTTTAAAGAATATAAAATTCAAAATAAAATTTAATATCACATTTAAAAATGTAGCTAATTATGAAAAAGTGATTAATATATTTATTAGGAATATTAGAGATGAACCATTAGACGAAAGTTTTCACGTTAGATATATGTGTCACATGATTAACCTGATTATATAAGTGGGGATGAAGATGTATTTCCCTACTTTGGAAAATATAAGTAACTCGCTAAAATATATTCGCAAATCTCACAGACAATAAAAGTTGGGTAGTCTTTATTTATCTACGAATCTTAAGAAAAAAAAAATTTAATCGGATATAAAATACCATTAAAATTATATTTACTTAATATTGAAATCATGTGTTAGATACGAACACATAATATCCGATTACATCAATAGTATGAATAACGAACTTATTATTAACGACACTGACTGTACTATAAGAATTTCAAAATAAAATTTCTAAAAATTTTTTATGTCATGATGAACATATGTTCGTCAGTTTATACTCCCACAACTTACATTGCACTCGGGTGCTCATGTAACATTTATAACATATTTAGGAAATATTGAGGTGACCCAACAATTAATCATATGGTTACAGAGATATAAATCAAATACTAAAGTAATAATCAACCATTCTATTTCTTTATTGTCTAGCTGTCTGCATAGACCCTAGGGTTAAAGTAAAAAAAATAGATAATATTTTGACTTATATTTCCTCATACATGAACCTAAAAGACACACCTAAAGAATTCATTCACGAAAAATTAACTGAGCTTTTCACATACTATAATATTAAGTATGGTGGTGATAGTAGTGGGGCTCCGAGTACAGAGATTGATACCATATTTAGAGGAAAATGACTTTTCTATTTAGTTAGTGAGAAAAAAACGACAAAGTAAACCATCGAATAGGAGCGAGCTTTCTCGGTACTTAGATACCGATTACTGCTCAATCCTATCACATTCAAATATTAAGAATCTTGATATATTATAATGATTGAAATCATACGAGTTCACCTATCTCATACTAAGATGACACGGGATCTATCAATTTCTCCGGTGTCCAGCATAGCATCGAAATCTACTTTTTTTGTTATTATAAATATGATCTCGGGTATGAGTGATTACGTCCAAATATTATTGAAACTTTAGCATGCATGAAAGATTGAGAATATTATAGCTTGGACATCCAAAATTATGCTTGGATTGCTACAAAAATAGAGGAGTTAATTACAGATGACAATACATATGATGATAGTGATATTAACATTAAAAATGATAATGATATGATGATTAACGATTGATGATATTGTCACTTGATGCCTAACAATTAATGATTACGGGATTGTGATTTGCGACACTTATGTTATGTTTATGTCTGATTATGATTTTTGATTTCAATATGCTCATTTTTATTTACATTATATTTGGTTTGATTTGGATTTATCATTTGTGTTTCAATATTTCTAATTTATTGTGTTTATTTAATTTACGGTTGTGAAATGTGAAATATGCTTGAAAGTTAAAATTTTAATTTTTTTTTATTTTGTATTCGATTTAAAATTTAATTCATATTAAAATTGAAATATTTTATTAATTTATATCTAAATTCTAATTCTAATTAATAAAAAGTACAAACAATAAACATTTAAAAAAAGTTTTAAAGTATTACAAATTAACATTTTACAATTTAATATTTTTTAACCATTAACTAAATAATTATTACATTAAAAAATTAACATAATATTAAAAAAACTAATAAATTAATAAAATTTAAAAACTGGCTCGTACAAGCCTGACCCAACACAAAAAAAACTACTCAAGCCTACAGGTAGTGATGAACCTAAACTGAAGAAATTGTGCCGAGCCAAGCTCTGAATGGAAGCCCAACTGGGCAGCCTAAAACCAGGCTATGCCGACCGAGCAGGACAGACCGGCCCATCCCGTTTGATACCATTAACTGAAATTGATTTGACTTTAAAGATCTCACAACTAAATTGAATTTGTCTGAGATATAATATTTTATATTTTTTAATGCATTGATTAATTTATCTCTTAAGATAATCAATACCACTAATACTCATACATATAAATATTTTTTTATAATATATACAATATATCAAATTTTCTTCTACACCACTGATATTTTTATTTTTTATAATAAAAAATATATCTAGCCTACTAAAGTTTACTTATTTTTTTAATATTTTAGGCAATTAAATCTAGACAAAGAAAAATACCCTAATTTGGTCTCAATTTTAGACCTTCATTCAAGTTATCATTATCATCAATGTCTAATTCACTTTTATTTTCATTAAATATCATTTTTTTAAGTTTTATACTTTGCCTAAATCTTTTTTATTAATTTAATAATCAAAAATTCTAAATAAAATAAAAATATTAAATTATAATGTGTACCTTATTTTTTTTGCACAACTAATAATTTGGATATCACACTTGCACAACATCTTGTATTCTCACACTTAGATACTTCTCATCACAAAATACTAAGATATCTACAATACTCTACTTTATAAAATAAAAATTATAACTCACAACAAATGTACACAAAAAAATCTTAAAAAGAGACTACAATTTTTTTAAAACACTAAGAACGATAAAAAGAATTTACAAATTAACTGTAAAAAACCAAAATATGAGTTTAGATATTTATAAAAAAATTTATTGGAAAAAAAATACTTTCTATTTTTTTAATTAAAAGTATGTTGAAATATGTTGGCCATTGAAAGCAATCCGACAGCTCATATTAATTTTATTTTTAATTCTTTTTCTCAACATGACATCGATACATATTATCTTATCATTTTCTAGAGGCAAGAAGACAAAAAAAACCTACTGATGGAGCATGTCATTACTTCTACATGGCTAATTATTTAAAAAATCAATCGTACCATGCATAGAGTTGTCATGTCATGTGTTGTGCTAGGCAGAGCACAAAGCCCGACAAGTGTTGGCCCAACAAGCATGACCATGATCTAAGAAGAATTTTAGATCATGACATGTTGGGCCTAACACAACTATTTTAGGTTGTCCCATGTCGTGCTCGGGCTACTCGATCAACTTGACACCGCTAGGTAGGATTAGTTGTTAATTATTTGTGGGAAATAACAACCAAACATGAAAAAAAGTATATTACAATAGTATCTAAAGGCATGCACTTTTTAATTGAATCCTTAAAATAAGACTTATACTCAAAGAATATGATATCAACACTCATAATAATTCTCCTATTTTCTTGTGATTAACATATATGTGTATCTCTTTTAAATACTAGAATATCCAATAAAAACATAATCAATTACACAAGCTAAGTTTCAACCTAAGAGAATAAAAGATGATGATGAGTTAATTGGAAAATTAGTGGTTAATACAACATCTCCCCAAGGATGCCTAGCACACTCTATGAAATATAAATGCCATAATCATGTCAATTATTCTTCTCAATTATCTTATTTTGTACTTGAATATCAGTACATAATGTCTGATAAATTAATTTGTGCTCAAAAAAATAAGAGGCTAATAAGAAATAAAACTTAATACATTATTACTCCGCAACATCTTAGTATCATATTCAGACTCAATTTTTATGTTTTTATAAAATTTTATAAAAAAAACTTAAAATCTTTTATTATACATTGACAATCATATAGATTGAGTATAATTATTAATAAAAATAATAATATATCATAAGTTATTATACACGATCATCCTATTTGATTCCCTAACATTAAAGTGATTAGATAGAATTGATCCCTCCTATTATTCTCTTAAAATTGCCAAATAAAAATATTTATTATGTTTTACTAGCTGATATATCTCATCATCACATGATTAATAGACATTACTAATACAATGTTCTAAATAAATATTTAGAACTCAAATGAGTCAAGAAAAATAAATACAATCATCTCACTCAAATCTTATGAAAATCATCAATTTGACATGATAATTTTTCATAAAAATACCAATAAACAAAAAAATATATCACATCTTTTTTATTTTGTAAAATAACTAATAAAAATATAATTATAATAAAATTTTAGAACATATAAAATATACATCAAAAAACAATCACATCGATATTGTTGTATCCCTCGGCATGTATAACAATGCCATTATTCAAAATAATATTAGAAACTTTATAAATAATAATACAAATAAAAATGAAACAATTGTATATCACATGGGTATTCCCTCATGAATCAATTATACAATAATTTGGAGTTAAGTAAAGAGTATATAATATAGCATATTTAAATATATTCATGCTAGTAACACCTGAAAAACAAAATCTAACAAATTCCTTCTAAGAAAGCATTAGTATAACATAATCAATAAACATATTCATTAAAGAACTAACATGAGTGTGTTTTATCATAAAAGTCTAAAATAATCCAAGATGCAATGTAAAGCACCCCTCCCATGCACGCCATATCCTCCCAGGGATAAAAAAAAAAAGGTTAGTATTGTCTTTCTATCACTCGTAGTACCTCTACCTAATCTCTCAATTATGTTGTTACAACAATGTGATAAAGTAAATGTGGTACTATAATTAAATTCAACTGATCTTATACTAAATATAATCATTTTCTTCTTTTTTTTGTCACAGTACACTTTTATAAAAATATCCAAAAATATGATATTATGCAAAATTTCGATAACAATAATTTTATACAATTTAAGCACACTATGTTTGGTCAGAAAAAATGTTGAGGCTTGGTATCAGTATTGCGATATTAGTCATCGCCATCACCATTACCAGAAAAACTAAGGTTACTCAGCCAAAAATCATGTTGACAATATCATTATCATCTCTGCTACAAAAGAAACCCAGAATATTCATTATATATTATTGATATAGAGGGTAGCACTATCATTGCCGCTGCAAACCACTAGCATTTGTTGTCACCGACACTGCCAAAGGGTGTGGTACTATATTAGTCATCACCTCCATCACCATATTATTGCTCTCCTATGGTTGCTTTCAAAAAAATTGATGTGAGAGAGATGAGTGAAGGAAGATAATTGTTAGAGACTCAAATATTTATATAAAACCAAAAAAAAAAAAAAGAACAATAATCAAACCAAGATAACCATGTCTGATTAGAATATGGTGCAGATTGAATTTTGGGCCAGCTCAGTGCCTATTTAGCCCAGCAAAACTTGCCTACCTGAAAGACTAAGCTGCACAGGACCAGGCTGGGTCATGACCTCGAGGACTCAGGCGAAACCTGACCTGCCCAGTTATATAATAAGGTCGCATTTCACTTGGCCCGCTGCCTATTTGGTCAGGCAGGGATACCAAGCTAGGCTGGGTCCCAATCACACAGAGCCAGGCCAAATCATTCCTTCCCATTTATATAACTTGGTTAGGTTTCATCCATACCAGATTATACAGGCTGCCAGGTCCGGCCTGCTGAAAGAAAACAGAGACCTCCATGACAGATGAAAACTAGCAATTAGGTCTGTTAAGTTATGAGACTGTGATATTGAGTCGCAATTATTAAATCATTCGTTTATAAAACATTGAGCGGTAAATTTCTTTCTGATGCACAAACCAAACCATCTTGGAGATTTTGTTCTGCTGAAAAAGACTTCTGCTAGTCCATCACAGGAATACTAGGCATTTAAACTCGTAATAATGGAGATCGAATACGACAAATGTGACTCGGCCAACTTCTTTGTTGATCTCTAATCTCTCATTGGTTCATCAGTTTTTTTCTATCTCATCGAAAACTTCTTTTCTCTGCAGTGATTTTCAAGAACCCTAAATTCTTAACTTCGTCCAGACAGGAGATAGAAATGCCCCACTCAGATTGAGCTAAAATCGAGTAGCTGACCGAATCTAATTTCCAAGTAAATTTAGACAAAATTTTCCAGTTTCTTCCATAGATTGTTTAGGGTTTGCGAGCTTAAGAACCTGATTGTAAACAATTGATGACTGATGTTTATCGCTAACTTTTCCAGTTTCTTAAGGTGGAAATACCTAATTGCATGATCTTGATGATCCAGTTTCGAGAAAAGCAAGTTCAAGAGTTGTGTGAACATCAACATTTTCCAGTGACTTAAGATGTTATATTACTAGAAGGTGCTTCTAATTGCCTTCACCAGGCACCATCATCGATAACATCAACATTTTCCAGTACTTGAAAAATTGAATCCAACATTTTGTTCTTTGATGCTTGAACCGATTCAATTTTTTCCAAATGCCAACGTTGCAAGTAATATAATCTGTTATTCACAAAGATGTTCGCCGAGAAACATAAGTGTTTTACCCGGGAAAGATCGCCTTGACTTTGGGCCTGCCCTGGCCCGTTCTCCCACTGCATCTCCCTCGAAGAACAACGAAGCTATGAACAACGAATAAATACTTAGCAATAATAATAATAATATTATTATTATTATTATTATTATATTAATATTAATATGTACACTAATATTAATATTAATTCTGATAATAATAAGAATAATCATAATCATAATAATAGTAATTAAAATGAGGATGATGATGATAAAAATTATGATAAGAATAATAGTGATACTAATAAACAAAACAAACAAACAAAATTACATTATTTATTTAATAAAAAAATTAAAAAAAACTTTAAATAAGTGAATTCAGATTTCAATCTTATCTTTTATACCTAGCCCACACAATCTAATCTCAACCCTAAATAATAATAATAATAATGCTAAATAAAATAAACTTGCTATTAAATTAATATGTTGGGTTTGATTCTCTTGTTGGGGATATCCAAGTTGGCAAAATCAATTTATTTTTTATTTTTGTTTTTTTTTTGTTTTTTTTTTTATTTTTGTTTTTTTTTTTTTTTTAAACATGAAGTTAGCTAAATCTAAATTAATCTATCCCGAGTTGGCCAAATCAATCTTTTTTTTTTTTGAAAAGGCTGTGTTTTTTCTTCTGTCTTTGCACATTATTCTTTGGTGTTGCAGATTGCATATACTAAGAGGCTACTTATTTTTTCTCTCTCCTCCTTACATTGGTTTGAATTTTGTAATTTATTTATTTATATTAAAATTACAATCAATGTGTGCAATATGTGCATTGATGTGTAGTATATACTTTTTATGCAATATGTGTGCTAATTTTATACATATATGTATGTATATGTATATGTACACACACACACACACACACATATTATCATGATTTTATTTATAATTCAGTGTGTGGATTTTGTGTGTATTTTGATGTTTGATTTTATTTGAGCGCATGATTCTGTGCCATGAGAAATTATAACTTCAATAATATTTGGAGATTCAAAAAGTTGTGAAAATAATTTTTTAATCTGTCCAATAATTGAAATGCAACCATGCGATTGATTCTGAGGCATGATTTTGATGAACATACAATATCACCTAAAGAATACGACATAAAGAGATATGGGGCATTCACCCCAAAAATCTAAGGTTTTGTATTTATACTAAATTTCATATTTATAGGGTTTTATATACAATAAATTATATTTTAGTCCAAAATAAAAGTTTGGCCGTTATTTGCTTTATGAACTTCGTGTATGTGCGAAGAATTATCTAGCATACATTATTCGATTTTGATCTTGTTGTATCCTGACATTATTCTTAAACTTTTGTATTGTAATTTCTCACTTTTTTGTCATTTTTATTCATTGTTTACATTGTTTATGTAACTAAGTACTATTCTTGATATTTTGTAGTGTCGAATAAGCCAATAGACAATAATGGTACACTTGTTTGACATTTCAAGCTTCTTTTACATTTTTAAAAAGGAATTTGAACAATGCATCATAGTTTTCCTCTTGACTTAATTAAGTTTTTTGTTTTCAAGATGTTAAAAAAAAAACATTTAATAAAATATTATGATCGGCTTGAAATCAAATCTAGAATCAAACTTAAATTGATCACAGGATCGATATTCAATAAAAGAGGGCACCATTTTTATTAATTCAACATGTAGATAAAAAAGTTTGAATCAATTATACAAAAAATCATAATTTTATTTGGTTGAATCAGTATCTCTAAATATCAAGTGAGAATTTCAAATAAACCAAACCTTGATTAGGCAAAATACATTTTCAAATCATTTCAATTATTCAATGTGAAAATAGATTTGGTTGACATTAGCACCTTTTGAAAAGATAATATATACCATGAAGTTCCAAATTAATGTAAGAGCAACTCCAACGGGAGTTGCTGTTAGGGGGGGGGGGGGGGTCATCCCCGTAACAGTCAAAATGGCATCTAAATCACAAAACAAATTGCTCTAACAGGGATGGCACAGTTGGTGGCAAAATGTCATCTAAGGTCTTGGAATTTCATATTTGGTAACTTTGGAGAGAGAAATGAAAGGATGCAAAATAACAATTGATGGCTACTGTGCATCTCAAAATATCTCTCATCAGGGTTGAAAAGATAACTCTGAATAAAAAATTATTTATTTATTAAAATGGCATCCCATTTTGGCACCTACCATTAGAGTAAAAACACTATTCAAGAGTGAGAAAATACTATTCAATGTTGCAAAATAATATTTGGCATCCCATTTTTGGTAACTCCCATTGGAGTTGCTCTAATATTTGACTTCATATTGAGAATATGGTCACTCTAATTAAAGTGAGCAGTTCAAAATCTATTTACAAAAAAAAAGTTGAAGCAAAACTTTTTTTGAATAAAATGGTAATTTTGCTGCAAGGAAAAAAAATCTAAATTTTTTTAGAATTCAAATGATATAATAGACTTCACCATTGAATTCGTCATAAAAAATATAGCTTCAGTAACAAATTTCGTCAAATTATGAAGCAATCAAAATTTAGTCATGTTTTTTATATTATTTTATTATTTTTAATAAAAAAAATGAAAAATGACGCGATTGCACGCATGTGCAGACTGCAGCCCATGTGTCAAAAGGGAGAGTTTTTTTTTTGTATTATTATTTCGATAAAATGATAATAAAATGATAATAATTAAAAAAAAACAAACGGACGAAAAAAAAACATCAAAGAACCTTAATGTTCTTTTGCTATTAGGTGATTATTTTGGTATCGAAACAAACTAGTCCAAGAATAAAAGTTACTTTACGCGATAAGAGCTTCCTATTAGTAGGAATATAGTTTAATCATAAATGGCATAATTATATTTCATATGCATAGGAATATCACAAATAAATGAGTGTGTGCATGGTTAATATAAATATATAAAATTATAATGAATATTATTTTTACGGACTCGAAATGAGACAACGTCCAAAATGATTTATGCGGTATTTTTTATAGAATATCCAATATTATTTTTTTAGAGAAAGTCCATATTTTTCTGAAAATGTCCAATATATATCAGAGAATATCAAAGAAAAAAATATATATTTTTCGGAGAATGTCTAATATTGTTTTTCGAAAAAAATCCATATTTTTTAGAGTATGTCTAATATATATATATATATATATATATATAATATCACACTTGGTTTCGGTATGTATGAGGGAGTCGGTGAGACATGGGATATGAGTATAAAAGCATTTCACCTATAATTACATTTATATAAATATTATAATTGAATGAGTGTTGATATATGTGCATGATTTTTTTTATGTACACTTAGGTGGGAAGTAGTTCTATAAAAGTTTACCTCTGTTGAGCCTTATTCACTCTGTTGTGGGATCCCCCTTCATGTACAGGTTCGGTGCAGATGATAGACTCACATGCAAGATCACATGTGTGATGAAAGACAGTGGTGGCTTAAGTTGTATATTATGTGATTTTTTATTGAGCTGAGTAAATGAATAAGAAAAAAAATATGTGTAAGCAATATTTGTAAGAAAAAAATAATGATAATTTATTGCACATTGTATTGTGTGATGAATTAATGAAACTCTTAGGGATTGAGGTGTGATGATATTTGATAGAATATATCTTTGTCTATGATTATTTGAATTAGCATGTTGTTGTTGGAATCAGGTTTATGCTAAAAGCTATTTGATTATTGTGTTTATTGGCTGGTTGGTTGAATGCATTTTGTTATTTTTTAATTATTAGTAAATTTATACTAAAAATATGTGTAACCAATGTTTGTATTTTAAATTGGTGTATGTATCTTTTATTCCACATAGTAGATGATTTGATGTATAGAGTTTAGTTTATGTATGGTAAATGAATTCATTAGTTCCTTATAGAATATAAATCTTATATTCAAAATAACATTGAACACACCATTAGTAAAATTATAGAACAATAATTAATAGATTAGTTTTGAATATAGGAAATGATGAAATTCTAACTTATTGTGCTAATATACTTATGTGTATTGAATGAGACCATTACCGGAATGATTATTTTATACTGACATATAGATTGAAAACATACTAACTTTATTGTAGACACTATTATTTTTAATCTTGAAATAATTAATAGATATGTATACTTTTTAATAATTATTTTGATTAATAAAGAGTGCGATCAATAAATATATTAGAAAAGAGTACGTTATAATTTTATCAATTATATGGTGAATATTAATTATTAATGGAATCCATGTCATATCAAATTGATTAGTGATACCCCCATTTATTATACTTATAAGTTTTGATATTATCAAACTAAATGGGTAGATTTTAATCTGACATATCAAATAAATTTAGTAGAATGTCTCAAAGAAATAATTAGAGATTGATTAAATTAAATTATCATTAATTTAATTCAATCAATAAATGTGTATAATCTTAATATGTGAAGTTTAATAAGTAGTAAATAATAATATGCCCAAATTATTTCGAATAAATAAGAGTGTATAATTATAATTATATGATAGAATGAATTATGATTAATATAAATAGTACAAAATTATTTACATTGGGAGGCCAAAAAAATATTATAAATTATAAAAGAAATTATTCCAGTCAAGGTCCATTTCTTACCTTTATCTAGTGCCATAAAAAATATTATAAATTATAAATAAAAAATTCATTTATTTGTTTAAAGTATATATATTTATAAAATTGGAATGATTAATTTAATTAAAATCATATTAATTGGTTTTATTAAAATCAAATTAATTATTTGATTATATATATATATATATATATATAATAAAGAAAGAAAATGTTTAAATAATTATTTATAGATAAAAGAAAAAAAAATCACTTCATTTTTTTAAAAGTGATATGATGCATTTTTTTTTCCACTTTTGAGCCTGCATTATTCTTCTTCCTTGTGTGCTTCTGAGTTGGATATACAAGAAAAGACTTCGGTTACATATAGAGCTCATGATTAAGGTCTTTTTTCAATGTCATAATATTAACATTCATCCCAAAAAATTGATCACAATCCATACATACTATCACAATAAGAGATTCAAATCCCTAACGCTAGCATAATAGAAATTATATGCTTTGGATATGTAAAGGTAGGATATGTTGGTAGTGAATATGTTTCAAATGACTTGTTCTCAAATGGACATGTTGGTAATTATTGTAGTAACCATGTTGGTAGGATATGATTCTTCAATCTCAAAATCTTGAAATATCTTCAATACTTTTTAAATTCAAAGGACTTCAATCATATCTCTTATGAAATTCAAAGAGCCATAGATAATTTGGGGCATCCAAAAAAAATTATTATAAAGCCTCTGAATCCTCACTTGGTTAGGAATGAAGTGATTATTACCCAAAAATGAATATTCATGGGATGATTTCTCTTGATTCAATCACTTTTGAGTATTAACCATGCATGGTTAATAATATCTAGATGTTAATAGTATTGATTGTAATATTTATAAACTCATATAAAGTTTTAAATATTTTGAAGTAATTTAGCTCAAGAATAAGCTCGAAGAACTTTGAAAGTAAAACATATCAAATAGAATAAAGAGAGCATTAACACAAAGATAAAAATAAAGTTTGAATGTGTTTAGTATTCAAAATACCATGTTTTTGTGATTTTTATTGACTTTCATCACGATGTATTTGTACCATAAATATGCTTAAATGAGGAGTATTTTGTTGAATTAATATTTTGATAAGTTTAGATGAATATTTTTGAAATCAGACAGATTTATCAAATACAAATCATAGACTTGGTGAAAAGTGAGATTGCATTGGGGATGATTGAGATAAAGTCATCATATTTTCAATGTCATGATATTTTTTATACTAGTACATAACTATGAAGTAGCCACAATAAACTTTATTGGTTGTGACTCTATAAATAAGTCATTACTCTACAACTTGGTTATAATATCTTTTTACTTTGCAACACATGCTTTGTAACCATGGTATTATTTTGTAGTCATGACCATATTTGCTCTAAACACATTTTGATTATGATATTATTTTTACATATTGACAACTAATACTTGATTGATATGCAAAGTCATAACATTCATGCTTAGAATCTTGTGCTAAGCATTATAGAACCAAAAGTGTACCGTGCTAAGCAATTTTATGCCATGCCATTTTTTGAAGTTGCTACTTTATTACTCCAAAGAGAAAATTCTTGAGTCGCAACTTCTTTTAAATTCCAAAGCATTATTTTCATGCACACATGCTGCAGAAGTGATATTTTTCATGACATACCATGGCATGATAGTTTATAAGTGATTTGAATGCATTATTTACCACAACTTCAATCCAATGTCATGATATTAAATTTGTTAAATGATATAAAAAAAGATGAAACCCAAGGATATAAAAGTTGGATTTAAAAGAGAAAAGAATTCAAAATTGAATGGACAAGGAAAGAAATAGAGATTTCCAAGCACAAATGTTGCTTTCAAAAATGAAGACTTTCAAGTAGAATGCAAAGCAAAGTGGATTTAGAATCAAATCTAAAACCTACATTCTAATATCGACTATCATTAGGGATGCCCAATTCAATGAGATAACTTTAAAATCTCCTCACTCATATTTCTTTCTAATGTTTGGCTAGTACTGAACTTATTGTTGATTTATACATGTGTGCTTGGTGGACATCATTTTACAATGAATATTTGTAGTTTGTTATTTTTTAAATTCTGATGGATATGAGTGTTTATTAGAATGTTGATTTATGGTTTCACCATGCAATGGATCCATGCATATTTGCTATCGTGCTTGGGGGTGGGCAAGCCATTGGTCATAATACATGAGGTGAGCATCTATAAGAAGTGATATCCCTCCAATTATCATCCTTTTTATTACGAGTCTATGTATGAAATCTCTAGGATAATATAATTTTAATTGATGTGAGCATTACACTAATGAAGTCAAAAATACAAACAAAGTTATGACAATATCATTGCATATCTTTTAGAAGGATTAACCCGAAATGATGTTAAGGTCTCTTAAAATATCTAGTCAAAGGTTTCACCAATTCACGGAGTCATGTATTGGAAATGATAGAAAATGACAAGTAAACCATTGAACACGTGTAATGGCTCATGCATTTACAAGAAGTGATATCATTATAATCATTTTTTTCTTATATGACTTTCATGAGTAAAATTTCAAGGGTGACAAGTTTAAATAATGTAAGTATATTGTTAATGAAGCTGTGAGCGCATATGCTATTATCATGACATCATTGAATATCTTTGAGGAAAACTAAGGTCAGATAATTAAAATACATAGTTGAAACAATCATTAAAGATAATTGATGTATTGCCTAAATATAGTAGAATTATGAGATTACCAGTAGACTGGTAGATGTTGAGCTTTGACATACATGCCAGGTATACCAACGGCATAACCACAAGAGGACATCCATGGTTGTGACAGCTCATGGTTGATAACTCCTTGAAAGCTAATAATGCACGATAGATCCTACAAATTCCCACCATTCATCCAACAAATTGGTATAATATTGCCACAACATCAAAGAAAACATTATCATACAAAAAAAGTAAATTAACTCTAGAGTCTAAATATCTATCATACCCCCAAATATATATTCTCAACTTAAGTAATTAATTATTTTACTTTGCTTGATCAAACTGGTATATGAATTATTGAGAGATTGATACCTAGACTAATTTTTTGTGTATAACTTGTATGATCCACATACTTGTGGCATTCCATTAGGTGCTCACACATGCCTACTAAATTTTTGGTGTAGTGCATCGAATCATCATGTCTTTAGAATTATAGAAAATTCACAAGAAGTTTTGATATGTTTTTTATACTATTATATCAAGATTAAATTTAGTTTGACTAGCTAATTATGAGTTGACACAATTCCTTAAAAAGTAATTGTATTTATAGTTGTTTAGATATCTATTGTTGTTTTGTATTGGTTTTTGTTTTTGTTATAGCTCTATTATATGCACCAAATATATGAGATTAAGCCAATATATATTTCTAGACTGATGAATAGAGAGAACAATAAGATATCTGTTGAAACATAGAGCAAATAGAACAATCATGAAAGGCAATGGCAATAATGGAAATAATGAAGGAGATGACAAACAAATTGTCTAGTACCTCATTTTTCACCAAACTATTAGAGATTATTGAATGTCAACTTTGATGGACATATACTCTAGAATCTAGATGCAATCTATTAAGAATTCTGCTTCTAATGTTTATAATTTTACCGATTAAAAAGAAGAAGAAAACAGCAAATGATATATCCACAACCACAGTTTATCAAACCACAATGAAAGAACACGTTAGAAAATCAAACCACAACAAACACAGAAAATAACGTGGTTCACTAGTCGTTCAGCACGACTTGCTATATCCACCAAAAAAATACTTATGTGTTTATAGATTATAACCAAAATTAATATCTTACAGAGGTAGAAATCAAGAAGAAATTCATGTAGAGGAGAGAGAGAGAGAGAGATATGAGAGAACAGTCATGCAGAATTTTTGGAAGTAGCCAAAAAATAGAAATAATATATATATATATATATATATATAGTTTCTCAATATTTTAAAATGGAGCATGTCCGATCACTTGGATGTACCTGGTTGTGCTCCAAAATTTTATTCGACCCTCTAACCGAGCAGCGAGACCCCCGTTATTGTGCTATTACTGCATTCTCAGTCTTTCAATATTTTATTTCCTGTACTAACATTAAAAATATTGAAACAAAAAATAGTTTAGTTATATAAATTAGTTTATTAAAATAAACTATATACAACACAATTGATTCAAATAAATTATTTTGAGTTTAAGTCGAGCATTACATCTAGGCATATCAAATGGGCTGGGCCGGCCAAGCACGGCATGGGTATAACCCATGCCCGTGCACGTGCCTGTGCCAGGCCTATTCATGGCACGGCTCATGCCATGTCATGTCGAGGCCAACCAGGCCACCTGTTGGGCCTGGCAAGGCTCGGTGCCGAGGCCAGTGGGCATGGTATCTCGACACGAGCTGAGATATGCCCCAGCCAACCCAGCCCGACACCCCTGACTCAAACCGACAATCCAAGGCCCGACGGATCCAGCCATTAAGCCAGAAACTAGACCCAGAGTATTTTTTGACTCGAGTCCAAGGCCTGATTCCTTTCCATTCCAGAAGCCAAAACTTCTGGAATGGGACTTTTTGGGTCGGTTTGAAGGTTGAACCAACCCAAATGATAAAAAAAATCAATCTTAGCCGTTGGATTTTACCTCCAACAGCTATGTGATAGAATCCGATGGCCCTAAGAATCCTACCTATTTTTTAATTATTAAAAATTTAAAAAAATCAAAAAAAAAAAATACTTTAAAAAAATCATTTTATTAATCTATAAAATCCCATATCCCCACTCTAAGATTTATGTTTTTTAAAAATATAAATCTTTTCCTGGCTTGGCTTAGCTTTTGCTCCTCTCTCTCTCTAATTTTCTCTCTAACTGGATTTCAACCTTCGGTACTCGGCTTTAGATTTGTGGTGTGAATGGGGTATGAATATAAAAATGCTAAAGTTTATGTGTTTCAGATTACATGTATTTCATATTTTTATTTATTTATTTGTTTTTAAACTTTAAAGTTTTAAAATTAAAATTTATACTCTAGTATATTCTCTCTCTCTCTCTCTCTCTCTACTCACTAGTCTAAAAAAATTAAAAAATGACAAATAGTAATTTAAATAACAAATATGAAATGAATTTAAATTTAGAAAATGAAAATACTAAGCAAATGTCTGAGTCGGCCGAAACTTTGGTTTCTCCACTCGCCTCAACCCAAACAATAAAAAAACAAAAAACTAGGACTTCAATAGTTTGGATTCACTTCAATATAATAAAACAAAAAAAAAATTTAGGGATGCCGAAAATAATTAGCACAATGTGAATATTGGAAGAAAATTTTAAGTTATAAAAGTTTGTGTGAGACTAGGTACCTTTAGAGGCATGTCGAACTATGCACCAAAAAAACATAGTGCATTAGGTCCTAAAAAAACCCAACACAACGGTAGGGGTGTAACCGAGCCGAACCAAGCCAAATTATCGAAGGCTCGGGTTCGGCTCGTAAATTTTTGGAAATGCTCAGATTTGGCTCGGATTCTTTTATTTTTTAAAATCCAGGCTTGAGCTCGAGTTCGGCTCGAGCTCATCAAGATCGAGCTCGGTTCGGGATCGTTCGTTTAAAGCTCGTTTGGTTATAGCTCGGGCTCGTTCGTTTGTGAGCTCGATTATAAGCTCGTTTGCGAGCTCGATAAGGAGTTCATTTGTGAGCTCGTTTGCGAGCTCGATAAGGAGTTCATTTGTGAGCTCGATAAGGAGTTCATTTGTGAGCTCGATAAGGAGTTCGTTTGTGAGCTCGTTTGCAAGCTCAGTAAGGAGTTCGTTTATGAGCTCAGTAAAGATTTCGTTTGTGAGCTCGTTTGAGTTCGTTTATGAGCTCAGTAAGGAGTTCGTTTGTGAGCTCGTTTGAGTTCATTTGTGAGCTTGTTTATGATATTGAAAAAAAATTGATAGTTTAGCATCATATACAATATCTAAAAAAATAAAATAAAAATACTAATAACTTAATACAACAAGTTGTCAATAATAACTAACATATCCAAACCAACTAAAAGTTACAACACCAAAGAAATAAAAAAAAATATTACAATCATCTTTAAAATTTCAAGAATAATGTTTAAAACAAACATATAACAACTTCAAAATAATCTCTATATCTTCATCTATCGCCATGATCTCTTCCACAGTTCCATGTATTGGCCTTTGAACCTTTCAAATAAAAGCAAACATTGATAATTTATATTGGTAAAATACAATCCAAATAAAATACAATTAAAGCTTAAAAGGCTATACCTCAAACAACAAGATAAATAATAAGTAACTTTGAATATTTAATAATCAACAAATAATAATATACCCAAGTAACCCAACCTCAACTATATGCCAAAAATTAAAGAATATACAAGAAAAGAAATTAGCTCCACATTATACCTTAAAGGCAACCTTCAAGTGTGAGGTATTTTTATCTCTTTGAAGTCCTCTTCATCTTATTAAAATTGTAACAATTAGTAAAAAATAAAATAAAATATTAAAATTGTAAAACAAAACCAAAAACATGTACTATGTACATAAACAACAATAAAAACAGCTCAAAATATCAAAATTTAATAACAACCCAAAATCAAGTTTAAACTTAAAATATGATAAAAGTTTGAGATTTACTTTTCTTTTTCGCTTTATCCCATAGAAGGCACGTAACCAATCTTCACCACATAATAATACTTTAACCGTGTCTGCTCCTAAAGATGCACGATGTGGTTCAGTAACTCTCCCCCCCGCACTGAATGCATACTCTGAAGCTACAGTTGTGATTGGAATTGATAAAACATCACATGCCATCTTTGATAACACTCTAAACTTTAGAGAGTTCATCTTCCACCAATCTAAGACATCAAAATTTGAATCTTCACAAAGATGAACACCTTCTTCTAGATATATATCTAATTCAGATTTAACTTGTTTAATTGATGATTCAAAATGTCTTATATAACTAAAAAATTCAGCCCTCACTCCACTTGTTCCCATTGTCACAGCATTGGAAGATTCATTTTGAATCTCACTTTCGCCCTCTTTTTCACCACCATTTGCTTTATGAGCTTCAACATAATCCCTATAAAGCATGTGCAAAGTCTCACGAATAGTTATAATATGTTCAATGCTATCCGATCTTGAGTAAATCATAGGGAAACACCACTCAATCAACTGCATTTTATTTCTTGGATCTAAAACGGCTTCCATAGAGATCAACAAATTGCAATCACCCCAATACTTGTCAAATTTATCATTCATCTTCATAACCATTGAATGCATAAACCCATTTTCAGCAAGATAGTTTCTATCCAACAACCTCTTGATATTATAAAGCTCGGGAAGAAACAAATTTGATGTTGGATATTCAGAACCTACAACAACATATATGATATTATCTAGTTGAAATAAATAATTTTAAAAGCATGTAAATCACAAAATTAATTAAGATTAGTCAAATAAAATAATAATACCTGAAATGATTTTTGTAAGTTCATTAAATACTGCAAGAAATGAGCAAACTTCAGCAACTTTCATCCAATCATCCTCACTAGGAAAGAACAAGTAACTTGCTTCTCTTTTTGCATATCTAGGAAAAACATCTTTGAACTCCAAGGCAGTCGACAACATAAAGAATGTTGCATTCCACCTTGTGCAACAATCAAGAATAAGTTTCTTCGAAGGCAACTTCAATTGCTTCACAATTTCCCCAAAAATATTTAGACGACTCTCTGACTGTGTCACATGTTTAACACTTTCCCGAACATTCTTAATTATATCTCCAATCTCTGATAACCCATCTTGGACAAGGAGATATAGAATATGTGCACAACACCTTACATGAAATAACTTGCCACCAAGAGCAAGTTGATTTTTATAGGAAAAGTTATCTTTTAACATGCGAATAGCAACATCATTGTAAGAGGCATTATCAACCGTCGCACTCCAAACTTTATCATCAATTTCCCATTCAACCAAACACTTACTTAAGGCATCACAAATGGAAACTCCGGAATGAGGTGGTGGTACATCAAAAAAACTAAGAGTACGCTTTTGCAATTTCCAATTAGAATCTATAAAATGGCAAGTGACAACCATATAGGAAACCTTTTGATTGGTTGACTTCCATATATCAGTTGTCACACTCACTTTATTTGCAGATTTTAGAAGAGCAGAAACTTTTTTCTTCTCCACCTCATAACTTGAAAAGCAATCTTTTCTTACAGTTGCACGACTAACCTTTTGATAATGTGGAGTTGCAGTGTTCATCAACAAATTAAACACTTCATACTCCACAAAAGAAAAGGGTAGCTCATGGACCATGATCAAATGAGATAATATATCTCTGATCTTAGTTTGGTCATATTTAAAATTTTGTACTGAAGCTACCGTTCCAGACTCTGTTATAGAGGATTTGAGTGTTAGTTCCATTTGTCCAAATAACTTTGTTTTCCTCATAACACAATTTTCTTTAATGTGCCTAAGTAAGTGAGATGTAGTCCCACTCTTAAGAAGTGTAAATCGCCCCTTGCAATGAATGCACTCAGCCTTTTCTGATTTATCAGGAAGAGTGACTATTTTAAATTCAGACCATACTTGGGAGGTGCGCTTTCTCTTCTTTGCGCAATTGCCCCCACCCTCTTCACTACCTTCAACATTTTCAACCCCATCAACACTCAGAGTTATAGATGATGTGTTTTCCTTATTCAAATTCACATTTTCTACCACGACATCTATAGCATTTTCCACTATAGGTGTTGTTTGTGAATTTTCAGGGGATAACATACTAGTAGTAGTAGCATGGTCCGACATCCTGTACAGAAATTACAGAATTACACACACATTGGTATCAAGAAAATTTATATCAACGTGGCAACATTTTCTATTTTAGAGTAGAACCAGCTGAAGGTTTACTTACTTCAAGTTCTGAGTATGAGATAGCATCTACACTTTGACCCACTTGACGCTTAACTAACTGAAAGGAACCACTAGCTGCTTCAATAATATCCAAAGCTTCATTTATCAGAAACTGATCAAACAAATGACCACTCAGAGACACCTGTTAGTTTTCACATTAAGAATGTTAAAAAAAGGATTTACTGCAAAAAAAAAAGTATGAGATTAGATGATCAACCAATAATATCTAAAATTATGATATCATTTAATATCTGAAATGTCTGCTAGATACCAGTAGCTCAACAAACAAAACTGAGGCATCATCTAAAAATACCAGTGCAATAAAACAATACCCAATAATATCTAAAATTATATTTTTGTAAGTCATTCCTAAATATTTTTACTTCAAGACTTCATAACATATAAAGCCTCATAATCATGGCAAGAAAAAAAGATAGTGATGTGGCACCTAACACACCAGCTCATTTCTCCTATGTGTCTAAGACAAGGTAGATTGGGACTATTTTGCTTCCCAAATATCAGAAAAAGCTCCTTTTTAGCCCAAACGAGGTATTTTTGTCTCAAAACTAGAGTGCAGCCCTATATTATCATTATACAAAATTTACCACCATGGCTGAGGTGTACATAACAATTAGGATTCAGGACACTGATGAATATAAATATGCACAACAATAAATGCAGTTAGAGGGGGAGAGAGGAAAATTAATATTGTCCCCACTCCAACCCTGAAAAGAAAATTGGAGAAAAAGAAAAATACCACGACTATACTTGCATAATCCTTGGAGTAATTAGCACATGTAATTGTTTTCCTACTAAAGAAAATTCAAGTTTCAATATGAGGCCTTTTGGGATGAATTCATTTTTCATCTTCCTATATCTCCACCCATAAAGCCTTGTCAGCATACCTACGACATTGAATGTGACTATGCTTCCTCTGAAAAGCAACCAACATGATAAGCCTGAGAGACATCCGAAGTCTGGTTCTTTGTCGAGGATATTGATTGGGGAGATGAACTTTTAATAGCACAGAAGTTTCGATAAGGATGGTGAACATGAGGTAACAGTACAAGCTAGTAGTAGTAGGGAAGAGCTGAGACAGAAATACCCTTACTGAAACAAAATCAAAGAGATCAAAGACAAGTTAGAAACCACCACAAATATCCCCTCACCTTCATCGGAAATAAAATATTTTTCCAGAAAATAATCCCGATACGGTTTTCTCTAAAAACAAACAGAGGCAGAAATTCATAGAACTCTTCCCGGAGCATTAAGCAAAAGATGAACTAACTCGCGACTGTGCATACGACCCATGTTGCCGTTGAATGAGATTATCGGCGCCGCCTCTCCGGGGGTGACTACTGCTGCTGCTGCTGCTTCGCTCTGTGGAGGAAGAAAGAAAACCTAGGCTCCAAATGGGTTTCGATCGGTGAAAAGGGGGAAATCACTTTATTCTTTCTTTAATTCCCTTTTCCTTTTATCTTTTTTTCTTTTCCCTTTCCAAATTTGGATTACTATAAAAAATAAATACAATAAAAATTATCAAATCTATAGCTTTTTAATTTAAAAAGTATAGAAAATATTGTGAAAGTAATGAAACAGTAGAAAAGTTTATAATAAGATATTTTGACATTTAAATAAAATTTATATCAAATAAATATGTTGGCTGATCAAAACCTAAAGAAATGTGGATAAAATTAAATTCCGACCGATGTAGTTATGGAGGCAACATCTTCATACATGATATAACAAGTACTTGGTATTATTCGATCATTCCTGTGTACTCATATATAGTTTTAGAAAAATAAAATAAAAATTGAAAATAAATATAATAAAAACATGATTTGGAAAATAATCCCAAATTACGATAATACCGATTCAAAAGACACTTTTAGTATAAAGAAACACTTTCAAGAATTCATAATTTATTAAATTTAGAAAATGTTTCTTTAAAAGACACTTTCAATTAAAAATGTAAGATTTTATAAAATTTAGAAAATGTTTCTTAAAAAAACCTTTTCATGACAAAATGTACTTAAACCCTTGTAGGCTTAATAGAACCTCCATGGAGCCTGCTTGATTACGTGTCATCACCTTTGACCAAAGCCTCCTAGGGCTTCAATGTTTTTAGAACATCTAGACTCTTCCTGAATATTCCATAGTAAGACCATCTCAAAAAAGATAAATATAGATACTAAATTGAAAAAAATAAGCTCCAACAGTGGAACAATAATATGAGCAAAAATATTCCTAGTGAATAGTTTCTTCTATTTTGAAAGGGGGTTATGGGTTTTCAAGGAAGGAAAAATGAAATATGGTGAAAAAATTATGTTATTTCATTTTGTTTTAGTAAAAAAACCTATATTTTTTTGAATATTTTTTTTAGAAAATGTTTTTTTAATTATTTATTTTTAAATGAAACAATTAAAATATGTGATTATATAATACAATAGTTTAGTAATCTTAAATTTTTTCAACTTTCCTTATTTTTCTATTTCTCATAATCATCAATTTTTCCATTACGAGAATCAGTATCAAATATATAAATTATAATAGTAATATTTTGTAATTAAAATAGTGACTTTTAATTTTTTTGGTTGGGTGATTGATATATTTCATTCAATGATAATAATAATAATGAACCACGTATACATTTTGTAAAGAATTAAAATTAATATTAATAATTTTTAGGTACCACTTTTGTAATTGTTTAAATAATGTTAAATATAAGAAAACTTTATTTTAGTAATTTTTTTAACTCTTTTAATTATACTAATCTTTCTAGTAATTTATATGATATTCTTATAATTTTTAAATATATTTTAATCATCTTTTTCATGTATCGGTCAATACCAAGTCGATACACAGAGATCGATACGTCTCTGGACCCTCAGTTATGATGTGTTTGGCCTGACTGAATTTTCATAACTTAGAAGATTTATTAGGTAAAGATTGACTTCTTTATATAATCATCAGATATTGTTATTACTTGAATTTATAATATATAGAACTAAATTAAATCTATATATAACGTAAATGTTATCACTATTACTTTTACTTAGGTACCTTAACATATAAAAATATGAACTATATGTTTCTTATAAATTATTTGCCAAGATTTCATTATATAAATATTAACTTATAAATTATTTGTTAAGATTTCATTATATAAGTCAAGAAAGAATTTAAGAAATTTTTATATATGTCATCTTTGGTTTATATATGTCATAAATTATTTTGGAAAAAGTGTGATGGTAGGTACACAAATTTTTGCTTGTGTTTAACTATAAGTCTATAACTATTTTGGCACTTCTAGTTCCAACTATTATTATTTGAGTCGATACATACACACGCGAACTAACCTTTAAGCTATATCACATTCAAACTAATCTTCATCTGAACTGGGAGTGATCACAGTGGTGGTAAAGCTCTACCGCATAACAGAGTTATATTCTCATAACTCAAACTCAAGATCATTGATTAAGTTATGAGCAAACGAGCCTGTTGGCGAGCCTGTTCGCGGACATGTTCACGAACCTGTTCGCGAGCTGGCGAACGAGCCTGTTCGCGAACTTTTACGAGCCGAACTTAAGGAAGCTTGGGTTCGGCTCGTTTAACTTACTAGCCTAAAAATGGAGTTCTGGCTCGGCTCGTTTAACTTAATAAACAAATTCAAACGAGCTTTTACCGAGCCGAGCTCCGAACGAATCACGAACCATTTGGTTCTGTTACACCCCTACTCAACTGTAGTTTTTTTTAGGCTAGATATAGTTCAATCTAAAAATTTATCCCCTTCATATACCACAATGAGTTAGAGAGGGAATGCATGACTAAACTGATCACCATGATGGGTCTTCTGATTATATTTTTGGAGGATCCAATGATAGTTAGTATCATGCATACTTATTTTCAGCATGCATATTATAAGATTCTTCGATCTACATCTAGGAATGACATACTAAAATCTTATTAAGTTAAAAAAACAAATAATAATTAATGAATTTATGAAATATAGCGGAGTGGTGTCCGTGACATCCAATATCTTGACTAGTCATGATGATGCATTTTATGCATGCTTCACTGCCCACTATGTAGATTCAAAATAGATTCTAAATAAAAAAAAATTAGGATTCTCTGAGATT
The DNA here is from genome assembly GCA_029783825.1 of Sapria himalayana. Taxonomy (NCBI): domain Eukaryota; kingdom Viridiplantae; phylum Streptophyta; class Magnoliopsida; order Malpighiales; family Rafflesiaceae; genus Sapria; species Sapria himalayana. Next base: position 5,246,269 of record JAREIK010000009.1, read on the forward strand.
CTCTATCCTTATAATGCCCCGGTCATTTTTGAGTGCATGATGAAAATATTTAGAAAAATTCAAAATAAAAATTTTAGTATCTCATTCGATAATGCATTTAATAATAGAGTAGCGATTAACATATTTGTTAGGAATATTAGAGATAGACCATTAAAAAAGATTTACCTCGTTAGATACTTGTGTCACGTGATTAACCTAATTGTACAAGCATAGATGAAGGTGTGTTCCCCCGCTTTAGAAAACATATGTTACTCACTAAAATATATTCACATACCTCACAGAAAATGAAAGTTTTGTAGTATTTGTTTGTCTGCAAATCTTAAGAAGAAATTCTAATTGGATGTGAGACACTGTTGGAATTATACTTACCTAATGTTGGAATCATGTGTTAGATACAAACACATGATATTCGACTACGTTAATAGTAAGAGTGACGAACTTATTATTGACAACACTGACTAGGCTACACAAATTTCATTTATGAAATTTCTGAAGATTTTGTATGGCACGCCAAACATGTATTCATCAGTTTATACTCTCACGACTTGCATTACACTAGGGTGCATATGCAATATTAGTAACATGTTTATGAAGTTTCAAGATGACCCAAAATTTAGCGATTTGGTTGTATAGATGAAAACTAGGTACTTAAATTACTAGTCTACCATTCCATCTCTTTATTATCTGACTATCAGCATGGACCTTAAGGTTAAAGTGGAAGGGGTAGAGAACATCCCGACTTACATTTCCTCATGCATGAACCTGGAATACTCACCTGAAGGATTCATTCACAAGAAGTTGACTAAGCTCTTTATATACTATGATACTAAGTATAGTGATAGTAGTAGTGAGGCTCCGAGTACCGACATAGATACCATATTCGGAGATGATGACTTTTTCATTCAGTTAGCAAGAGGGAATAATGGGGTGAACCATCGAATAGGATCGAGCTATCTCGGTACTTAGATACCGATTGCTGCTCATTCCTATCACACTTTAATACTAAGAATTTTGATGTATTATAATGGTTAAAATCATATGAGTCCAACATTCCCCTGCAATCTAAGATAGCACATGATCTACTAACTCTTTGGTGTCAAGCATAGTATTGGAGTTTGTATTTTCAGTTGCAGTGAATGCAATTTCAGATAGGAGATCGAGATTACGTCCATATATTATTGATGCTTTAGCATGCATAAAAGATTAGGTGGATTCGAGCTTGAACATCCAGGATGGTGCTAGTACTACAACAAAAGTAAAGGAGTTGATTACTGATGATGATCCATGTGATATTGATATTGAGAATAATATGAAATATTGATGATGTTAATGGTTGACGATTGCCTGATTGCGTCACTTATGTCTGATTCTGATATTTGATTTTGGTTACTCATTTATATTATATTTGTGATTTTGTGTTTGTTTAATTTTTGGTTGTAATATTACTTTGAGACTTAAATTTCTACCTTTGTGGATTGATGCATTTAATGTTTGAAACTTGAATATTTATTTTTTTTTAATTTCCATTTTTCGTTGATTTGTTTTTTTTATTTGTATTCATATTTAAGTTTTAATGTATTTAAGTTTTATTAATTCATATTTCATACACTTATACTGATAGTCTGATACTCATACACATATAAATTATAAAGTATTAAAAATAATTAACATTAACTAATTACTAAAAATAATTAATAATAATAAAAAACTTTTAAAGTATTAAAACTTTTAAAGTACTAAAACTTTTAAACATAAACTAAATACATATTACATTAATAACATAATTTGAAAAAAAAATTATTAAAAATTAAAAACTGGCCTAATACGTGCAAGAACTGGATCGTACTGGCCCAACCCGGCATGATTTCTCAACCTGCTGGCTGACGGGCAGTGCCAAGCTTGGCCTGAATAAACCATGCCGAGTCAAGCACTGCACAATGGCCCACTTAGGCCAGCTAAAACTAGGTCGAGCTGGCCTAACCCGTTTGATGCCTCTACTTACAACTATAATATAATAAGATCAATATGGTGGATATTTTTCAGAAAACTTAATTAGCCATGTTTTAATATTTTTGAAATTGTGCAACATAATAAAATGATCAATATGGTGGATATTTTTCAGAAAACTTAATTAGCCATGTTGTAATATTTCAGAAAACTTACAACTACTAGGATTTGTCATTTTTTACTATTTCAAAATAGAAATTGTTTCCACACTTAGTTTCTTATCATTTTGGTCTCAAAATTTATTTAAAAATATATCTATTTTCATCTCTATTATGGTCAATTTATCTAACTCTAATATACTGGCTTGCTTCCTTCCAATTGCTCAATTATTTGAAGTCTATTAATTATTTTTTACTAGCTCTAAAAATATAGAATATACTTTATTGGGAAAACTTGTTCATGATAGAACTACCTGATGCCACATTAACCATTAACCTCATCATGCAATTCAACCAAATTATAACATGTTTGAGCTTAAAACTAAAATTCTAATTCAAATTGTGGGCACCTCCTCCAAAATTATTTTAATCAATTAAAACCATTATATAGAGTCTTTTGCTCTCCTTGTTGAAATTAATTTATCTCTTCCCTTAGTTAAAAGGTAATTTGAGGTAGGAAGAACTTGGTTAAAAAAACTTGTTCAAATTATTCCAACTCTTAATCAATTCTCTAAATAAGCACAATAACTTTATAGTATTCGAGCTAACTATTTTCACCTTCGCCATAACTCACAGCTCCAAAATAGTTGTGATATGCTATTCGAATCTTCTAAAAAGTATTCACCACACTAATGTTCTTAATTCATGACTATTAAACTAGGTATTAACTCAAAGTGGTTCACTTGTATTGGTTGCATATGATTTTGAAAGTAAACATCCTTCATTGTTGGATTCCTATAGTCTCCTAGTGTATGGTGAGGATTAAACTATTAGACAACTTGCCTTTCACCAACTTTATAAATTCTCTTTGCTACCATTGCCTTCAATATTATCTCTCTCAGCTCTCTGCCCCCCCCCCTCTCTCTCATGATTGACCTACTAATTCTTTCAATTTTTGGGTATAGAGAAATTAACTAAGTCAAAGAACTTTGACTCAATATAATGGCTACAAAGCAAATAATAAAAAAAAAAAAATAAAACAAAAACACAAATATAACATAAACACTAAGAAATACTTGTTATCTAAATTATTGTTATAATTTTTCAAGGATAATTATGTAACCCAACTTAACTAATCTAACTTAACAATCATTACTAATGGTACTAGAAACTTATTGTGTCTTTGTTACAATATCAAAACTTATTATCTGTGATATTGTTCCAAAAGCTCATTGGATGATTGATTCTAGTGGAGTTCTACAAGTATATGGGTCATATACATAATAAAGTTGAATATAAGTTTAGATATCAATATCATAGTAATTATGTAGCCAACCAAAAGTAAATTAACTACTACTCAAAGTTCAGTTGATAGAGTTGGGTCATAGAAAGATACATATAATATAAGGTTGACTCACTTCCTTGTGTATGATAAAATTTATTTAGTATTTATACAATATTATATTCAATTATTAGATGAAAGGTAGATTAGTATTAAAATGCTCCAATTCCTTCTTATCATATAAGGTGATTTTCATTTTTTAGACAACTACTACAAAAGATGTGTTGCATATAATTTGTTTTGATAAATTATTTGTATAACCAAAATTTGTTTATGTTTTAATATTTTCATGTAAATATATAAAAGAAAATATTAAAAGGCTATGAATGCATCAATAACACAATAATGGAGGTCCTGCTATCTGGTCAGTAGGCTGAAAAAAATTTGGAGCAGTGCCTGGCTTTCCCAAGTGATCCAACTCGCTCCGTTTAATTAAACTGAAAAATTATTATTGATATAAATTGTTTTTTTATTTCTATTTTTCGGTTGCTTTAATTTTGGTGTGGAACTATTCATCTCTGTTTTTTTTATTATCTACGTGATTTTCATCGCTACTACTTTTGCACACATACTGTAAGAACATTCTATTTGGTTATAATTTGTAAACACATACGCATTTTTCTAATGGTTGTAGTTAGTCATGCTGAACGACTTGTAACCACGTTATTTTGTGTGTTCTGTTATGGTTTCTTTTCTATTGTGGTGTTGATTCTGTTGTGGTTCTATTGGATTGAGATTGTGGATATATATATATATCATTTGTTGTCATTTTTTTTATTGTTCTTTTCTTCTGAATCTCTAAAATAACAATCATTAAAGTGGTATTGCCTAATAGGATGATCCACTTGTAGTTATATGCCCTCAATTTCTCACCATTAAAACTATATTTTATGCTATTTATGGGTTATTTGCATATCTACTCTTTTTAGGCAATAAGTTAATAGCCTTTGATGAGTATTTTGATTATATATTTATATTCTTTGATCTTTAATATCATAAATACATGAAATGAGTTAGTAATAAATGTATTTATACTTTTAGCTTCGTAATATCATACTTAGTTCAATTAATATTTATCTTCCCATGTATCTAACATATAAAAATCATACAAGATGAATGGACTCATAGGGATAACACCACCATATAAAATTTCTCCTATTGAGTGTTTTTTAGATATTCTACATATAAAAATCATACACATGAATCTCACATTATGATGAAATCTCTAGGTTAGATATTCTACTTAATATCTACATCACTTAAATGTCAGCTTTTCTAGAATATGTATAATAGATTAGTCATAAATATGTTCGTGCTTTCAACTTCAATAGTATCATACTTATAAAAAATAAATTATTTCTATCTTGGGTTTTCACAAATAGGTTTATTTCAAACATCATGATTAGAATAGAAAGGTCATCATTTCTTTCTTATTATTCCTAAAGAGTGTATCTCATAACTTATCTATTAATATTTACTATGACCAACATGCATAAAAGCTATTATATAGTGAAAATATTAAATTCTTGTTCTAATTAGCATAAATAATCATCAACATTCAAATATTAACGTTAAAACAAATATAAATATTATACAATCACATAACCATAATACAAATACATAAAATCAACCCAAGATTCCAATTTATCTTGACAATGGAAAAGAATTCATGCAAGATATTTGGAGTAATATTTCATAGAACTTAGGGTTCCCAATGATAACCATGGTAATGATCTAAGTTTCAAAACTTAATACCAACTAATTATTACTTGTTTTTACCTTGGAATTTATTCTAATAGAAAGGTGGAAGTCAATTAGCCTATAAATTTTCATTTTCATTGCTCAAATTTCAATTCCCTCTCCCCCCTCTATTTAATAAAAAAACCCTAGGTGTTGCTTTTATAATTTTGCATTTGAAGTGATTTTTTAAGTTTGAAGTTGTGACACTATCTTTAGGGTGACTTTCTTATCTTGTTGAATTTTATATAGACTACAAAAGTCATACGAGGAGAAATATCATGAGTAAAGTAACTCCCCTCTAGAGCACATAGTTGTAGTGATAGAAATGACATGATTTAGGTAACTCGCTTCTAAAGTATAAAGTTATTTAGGAATGCTCTGATTGAAATAATTTCTCTCTAAAGTATAAAGTTGCAATGTTAGGAATTGTCACAACTTAGAAAAACTCTTCCTAGAACATAGAGTTAAGGTAACAAGAATGGTCATGATTCAGGAATTTAGTCAATGTGATATAAAGTCATAGTGACAAGAATATTAGATTGACATTTACTCTCTAGTTCACAAAGTCATGGCATAATATATTACCACGACCATAATTATGTTTTAAAGATGCTATGTTTCCAACTCAAAAAAAATATAATGACCATGAAAACAACATAGTATAATAAATATATTATGATAACTGAATGATAGAATCATGGTCTACAGTGATTGTCACAATTTATTTTGCAGAGTTACAATCAATAAAAGATATTATAACTACTCAATGAGTTTGTGGAAAGCGTAACCAATTTATGACATAAAAAATCTAATGACTTTCCATTATTTTTTGCCCTCAAATTCATTACTCTAGCAAGTTCACCATTTTCACCCAAAATATCTTTACTACTATTCATCAAATTTTATCAAACATGTCATACCAAGTTGGGCATGGCACAATTCATCCGACACCACTTGGTAAAAATGAATGAAGTTAGTCTTGATGCAATAAGGTTATATTTATTTCTATTTTCAATAAGGGATATGATATGAGGTTGGTTCCAATGTTTATCTCACAATTCTAACAAGTTGAGGACCATACTTTATAAGATATTTGGGATTATTTTTAAGGAGTTGTCGAGTTGTCCTCAACATATATTTGAGTTGTAGTTCTAAGCTCGACTCTTCTATAGTGGGTTGAACTATATGATGAGGTATATGATTAATATAACTACTTAAGGGTCTATTATGAATAAATTGTTAGAGGAGACTATAATTTATTTGAAGAATATTAAAAAATAACTACTAAAATTTAATAGATCATTTATTTGGGAGAACACAATGTAATGTTAAAGTTGGATTGGTTTACTACAATTAAAGTGAAGATGAAAGCTCTTTCAAGTAAGTTTGATACCCAAGAGGAAAGGGAAAAAGTATTGGGAGATCATTATTTTATATCTATATGATTCAAGGGGGTGTGAATCCCATTTATCAAATGGAAGAAGTTAACCAAATACAAAAATATAGTATGTATTTATCTACACAATAATGTCCCAACATGTTACCATCAAAAATATGAAAAATAAAAAAAAAATTTCAGATGGAGGCTATGAGAGTGGGCTATAAAATATTAGGAAATCTTCAAAAAATATGGTGAATACTACCATGAGATAAAATAATAAATAAAGCTCGAGATTTAATTTTTAACAATCATGGAGAAAGTAAATATAATGTTAGAATAATGTATGAAAACTATCTTAGTAGAAATGAAAAAGATGAATAATACCCACAAATTTACATGAGGGTGCTTGAAATAAGAATCTATCAAATGAGTTCGATGATGTGAAATATAAAGAATTAGCATTATCAATATAGGGAAGAGGATTAAAGAGAAGTTCCAAGTGATATCAAAAAATTTAAGGAATTGCTCCTCCATTTTGCTTATAAGTAAAAAAAAAGTTATAAAGACACTACATTGAACAAAAGAATTATAAAACTTTTAGGATTGACAGGACCATGGTTTTCATAAAAGTCATGGCTCTAACTAAAATTTTATAAGAAGCTATAGACCCTATTAAAGATAGCCTGAAGAATGAATGATATGATGTTATGATACATAATAAAGTCAATACTTTAGAGAAAGTGCAAACTTGAATTTCATCCAAATATGCGAAGGAGAGAAATGGGGAAATAGATGAGCGAACATAAGTTACCCGAAGACATTAAGATGATGAAAAAAGTTAGAATGAAGTTAATAATACATTTTTTGATGAATCTTTCATTTTCATTATGGTTTATGAAAGGAAAATTAGGCCAACACTTTTAGAAGATTTTCAATTTATTTTAGAAGATAAAAATGAATATATAATATTTTTCAAAGCACTAGCTCAAATACTAAATAATCAGAAGTTTATAACAGACATAATGAGTAATAAGAATAAGTTTGAGATATGAGACCAAGAAAAATAATGAAATTATTCAAAGAAAGCATCCAAGAAAATTGAAAGACCTAGAAAGTTTTACTATACCATGCAATATTAGTTGATTACAAATTTTGGAAAGTATCCTGTAATCTAGGTCCAATGTGAATTTAATGTCATTATCAACTATACAAATATCTAATCATAACAAAATTACTCTAATATCTCTCTCACTTCAAATGATAAAATAGACTATCAAGTGCTCTATTGAGATTACCAAAGATATATTGGTTAAATTAGATATCTTCATTTTTATAGTAGATTTTATTGTAGTGGATATGGAAACAGATAATTATCCACCAATGGTTTTGGGACTATCTTTGGTCATGGGATAAGCCCTTATCGACATCAAGAAATAGAAGTACATTTTCTATGTCAGCATGGAGCAAATAAAGTTTAATCTTTATAATAACTTATGTAGTCTAGATGATCATAAAATAAGGTATTTTAGAATAGACAATGCCTTTCATACAATAATAAGGTATTTTAAAAACCATTTTGGAGTTGCAAAAATGAGAAAATAGAGAAAGATAACTTCTATATGATTGTAATATTCTTCAAAGTCATGACTTTAAAGGAATTTTATGTTGACAACTCTAAGGAAGCTAATGAATAATTAAGAGAGATAATGCCAAGACAAAATCTATGAAGGAGCTAATCAAAGACAATGCTATAGTTGTGCATAATATCTCATCTTTGGGGGTAAAAAATTAAAAATAATCAATAAAAGATTGAAAAAAAAGGCATGATTATGCACAATTCCATGATTTTGATATTTCATTATGAATTTATCCATCAGGAACTAAAAGATAATAGTTTTACACAATGTCGTGACTTTGAAGTTATAAAATAGTGCAAGTATGAAGAAGTTCAAAGGAAAAGTTGCGGGTTTACTCAAATCTATCTTTTGAGATCCAAGAAGAAAAAAAAAAAGGAAAAGTTTAAAGACAAAGTTGTGCCTTTACTCAGAGCCGCAACTTTTCATATCCACCAATAAAATAAACAATCTAATAGGGGAGAAGACATGGAATTCACAAAAGTCACGATATCTAATGAAGAAAATGACAAATAATTAAGTGTACCTAAAAGAAAATACCAAAAGAGATAATAGTTGACTAGCGACAATTTAGAGTAGTATTCTATATAATATATTACTACATGACATTATTATATTCATCTAATATTTATACAGATCAAAATAAATATAATAATCATCAAATGATATATTTTTACATATAATATATGATACAAAAGTATCAAAAGAATCATCTAATAATTGACTTTTATGACATATTCTAATAATATAGACACGCACACACACACACACACACAATACATATAAATATATGTAGATATATAAACTTATATATATAAATCTACATAAAGATATATAAATAAATATATAAATAAATAATATATATACATATATATGTATATATATGTCTAAACATATCTACATATGTTTATATATAATTCTATTATTGTATGTTAATATATATATATTTCTTATTTTTATGATAATTGATTTGTAGTGCATGCTAGAGTTACAAAGAATTATTATGTATCGTGGAATATATGGGTTCAAATCTTAATTTTGTAAGATCAAAATTTTATAAATTTCTTATAAAAATTTAAATGTTTTTTGATTTGATAAACTAAATTTCGAATTAAAAACTCAAATTTAATTTTTTTTTTATATATGCTAGGGACAGAATTGTATTGATGTATTTTACTGTACTAAAATTTAATTATTTTATTATTATTATTTATTTTTTAGTGCACAAATACTTAATTATTTTTATTTTATTGTAGCAAAACACAAAATTTCCTAAACTATAAATATATTTTATTATTATTACGTTATCACTAGGATAAATTAATATTATTCTAATTACTAATTTATAGACTATATTAATAATTAAATAAAAATGTAAATTTGTGTTGTTTAAAGTTACTTTAATTCATAAAGTAAAATTCGTTAAGGCGTGCAGATTTAGATGCTAAAGTTTTCATTATTTCTTGGAGAGGACGGCCCCCTCGAGGGAGCTTTATCATCCAAAACGTCAAAACCTATAAAAACAATCTATTAAACATTATTTTAACATAACAAAAGTATGAAGAGACTATCGTGAACCGTAGGATGGCCGATTGTCCGGCCTCTTCCAAATCAAACGACTATTATTCAGCCTCACCTTCCTCCGCAAACGGTGGGTGGGCATTCCCTCTTAGAGTACGCCACGTGGAATATCGATATTATTATTACTCTCATATTCCCCGACACGTTGAAAAGTGATTTTGGGGAGCGACACGTGGCTTTTTTAGCGCCAGGTCACCATCATCCGATTCGTTTAATCTGCCATTTATTGGAAATTAACAATTCTGATAAATAAATAAATAAAAATTATCACAGAAGTTGCCCGTACAAAGAAACTAAATAATGAAAATTCCATTTGATATGAACCGTTGATCGTTCGCTAACTCAGATCAACGGACTGTCATTCAAGGGTGGGATTCAATTAATTACGATAAAACTTCTATAAATGCGTTCCACCAGTTCGACTGAGTTTAGTTCCTCAAGCAGAGAGGCTTATTAGTTCCGGTTCTTCAGCCAAGAGAATCCTCTCAGTCACTTCCCATGGCGCTTGAATTCTCCTCCGTCGATGCCACCGACTCCTCCCTCAAGGACAAATCTCTCGATTCTCGTTGTGGTTTCGTTACCTTTCTAGCAGGCGATGGAGACTACGTTCATGGAGTTGTCGGTTTGGCCAAGGGTTTGAAGAAGGTGAAATCTAAGCATCCGCTTGTTGTTGCTGTTCTTCCCGACGTTCCTGTTGACCACTGCGACATCCTGCGATCGCATGGTTGCGTTGTTCGTCACATCGAGCCTTTTTATCCACCAGCCAGCGACACAAAGTTCGCAATGGCATACTATGTCATCAACTACAGTAAGCTTCGTATTTGGGAGGTAAATTGTTGATTGCGCGGCGACTGAATGTAATTTTCTACGATTCAACACGAAAAGTTATTTTTTCATTTCTTTTCGTGTTTTTTTAGTTTACGCAGTACGAGAAGTTGGTCTACTTAGATGGCGATATTCAAGTTTTCGATAACATCGACCATCTTTTTGATCTAGAGGATGGCTACTTCTACGCAGTAATGGATTGTTTCTGTGAGGCAACGTGGAGTTTTTCTCCTCAATATCAGATTGGATACTGCCAGCAGTGTCCCGACAAGGTTCAATGGCCTGCAGGGATGGCGGGTAAGCCGGATTTGTATTTTAACGCAGGGATGTTTGTGTTTCAGCCGTCTCTCTCCACTTATCGAACTCTTCTCCAAACTGTTCACGACACCGTTCCAACATCTTTTGCTGAGCAGGTTTGCTGAATAACTGTTCTTCGTAATTTAGTGTTTCCATTGATTAGCAAAGCCACTAACGACTGATTATTCAATATATTTCAAGGACTTTCTGAATATGTTCTTCAAAGACATATATCGTCCTATTTCTCCATCTTACAATCTCGTGCTTGCTCTGCTCTGGCGTCATCCAGATAAAATTAATCTGAGTGAAGTGAAAGTTGTTCATTACTGTGCTGCCGTAAGAAAAGAAATCTTGTTTAATTTTAGTCCCTCGTCGAGTGTGCTCATGTTTGTCATCCTTTTTTAGGGTTCCAAGCCTTGGAGATATACTGGAAATGAGAACAACATGGATAGGGATGACATCAAGATGCTGGTGCAGAAATGGTGGGATATCTATAACGATGAGTCTTTGAATCCGAAAGGTGTTTCTGTTCCTTTGTTGGGTGATGTTGGAGCAAGGACTTCTCGATTGCAGGCTGCAATGGCGGAGGCAGCTGCCGTTCGTTACGTCTCCAATCCATCAGCTGCATGAGTACTTTCCCTTTTGTATTTTGGCATTATGGTGTAGCTCCTGTGGTAGTAAGACTGCCTCTTGTAGATGCTTCGTCGAGCCTTTATCAGTAGGCTCCCTCGTTCATTTAGTTCATAGCGTTTTCATAGTGAAAGTTGTCCTCTGCAAATGCGTACGGATTTTACTTTTAAGGTGTCTCATTCCTTTCTTTTCATTGTATCCTACTTATTGCATCATCTTTTTTTTTTGGGTGAAACAGCTGTTCTTAGTGTTTGTACTTTGCACCATGTTATGTCACTTGTTTGTGTTGCCTGTGATATTTTACTAGTCAAATGTTTGCTTTTTGAAAAAATAAACGTGTTTGTGTCTGTGTGTATGTGTGCGTGGGTGATTGATTTTACGTTTGAAAGTAAAGTTCAAGACTTTATATAAATGTTAGGTGTATAGAAGTTTGAATCTTACTATTTACCTTAATTTAAGGTTTGTGATGTGATTTTCAAGTTGAATTTTTTTTTATTAGAATAAAAAATCAAACGGGCAAGATCTAATTTCTGATTTTTAACATTTCAAGTATTTTTTGTTCTTGGTATGTTTTTAAAAAATATTTTATACGTTCAGTTGTACAATATATTTTAATTTAAGATCAACTCGAGTGGGGGTTAGCAAAAAAAATATGCCATGTCTGTTTGACTCGAAAAATTATGATTTGGGTGTTATTTTGGTAGTTATGTAGATGACATCTTGATTAGTAGCTTCTGTTGGACTAGTTCTAACAAATTATTTGTATTTTTTTTTTTTTTTTTTTTGATTTTTACTACCCCCATACATGGCGATATAGGTGCCATAATGAGAGCTCAACTTTTATTTTGTTTCCTTAGATTTCTATTTCTAAGGTTGTCATAAATGGCACTCAAATTTCATTGATGATGTTTAGCCACCTGATGCCATACCCTTTGGAGTACTATGCTATCTTTGAAAGCAAGTGTCTTTTCTTATTCTATTGAGTTGTCTATTGTGAAGTCATTAGTTGTTTGGCTTAAAAGTATAGGACTTCCTAAGAGCATCTCTAACGATGACATCTAAAATAGCAACTCAAAATATAATAAAATATTATATACTCTATTTTAGCTAATAATTTTTTTAAGGTAATTTCAACAATACTATCTATTATAGCTATTCATTTTAACTAAATATAACTAACTTTTAAAAATAAAATCTAAAATACTATATGCATGCCATATCATCACCATATTAAAGATATGCAACACACACACTCACACACACACTGTTATGTAAGCAACACACATAAACATGCAGCAGCTGGTGACTAGGAGAACTTGTCAGTGTCAGACATGACTGCAGAATTTAAAGGGTTGAGATTAAAATATGGAAGTTTGAGAGCGAGAAATTATAGCTGGTCTCCATGAAAGAGCTTAATTTCTCACTTGGAATTAGATCGTGCAAGGAAAGAAGAGAAATATTGGAGAATAGAGAAAAAAAGAGAAACCAAGCATCATGGAGTAGTAGAATAGATATTGGAAGAACGCATCTCCCCTGCAAGAGTACTAGAAACAGGTTGATACATCAAAATCATATGATCGACTAGTTTTTGAGCTGAAATGTGAAATTATTAAATTAGAGTCGCAGATTCAGATCTTGCTTGATCAATGGAAAACGCTGCTGGCTGGGATGAATCAATAAGCGATGTAACTCAAACATGATCATGATGCAAATCAAGCACGTGACAACATAGTTGAAGAGGAAGATGAGAAGCACGAGTTTCTACTCGGGATGCAATATGAAAAATTTGGGTTGTCAACAAGAATGGCCGAATCTTTACTAGAGAAAAAAGGAGATGATTAGAATTTGATGTCTAAGCGAGAATAGATGTTGCAATTGGAGAATCAAAATCAGAAGTGTGAGAAGATGAATACCGGTATGGATTTGGTGCTAAAGAACAAGCACGAACAAACGTGGAACTTGAAACAAGAAAATAACTAAGTGATACGAAAGAGGAAATCATTAGTTGAGTTGATTTCATGCTTGGAAGACGAGTTCTCTAAAAATGTATTTGGAAGCATTGTTTCTTTCATTTTTAGGAACATGTTCATGCAAAATCTAGTGGAAATAGAGCTCATGTGAGCTAACTGCAGGTGGGAAATGATGCTGAAATGCAAATGTCTCTGTCTCATGCTCGCGAACTATGATGGAATCTAGCGAGGAACGATGGCTCGCTACATCTGGTGAGTCAATCGAAGGAAATGAAAAATAGATAGGCAAATAGCAAGTTTGTTGAAGTTGATTTTTAAGAAAATTCTTGTTAAAATACCTAAACAGAATCGTTTAGCGAGTCTCTTGGAGATGCTCTAACTACTTGATTTAGAAGTCTTATTTTCTTTGGCCTTCCATTATTTTTATGAAGTACTTGGCTGAAATACCTCACCCTTCACTCTAATAATAATAGTAACCATAGGAAGAAGTTAGCTGACAAAGGAAGTAGTTCAAGCTGGGGTAATAGATAAGGGGGGCCTAGGCTATGAAAGTAAAAAAGGAAAAGGTTTTCATCCTTCTTTTAACAAGAATGCTGCACTTAGAGAATAAACTAGCAATTAGAAATCTTAATAAAGATGAGTAAATTAAACAATCACTTACATGTCATAATTTTCATATCATGGCATAAAATCACCTTGCATTCTTTAGTTTTGGTTCTATAATGATTATGTTGTAGTGTTGAAAGTATACCATGACTTTATATATTGTTCAAGCATTGCTGTCATGACGTGAAAATATATTTAGAGCAAATATAACTGCAACTCTAAAATAATATCAATATCATAAAGAATGTTGTATTATAGAATGATATATAATTGTGTGATAGAGACAGAGTCGTGATGTGTAATGAAAGTTATGACTAATATGTTGAGTTGTGATCAAGAAAGACTTGTCGCGGCTACTTCAAAGATATGTGCTAATTTACGTAATGTCATGACATTAAAATATGTTATAAGTTTATCTCATTCTTATGTAATTTAGTTCTATTTTTTATCAAGTCTATCTTTTGTACTTAATTTATAGTCAATTTTATTACTTTCCATCAAAATCTATCAAAACCATAATTTCAAGAATTACTTATATTTTAAGACTGATTATAGAACAAAAACATCATGAACAATCAAAAAATAATCATAAAAACTTAGTATATTGAGTGTCGAACACAGAGCATGTGGAATACTTGAAGGATGTTCTATATGTGATGGGGAGATCTCAAGAAAGAAAATCAAAGTCAAGAGAAAGATAGAAAAGTATGGATAGACTAAAATTGAAGTGCTGAAATTAGGGAATAGTTAGGCACTTCAAGATGAACTGTCAAAGAGGTGAAAACAATTTAACTTTGGTGAGTGCTGGCTAGAAGAATAAGGAGCTTTCCATCAAAGACGTATATTTTGTAGATGCCTATGCGCTCATGTTGATGAATACACCAAGCACATTAACACAAGTGTATCATATCAATGACTCATCATCAGAATTAGTTCAGTTAATATGATTCATATTTTGGAGAAGATGTGACTATGAGAAATGGATCAAAATTGAAGATAATTCGTCATGAGAAGGTGAAGATGAATATGTGTGATGAGATTATCAAACTTCTTTCTTGAGTGATGCACATTTTAGACTTGAGTAGAAATTAGTTTCTATGAGTGTGATGACTGATGATTGGGTGAGATTCTATTGTGATGACAAATCATGTATACGATGACTCAAGTAGCAATTGTACTTACTTGTGGAACAAAGTTTGTGACCTTGTACAAACTAGTGGCAAGAACCAACAAGGCTCAAGTCAGTGGATCCTTTGTTTCTAAGATGAAGGGAGACTTGGAGAAAATGTATGATGTAGAGACCAAAATATTAGAATTTTAACATGGGAAAATGATGTCATGTCTCAATACAATGTCATGACTATGTTCAGAGTCACATTATTAAAATATAGAGTGACAACATGGAATCTTGTAAAGGCAGCAGATAAGGAAGTGAATGAATGGAGATGTCCTAGATGAGTTACGACATGGGAAATTGGTGTCACAACTGAGTGCATAGTCAAGTAGTGAAAACGTGGTGTCATGACTAAATACAATGCCATGATAAGAAACAATGTTGTAGCAATAGAGACTTTGCACCAGATTAATTAGAAGGGTTGGATGTAGATTACTTGTACGTAAAATAAAAATGAGAGATGTTCAAAACTATATGCACCAGATCTCAGTTGTACTAGATTGGATTCACAATAATTTGTTCAGAGGAACATTAGAGGCATCACTTGAGAGATCAAGGTACTGTTTATTATTTGTTGATGATTTTTCTAGATATGCATAAATTTTCTTCATTCAGAAAAAAACAAATGTGTTAGAGATGTTCAAGAAGTTCAAAGTGTGGTGGAGAACAAATTCAACAAGAAGATAAAGGTTCTACATATGAATAAGGGTATAGAATATTGTCCGGTTGATTAATTTTATGTCGAGTAGGATATTGCCAGAAAGAAAATGATCATTATGACACCACAATAGAACAAAGTGGTCAGAAGGTTGAACGTATCTTTGATAAAGAAGGCAAGATGCATGAGGAGTTGGGCATGCTTGAAATTGGAGTTTTGGGATGAAGAAGTAGCCACAACATGCTATCTGAAGAACCATACTCATACTTAGATAGCGAAGGATCTACATCTTTCATGGTGTTGTATAGAAGGAAGCTGAGTTTGGCTCACCTTTGGGTATTTGGGTGTGACACATGTTCATGTGCTAAAAGAAGAGAAGAACAAGCTGGACTTTAAGTCAAGGAAGTACAAGTTCATTTGCTATAAAGATAGTATCAAAAACCACAAGATTTGGAACTCAATGAGAAGAACATTCATCTACAATTTAGTTATGTTTAGAGAGAACAAAATTGGATAAATGAATCATGATGTGGGCCTTCCAGAAGAAAGTGAGTCACAATATCTTTCAGTCACGGCATCACAAGATGAGTTGCGACATCACAAGGTTGAACAAATCTTTTAAATTAGAATATAAATTTAAAATCATCACATCACAAGATATGTCACGAATCTTTCCCACTAGTGGCACATATGCTCTTGATGAAGAGATAGTGCAGATTGAATTTAAAAGTTCTTTTAGGGAAGAGGTAGTAGAAGCATTATTTGTTATATCAAGATTTTAAATTAGTATACTAATTATATTTTTAATAATTATTTATCTCATATATAAAATTTTATCAATACAATATTTTGACAATAATTTTGGCAATAATATTATTAATAAGTATATTTTAACTAAAATATTGAATAAAAATTGAAATTAGTTAAAATTTAAAATATAAAATTCTTTGCTAGTTCTTTTTTTCAATAGATTGAGAACCATATCTACTATTTGATCAATTTAATTTTTGTAACACATGTAATATCCATCAACAAATTAGTATATACCTAAACTATTATATGACATTATGCATAAGTTTATTTTAACTAATTTTTTTTGAGGACAAATCATAATTTGAGAGATTAAAATAAAATGAAAAAATTACTTATTATTCAACACCATTTTTGTAACCTTAAACAATGACCACAAATTCAAAAGGACTAAATTTCTAGTTTTGTAAGTTTTTTTACAAATATTTTCAATAATTGTAAGTATTTTAATTATATTTTTACTAATTTTTTATCAAATTTCTAAATTTTGTAAGTTTTTTTCCATCAACACCTTACTCTATACTTAAAGTTATATATATCATATTATTCATAAATTTATTTTATATAAAAGTTGAGAGTACAAACACATTCTAAGAGAGTTGAAAATGATTTGATAAAAAGAATGCTCATTATTCAAAGACTACCTTATAGAAATGCTCCAAAATTCCAAAATACAAAATTCATTATTATTATATTGTATACTTATAATTTGAATTTTTATATAATTTATACAAAATTTATAATAATTCTGTTTCTCATATCTAATATTTGGTTGCTTTATTTTTTTTATTCATACAATATGCACCAATAAATTAGTTTATACATGACCTAAGAAATAATATTATTCATTAGCTTATTTTAACTAAAATATTGAATTATAAATAATGAAAATAAATTTAAATGAACGTTGCTAATTATCCAAAGCTGAACCTTAATGAGATTAGCCAAAATTCTAAAGAAAAAATTAATTGTGTTCATATTTGATTAATTTATTTTTTTATCGCACATATAATATTTATCAAAAGATTGATCAATACTCAATTAGCCATAACATACTACTCATAAGTAAAAAAAACAATATTATGATAAACATTACTTATTATTGAAAGGCTATAATATTAAATACATAACCCAAAAATAAGCATAATTTAATAATGCAAAATTCTTTTTTATAATATTTTTTCGCCTAGATTTTGAATAATTGTAAGTATTTTAAGTCTATTTTTAATATTTATATATCTGACATCTAATATTTGATTGATCTAATTATTATCATGTGTGCAATATGCATCAAAAATTTAGTCTATGCTTGAACTAATAATGCATATTATTTATAAGTTTATTTTAATTAGTTATTTAATATTTTTTTTTGATTAATATTAAAAAATGAGCAAAAATTGAAAAATACAAAAAAAAAAAAATCATATTTGTAAGATTTTTCACATAAATTTTGAATCATTATATGTGTTATAATTACATTTTTATTACATATTTATCTGATATCATTAATTTATTTTTTATCGTGCATGTAATATGCATCAACAAATTATTTTATACTTAAAGAAATAAAACATATTATTCATAAGTTTATTTTAACTTAATTATTGAGTAAAAACTTAATTTGAGAAAAATGAAAATAATTTGATTAAAATTGCCAATTAGTACATAATACCTAATTTTGTAAGTTTTTTTCACCTAGATTTTATATCTAAAGTAATATCCATCAAAAAAAAATTAATTTATACTTGATGTAACATTTCATATTATATATAATAATATTTTTAACTAAAATACTGAGTGAAAAATATAATAATTAAAAAGTTAAAATAATTTGATAAAAATTGCTCATTATTCAATATACCAAAATGCCTCATTGCTTTTTTTTAATCTAGATGTTGAATCATTATAAGTATTTTAATTATTTTTTTATAAATATTTATCTCATATCTAATATTAAGTTAATAATTGAAGTAACATTATCAGTTTTTTTGTTACACAAGCAATATCTCTCAACATAGCACTTTATACTAAAACTAACAATTATTCAATTGTTATAACCAAAAAAAAAACTAGAGTTCAAAGAATATAAACTTCTAATTAGTAAGTTTATCCCCTAAATTTTTAATAATTATATGTATTATAATAATATATTTAATAAATAGTTATCATATAACTAATATTTGATTAATTAATGTTTTATCATGCATGCAATGTGTATCATCAAATTAGTCTATACTTCAATTAATAAAACACAATATTCACAAGTTTATTTTAACTGAAAATCAAACTATAAAACTTAATTTAATGTTCATAAAAATGATTTGATAAAAATTACTAATTATCCTAATTGTATATAACTTTGAAGAAACGAGTAAAAATTCAAAAAATCAAAATTCCTTGTGTAAGTTTTTTTTTTTTTCCTAAATTTCGAATCATTATAAGTATTCTAATTATATTTTTAATAATTATTTGTCTTATATCTAATATTTAATAATTTTATATATTTTCTTCCACATGCAACATCATTAAAAAAATAGTCTATTATTGAAGTTACATAACATATTGTGCATATGTATAATTTAACTGAACTATTGAATAAAAAACTTACATGAAAAAAATTATGATTTGATAAAATTTGTTCACTAATAAATGATATAACCTTAAAAAATAATCCAAAATTCAAAAAAATAAAATTAGTTATTAGTAAGTATGTTTATATTTTGGATTATTATAAGTATTTTAATTACATGCACAATAATTATATATGTTATATATAATATTTGATTAATTCAATTTTTTTTGTCATGCACACAACATACATCAATAAATTGGTCTATACTTAAACTAATGGGCTGTTTGATAAAGCAATTAAAATCTTCAAATCATTGAAAATTAAAATTTTCAATGATTTGAAATTTTAAGTGCGTTTAATAAAAAAATATTGGGAGCTGAAAATTTCAAAATTTAAGTGAAAATTCATTGAAAATTTTAAGTAGCTAGAGACATACTTATCGTGGAATTCTAAAAATGCTCAACATAAAAAATTATCTGAAATTACCATTTTGTCCTTAAAAATTTTCGCGCATGTTTCGTTTCCATCTTTGATATCGTTGACACAAACTTCTTTTCTCCTTCTCAAGCAAGGGTTCTATTTATTTTGGGAGTGTATTTGGCTTGGTTTTGCGGTGAGCATAATTGGTGTTTATGTTGTTGATATTTGGGATTTTTTTTTGTTTCCATTTTCTTCTCTGGATGAAATCTATTTCCCGAATCTTCATGAAGTTCTTCGCGAACAACTAGCTTCTTATGATTTAATTTAAAACTATGAATAAAGCATCTTGTTTATCGCACTACTTCATATTCACGATTACTTAGAATCCCGAATGTATTAATTTTGAATCCCAAATTGGTTTGAATCTCTATTGCTTCGAGTTTTTCTTCTTTGTATTTGATTTTCATCCCGAATAGTTAGATTCACTATGGTTTTAGTTATTCTTCATTCTAATTGTTTGAATCCCTAATGATTTTAAGATAATTTCGTTATATTTTGTTTGACTCCCAAATAGTAGATTGAATGCCGAATGGATTGAATCCTTAATGGTTTTTATTATTCTTCTTTGTATTTGTTTTAATCCCTATTGGTTTTAGTTATTTTCGTTCTATTTTGTTTAAATCCTAAATAGATTGAATGCCGATTGGATTGAATCATAAAAGCTTGTCTAGACCTAATGTGCAACAGCTGTGCAACACATCTATACCTTCTATTTTGTTAATCTTTTTGCTTAATGTAATTATATTAGGCCGATTGGAATGAATCCAGAATGCTTCAAGTGCCCTGAATTATGTTTAGCTACATAGATGTTACGACATTCTAAGGTGCTTGATAATATCCAATAACTCAAAGGTTTTATTATTGCTTTATTATGTCATGTATTTCATCACATGTTGTTTTGTGTATGTTGGTTATGCATTAATGTGAGTTTTGTTGTTGCATTATTTGTTGGTGTTTAAAATTAGAATTTATTGTCTATTCTTTTACTTGAAGAAAGAAAATATTTAAAATAACTTTGGTCAATTATCTTATGATTGAATGACTTTTTTTTATACTACCAGAGCAAGTTGGAAAGACCCAACACTAATTAATTTTTTTTTAGATTTATGTCTAGACCAGAAAAAGGAGGGGGAGCTTGCATGTTGAATCATGGAAAAAAAATTTAAAAACCTTTAAAGAGATCAAAAATTTAAATGTTACTCAAAAGTAATTGATAAACGAATGGAATTATTTAAAACATAAATACATGATATGGTCAAATTTAATAGGAAATTCTGGTCATGGCTATAATATAGTAACTAATACAATTGACTAGATTTCAAAAGAGTGGGAAGAGTATATCAAGGTATAGCTCATTTCTTTCGTTCATATTTTGAAAAAATAAAATAAACTACAATTAAATTTTTACACTCATTTAATTAACAGAAAATTTAGGATGCAAAATAATTTCGATATACTGGGCTATAATATGCAGATGAGATAAGATCACTCTTTGATGGCATTACATCTACCGGGTAAGATCCATCTAGCCAAGGGTTGCCTAAAAAAGGTGTCGAGAAATATTCATCAAGTACTCAACCAATTGTAGAGAATTATTGTACACACAAGGATTATAGAACCTGAATCTTTACCAAGCCCTTCATCATTAAAAGAAATGTCTTTACAAAAAAGGAAGAACCAAAAGAAAAATAAAGGAGATCTAGATAAAAAATTACTAATTGTTCTAAGTACATTAGAGCAATCAGATGGACCTAGCATTGAAGAATATAATACGATGTTGGATGAGATTGCAATATTACCTATAGATGACTTATTGTACATTGCAGCTTCTAGCCTTTTTTGTGAAAACAAAGTATACAGAGAACAGTAGATAATGTTTTCACAAAAGCCAGAGGCAATCAGAATTGCTTGGATCCAGATGAATGCAAAAATTGGGATTACTCTAGTTTTTTTAGGTTCTTGGGATTCATGCAAATGCAATTCAATGTGTTATTTTATAAGTTATTTTTATACTTTGTTTGCACATTTGTTTATATTGATATTATTTCATTTATTGACAATATCTTGTGGTTCATTTTGCTTGTAATTATTTTAACTTTTTTTATTATTGATTAATTTGGAAATATTGAATATTGTCAGAAGTTATTAATTGAAAGGCAAATAAATATATTGAATATCACTGTACTGATTCTAGTCAAGAAGATTATTAGAAAAAAGTGACTTGGAAGAAGACAAGATACCAACTCGGTACTAAAAGGTTTTGCATATGTGCAAGAAAATTTAAATGGTAATCCAGGACATTATGTAGAAATTTCAAGAATGAATAAGCAAGCATTTTTGGGTATTTGTGAGTATTTCAAAAATAAAAAATGGTTGAAAGACAGTCGTTATATCAAATTTGAAGAAAAAAATGATGATGTTCCTTATGACATTAAATTACAATGTGAGAAATCATGTTACAAAAAAAAAAGATTCAACCATTCAACTCAAACTATATATCATTACTTTCATGAAGTACTAGAAGCAATGCTTCTCTTCAGAAGAGAGATAATTATGCCTACCTCAGTTAATGAAGTTATAGAAAATCATCCCCATCAATGATTAAGGGAAGTGTTCAAGGTAAATAAAATTACAAGTTTATTATTATTGGTATTTATGTTATTATTATAATTATTGTTATATTGATATTTTTTCTAATTAATAGGGTGCAATTGGTGTACTCGATGGATGCTTGTTAAAGCTGTGATACCATTTGATAAGCAAGTCCCTTATAGAGGAAGATGAAGAAAAAAATGTTATCAAAATATTCTAGCAATATGTGACTTTAATATAATTTTTACATTTGTTTGGGATGGATGGGAAGGAGTGACACATAATTCAAGAGTTTTATCAGAGATCATGCGTAATCCAAAAAAATAATTCCTAATACCTCCACTAGGTTAGTATAATTCTTTTATTGGCTTTTATTAATAAATTCATAATTAATTTTTAAAATTATTTTTTATGTAGCTAAATATTATTTTTGTGATGTTGCATATCCACATACTCGAGGGTTTATGACACCTTACCATAATGCATGATATTGGTTGTCTAATTTTCACAATGGTGTCTGCCCTCGTATAAAAAAAGAGGCATTCTACTATGCACATGCCAGATTGAGGAATATCATTGAGCGATCATTTGGTATTTTAAAAGCTCATTTTCTGAATATTAAAAAGGATGATATCTTTTCCTTTTCAAGTTCAGAGAAATATTGTTATTGCTTGCGTAACTATACATAACTATATCTGAAAATTATGTATTACTGATACTTTCTTAGAGCATGGTTAAAATTCAGAAATATCTCAAAATAATCATGAAAGTCGACTACAAGTAGGAGGAAGAGCTACATAAACTAATCAAATTTACATTATTAATTTAAGAGTGGAAATATCAAATCAACTGGTTGCAAATTAATTTTTTTATTTTATAAACATATTTATGTCTTTTTTTTGGATTTTATTATTTAATTATTGAAATCTTTTTAGTAATTCTCTTTTAAATAATAATTAACAATAGCAGTAAAAAATCAAATATTATTAGAAATTCTATTTAATTTGAATAATATGTACTACATTAATAATAAGGGTAAAAATATAAAATATACCATTTTTAACATTTAACATTTAAAGTTATCAAACAAAATATTTATTTTTAGCATTCAATTATCAGTAATTTATCAAATAGTTTTTCAATATAAATTCAATACTTATAAAATTTTGTATTTAATTTTTCAATAATTATTTTTCAGCACTTAATTTTTTTAATTTATCAAACGAGCCCTAACTAAGTATAATATTTATAAGTTTATTAAATTACTAATATCTTATTTGTCCGATTAGCAAGGTGTTGAATGTTTGCCTCATTGGATATTATGAGTTTGATCCCCACAAGCAACCATTAAACTACTGGGAGAAGAAACTATACCACCTAAAGTACAAGTGATTGGCCTCTAGCCCAATTGGGCTAGAGGCATTCCACCTGGTTAAAAAAATATATTTTAACTAAAATATTGAGTAAAAATATATATTTGATAAATAAAAACAATTTAATAAAAAATACACATCATCTAAAGTTTGTATAACCTTAAAGAAATGAGAAAAAAAAATTAAAAAATACAAAATTTTCTTAATCGTAAGTTTTTTGACCAAGATTTTGAATCCTTACAAGTAATATATTTATATATTAAATAATTATTTATTTTGTATTAATAAACTAGTCTATACTTTAACTAATATACATAAATTTATTTTGAATCATCACAAATAATTTAATTATACATAAATATATTTTAACTAAAATATTGAGCAAAACAACAAAAATAATTTCATAGACAATGATTTTACCAAAATTTCTGGTCATATAAAGGTTTCAACCTTCAAGAAATGAACAAATTTTCAGAATACCAAAATTTATTATTAATAATTGTTTTATCTAGATTTTCAATAATTAAAATAAATTTAATTATGTTTTTTATAATTGTATAACTCTTTTCTAATATTTTAAAAAGCTAATTTCTAATATTTAATTAATACTTTTTTAGTCACATCTGCACTATGAATCAAAAAATTAGTCTATACTTATAATTACATAGCATATAATTTATAAATTCATTTTAACTAAAATATTGAGTAAATAACTTAATTTTACCTAGAAGAAATTAATTGCATACAAATTACTAAATATCTAAAATTTATAACCTTAACAAAAAGTGCCACAATTGAAAAATATAAAATTACTCAATAATAAAATTTCACCTAGATTTTATCATTGTAGGTATTATAATTATATTTATAATAATTATTTATCTCATATATAATATTTAATAAATTATTTTTTTTTGTCATGTGTGTAATATATATCAATCGATTAATCTATACTTGAATTAACAAAGAATATGATTCATAAGTATATTTTAAATAAAATATCAAGTAAAACAAAAAATTTAAAAGAGAAAAAAATTTAATAAAAATTATTCATTATTCAAAGACTACATAATCTTAAAAAAATGATAAAAAAAAAATCAAAAATTCATCATTAATAAGTTTTTTCATCTAAATTTTGAATCATCACAAATATATTAATTATATTTTTAATAATTAACTATCTGATGTCAATAAATTAGTCTATAATTGAATTAATATATCATATTATTTATAAGTTTACTTTAATTAAAATATAGAGCATAAAATATAGTTTGAATCATTATGGCATATACAATATCCATCAACAAATTAGTCTATACTTAAAGTAACACAATATACTATTCATGAATTTATTTCAACTAAAATATGAAGTATACATTTTAATATGAGATAGAAAAATAATTTGATAAAAATTACTAAAACTTTAATGAATTGAACCAAAATTCAATCGATAACAAATTATTAGTAGTAGTTTTGACAATTTTAATTTGAACCAAGATAAGAAATGAGCCAATATCATTAAAACAATTAGTCTATATTTTGAAGTAATATTGCATATTATTAATAAGTATATTTTAGAAAAAGTATTGAGTAAAAGGCTTAATATTTGAGAGAGAAAACAATTATATTATCTAATGGCTATAATCTTAATGAAATGAATACAATTTTAAACCACCAATTTCATTATTGATATTTCTTTTTTTTTTTCACTAGGATTTTGAATGATAATAAATATACTAATTATTTTTTTAATAATTATTTATCACATGTCTAATAATTAGACTAAAATAGTATATTATTAATAAGTTTATTTTAAATAAATTAGCGATTATAAAACTTAATTTGAAAGAGACAAAAATAATTTGATAAAAGTACTCATTATCCTAAGTTTGAAATGATAAAGAAACAAGCTAAAATTTAAAAGAAAAAACAAATTACTAGTAAGTTTTTATGCTTAGATTTTAAATTACTATAAGTAATCTAATTATAAATATTCAACCTGAACAAAAAAATTAGTTTATTGCAAAATCTTTTCCCTTGGAGATGTTCATTTTTGTGGCATGTGAATGAAATAACTAGTAGTGACAAAACAAACCATTAGGCGATGGAGATGAGTGGATGATGATAGGAAGTCAAATATTGATTTGTTATGAAAGATTCACATCGATTGCTTATGATACCACAAATAAAAAAATTACATCTCTACAACAAAATTGAAGCCATCTTAATTACATGTAATAAATGTGCACTAACCTACCAACACACACACACACACACACAATATTAGATAAGGTGTTAAAGCTATATATATACTAAAAGTTATTTTATTATCAGGGATGTTTATTTAATTTTATTTCTAATAAAATCTCATTATTTTCTTTCAATGAGAATATACATGAGCTATTTTGTAATTAATAGTTATGCATATATGTCTTTTATTAAACATTATAGACTGATTTGGTGAGTTGAGTTTGACTTACACATAAAAGATTAAATTATTAGTTCTTGTTGAATATAAGTCATTAATTCATTGTCTAAATAGAGTTTGACATGTTATTAGTAAGATTGTATAGCACAATATTTTAATAGATTTATCTTGATTATATAGAATGAATAAGTTCTAACTTTTTGTACCAGTATACTTATGTGTATTGAATAAAACCAACTTTGGATGATTATTTTATGCTGACACATAAAATAATTGGTACCAAATAGTTATTATGAATACTATTAATCTTAATCTTGAGATATATAATAGACATATATTTATTATTGGTTGTTTTGATTCATATAGACTGATATTTATATCTGGATCAATAATCTCAATGAGTTGGATAACTATATTAATTATAAAATAAATTTTAATTATTAATAAAATCCACATCCTATAAATTGGATTGATGATGCTCCCTCGAGAATATTTATAAGTTTTGAATATGTCAAACTATGTAAGTGGATATTAATCCAACATATCACAGATTTCAAGGAAATTATTATGCATTAATTGAATAAAATTATTACTAATTCAATTTAATTGTTGTGTGTATGTAACCTTAACATTAGAAGATAAATAAGTATTTAAAAATAAAAGACACGAATATCATTTTAAATAATTGAGAGAGTAGAATTATAATTCATTAGTGAAATGAATTATAATTAATATAAATAGATTCAATTATTTATATTGGGATCTCACGACCTTATTTAAGTTTTTAAGCCATTTCACAGTCTTTACTATAGCCATGATTACTAAAATATAATATAATTTTGTTTTATTAAAATCTTAAACCACTTTTTCGTGATTTAGGAAAAGGAAACAAATAAAAGAAAAATATATAGAAGAAAAGAGGAAAGAGAAAAAAATGGTTTTTTTTCTTCTTACTTAATTTTTTTTAGGGTTCAATTTTTGTAGTCAAGATGGGGTGAAGGGAGAAAAAATTCACTCTCTCTTCTCATCCTTGGTGTGAAAAAAATATGTTAAGAGATTTAAATAATGTATACATTATAATATGTGTGTGTGTGTGTGTGTTGCTTTTGCTCGAGGTGGATAAATAGACATTTTTTTTTGCAAGCATGAAATATGGTAGACCAATAATGTGGGATAAAATCACACGTTTTGATTTTTCAAAAATAAATAAATAAATAATTACTAAAACAAAAACATTCTCATTTTCACAAAAGAGCATACATGGTGCCCTATAGGTTGGAGTAGTGCTCCCATCCAAACCCATTAAAAAAATGAAAAAAAAAAAACAATAGAACTAGTTGCATTTTTTTTCCTTAGGGTGATAAGAAGATCAAAAATGTTTGGTGTTTTTTTTGGTGGCTATCTAGCATGAGACTTCCATACTTTTTCCTAGGTAAAGTTCTTCTCTCCTTCATGCAGAAGTAATTTTTGGGTAGATATTTTGGTCTACTCCATTGTGGTTCCATCATTCTATTTTTTTCTTGGTTAGGTATTAGTTTGGGATAGTTTTTTTCCTTGAACTAGTTATTTATACTTATATTACTCATTTTTTAATTATTATTTTATAGAAATATATATTGTATAGTTGTGATTTGTTTATATAAATTATGCAATGTATATTTTCTTGCTTTGTAATTTGTGCATTTTGTGTGTGAATATTATATCATTATTTTAATTATCTAGATTGTATAATATATTTTTGTGGTGTTGGCATTGTTTTTGTTTCTGTGCAAGATTTTTTGCAATGAGGAATTGGAGCTTTGACAGTGGTCGGAGATTGAAATACTACGAATAAAATATACTCTTTGGTCTAGCAATCGAGATGCAACCACCTTATAGATTCCAAGCTTAAATCCGACAACTTGATACTCTCCTAAAGAATAAAATGAAAAGAGATCCATGGCATTCACCCCAAAATCATATGCTTTATGCTTTCTTTGTTTATACTGAATTTTAGATTTCAAGGATTTTGTATCATAAAAAATATATTTTAGTCCAAAGTATAATTTTGGGTATTGTGTATTTTATAGACTTCATGTATATGTGAAGAAATCATTAGTACATATTGTTCAATTTGACATTATTATATCTCATACTTTGATTTTCATTGTATTGGATTTTTTTTTAAGAATAGTTGGATTGTATTTTATCACCTTTTGGGTTATTTTATTTTTGCTTCCATTATTTATATAACCAAGCATCATTTTTGATATTTTGTGGCTTTAATAAAAATATAGTATGAACATCCTAACCCCCAAAAACTAGAATATGAGTGAGGTTATAATTATTTTGATTTCTAATTATTCTAATATCAATATAGTAATTTGGGTGCATTTTGTGAGAATTTTATTTGTATTGGTTATTTATGGTCCATATTGCTTTTTTTTTTCATGGAGGATCATTATATAACAATAAAGTTAACTATAATTAATTATTCTATTTGGAAAAATAGAATACGTGACTAGTTTATAGTCAAATAGATATATGGCCCAATGAGAAAGAATGGGAAGCTAATAAAACTAAGTGAAGAAGAATGAGAAGACATACACTTTAGGGTTCCCTTTATAATTCAGTAATATATAAATAGTGATATTTATCAACATATTGCCAATGAAATGAAAGCAGACAAGCTATGTGAGAAATTAGAGTTTGTGTTTTAAATGAACATGTTTATAATTAATATATTAATCATTTGACATCTAATTAACCTAAAGTTCAAGAATGATAGTTTAATATTGACACACATAATCTTTCAAGAGTTGGTGAGTCATCTTTCATCTATGAAAAAGGTCCCACAAGATGAGTTACTAGCTTGTCTAATGTTGAGCTCACTTTCATATTGTTGGGATAACAATATGGTTTATCTGAGCATGTTACATTTGGAGGTGCTGTGTGAATGCATGTTGTCTTTGAAAACTTATTATCTGAAGATGCGGAGGAGAAATTAAAAGTGAGAAGCTTCTCATGGTATTCTCATTTAAGAAAGATGTGGTCAGAGTACAATGAGGGATATACAATATGATAAAACTTATTTTTCCAAAGATAAGTCACAAAGCATAAAATTTGTCAAGTATTATAACTATAACAAGATGAGACATGTGAAAAAAAAATATTATTCTTGAAAAATAACATGCCAACAATGCATGAGAGATAGTAGACCAGAGAAAGATAGGCCAACATCATATTGAAAGGTAACACTTGATGCTAGTTTTTTTTCACTCTCTTCTCAATCCTCCTTACCAACCCTAGAATAGATGCATATGTAAAACTTTCACACTAGTCAATAATCTTAAAAGTGATTATAACCAAAGACATTTAACTATGAAGTTCTTATGTGATTTAATGCACGAGTCATAGTTTAAACACATCTAAACTCTTGATTCTAGTTAATGATGATAATTTTGGTAATATAGTTTCTCAGGAGAATGATTGGCTTATTGACTTAAGAGTATCATTTCATATTATTTTGTGATAGCTGGGAGATGAGAAATAGTGGAACATCATAGATTTTATGCATGAGAGATATTTGTTTGTATATGTAGGCAAGATATCATCTGTTGCTAAGAGATGCTTATTGCATACTAGATATTTATGTGAAATTGATTTTTGCTGGCATGCTAGATGAAATGGAATATGTCAATCATTTTGTGGTAGCTGGTGCAAACTAGTAAAGGGTACATTAGTCATTGCGAGGGGTAAGAAAAAGAGTAATTTGCATGTCACTCAAGCAAGAGCATCGAGAGATAAGATAAATATTGTTTATCAAAAAAGCAATATTAGTCTTTGGCACAAGCGACTTGGTCACATAAGTGAGTAGGACCTCCAGGTTTTAGATAGTAGTAATTTTTTATCATTTGTCCATGGATCTTCTCTTAATGAGTATACAAACTTCATGGCTAGAAATAGCCATTGAGCATTTTTCACTCTCGTCTACCCTTAACGAGATTAAATGTTCTATATCATATTCATTTTGATGTTTGCTCCATGTAGATTTGAACACTTGGTGGACCCTTTATTTTTTCATATTCATTTAGCATTATAGGAAAGTTTGGGCATATGTAGTGAAAATGAAAACACAAGAATTTTCTATCTTTCAAGATTTTCATTCTAGAGTTGAGAGAAATACCAATAGAAAATTAATAATCTCCATACACTCTAATAATGAGGAAGAATATCAATGTCAATTTGATAATTATAGTATATCCCATGGCATTATATATGAAAAAAATACTAGGCAAGATTCCATAATTAAATGACTTCATAGAGAGGATGAACTATATTATTTAGAAAAGAATTTTTTCTTTCTCACATGCATCTTCCAAAGGAATTTTGGGGAGAAGCTACATATGGATATTGATATAATCAACAAGTTCCCTACTATGTCCTTATATTAAGATTCCAAAGGAATTTTGGACACCGAAAATAACGTGGTTCGCTAGTCGCTCAGTACGACTAGTTAAATCCAGCAGAAAATGCTTTTGCGTTACATATTAAAGCAACAGAAATGTCTTTCAGTATGCAGCACACAGAATAGTCGCGATAAATCACACAGAGAGAAGCGAGAGAGATGATGAACAGTTCCACTGGTCCAAAAAGAGCCACCCAAAAATAAAATTACAAAACATTTTATATTAAAATTTCTTTCGGTTCATTTAACCGTAGCGGGTCGGATCATGAGACGGGTCAGGCTCTGCTCCAATTTCGGCCCATTGTTCGGTCAGCGAGACCTCCGTTATTGTGCTACTACTGCATCCCCGGTCTCTTAATATTTCCTTTCCTGCACTTACATGAAAATATTAAAAAATAAAAAATATTTGTTTATAAAGACAGATTATCAATAAATAAATTACATATACAGCAATAATAAATCTTAAATCTCATTTTTATTTGTATTCATTATAATTTTAAATATTTATTAGTTTATTTTTTATATAAATATAATTACAAAATTAATAATTAGTCAGACAAATATAATATTAATAATTTACTTTTAATAAAAAAAATATAATCTTATAAAAAGAAGTAAAAATATAAAAACAAAAAATTATTATTTAGTAATAAATTTTAAATTGATTTTAAATCATTTTAGGTTTTATAATTATATTTTAATTTATATCTATCATATTAATAAACCTTATTAATTTATTTTTTGATAATTGATATTATATCTATCAATAAAATTATTTATAATTAGTTTATATTATATATAATTATAATGATTATTATTACTAAATATTTTATTCACATTTTAAAAAAATTTTAAAATTATTATATTTTCAAATGTTATAACCTTTGAAAATGTGAAAAAATAACAAAAATATTTTTTTTGTTATTTCATTATTTAAATAAATTTTATAACCACTAAATACCTAGATACTTAAATCAATAACTCCTAAATCACGAAAACCATAAATAGATAATCATTTTAAAATGGTATACCCGAAATAATAAATAATAATTCTCAATATTATTTTTTTCAATATAATTTAAAATATTCTTTTTAATTATTTATTCGTTTATTTTTATATAATTATTAATTACATAATAAATTGAGTTAGACAAATATAATTTATATAATTATTTTCAATCAAAAAAATATAGATACTTTTATAACCACTAAATACCTAGATACTTAAATCAATAACTCCTAAATCACGAAAACCATAAATAGATAATCATTTTAAAATGGTATACCCGAAATAAAAAATAATAAATCTCAATATTATTTTTTTCAATATAATTTAAAATATTCTTTTTAATTATTTATTCGTTTATTTTTATATAATTATTAATTACATAATAAATTGAGTTAGACAAATATAATTTATATAATTATTTTCAATCAAAAAAATATAGATAAACTTTTTAAAAGAAAAAAAATTCAAAACAATAAATTATTATATAGTAATATATTTTGCTTTGCTTCTGAATCATTTTAGGTTTTGTAATTATATTTAAATCGATATCTATCTTATTAATAATAGATTATTAATTTATTCTTTGATCATTATTAGAATATTTATCAATAAAAATATTTATATTGAATTGATATGATATATAAATATAATGATTATTATAACTAAATATTGTATTCACTTTTGAAAAATAGTTAAAAATTATTATATTTTCAAAGGTTATAACCTTTGAAAATATCAAAAAAATAAATAAATTTTTTGATATTTTTTTTAAATAACAACTATAAACCACTAAATGCATGCACAATTAAATCAGTAAACTCCTAAACCCCGTAATGTCAAAATACATAAGCCATTAAACCGGTATATACTACTTAATAATTAATAAATCTAATTTTTAATTCTATTTATTATTATTTTAAATATTTATTTTAATTAATTATTAGTTTATTTTTATAGAAATATTTATTACAAAATAAATTATGATTGCGACAAATATAACTTAAAAAATATATATGCTTATAAAAGAAGTAAAAATTAAAAAATTAAAAATTGTTATCTAGAAATATATTTTACTATAATTTTGAATCAATTTGGGTTTTATAATTATTTTTTAATTAATATTTATATTAATATCAATAGTTTATAAATTTAATTTTGATCATTATTATAATATATATCAATAAATTTGTTTATATTGAATTTATATGATATATAATTATTAATATTATTATAACTAAGTATTGTATTCACATTTCAAAAATTTTAAATATTATTATATTTTCAAAGGTTATAACCTATGAAAATAAGAAAAAATTATAGAAATTTTTTTTGTTATTTTATTTTTTTAAATAAAACATATAAACCACTAAAAGAATAAAAATATAAATCGCTAAAATCCTAAAAGAAAAAACCTCTAAATACTTAATCCATTAAACTGTTATACAGTAATAATAAATTACAAATCTGATTTTAAATTTTATTCAGTAATATTTTAAATTTTTATTTTAAATATTTATCAGTTTATTTTTATAGAAATATTAATTACAAAATAAATTATTAGTGAGAAATATCTAATTTAAATTAAAACGGTATCCCTAAATAATAAATAATAAATCTAATTTTGTTTCATTATAATTTTAAATATTCATTTTAATTATTTATTTGTTTTTTTTATAAATATATTGATTACATAATGAATTATGAGTTAGACAAATATAATTTATATAAATTATTTTTCATCAAAAAAATATACATAAAATTTTTAAATGAAAAAAAATTTTAAAATAAAAAATTATTATATAGTAATATATTTTGTTTTCCTTCTGAATCATTTTAGGTTTTCTAATTATATTTTAATTGATATCTTTCTTATTAATAATAGATTATTAATTTATTTTTTGATCATTATTATTATATTTTCAATAAAATTGTTTATTTTGAATTTATATGATATATAAATATAATGATTATTATAACTAAAGATTGTATTCACGATATAAAAAAATTTAAAATTTATTGTGTTTTTAAAGGATATAACATTTGAAAATATCAAAAAAAACAAAAAAAAAGTTTGGGTTACTTTATTTTTTAAATAAAACGTATAAACCACTAAATGCATATATAGGTAAATCAGTAAACTCCTAAATACATAAACCATTAAACTGCTATATACTACTTAATAATTTATAAATCTAATTTTATTTTATTTATTATAATTTTAAATATTGATTTTAATTATTTATTAGTTTATTTTTATAAAATATTTATTACAAAATAAATTATGAGTGCGACAAATATAATTTAAATAATTTATTTTTAATCAAAAAAAATATATACGCTTATAAAAGAAGTAAAACTTTAAAAATTAAAAATTATTATACAGTAATATATTATAGTTTAATCTTGAATCGAATTGGGTATTATAAATTTTTTTAATTAATATCTATCTTATTTTTAATAGTTTATTAATTTAATTTTTAATCATTATTATATTATCTATCAATAAAATAATTTATATTGAATTTATATAATATATAATTATTAATATTGAAATAACTAAATATTATATTCACATTTCAAAAAAATTTTAATTTTATTATATTTTCATAGGTTATAATCTATGAAAATGAGAAAAAATTACCATTTTTTTTTGTTATTTTATTGTTTAAATAAAACGTATAAACCACTAAATACCTAAAAACATAAATTGCTAAACTCCTAAATGACAAAACATCTAAATACTTAAACCATTAAACATGTGTACATTATTAAAAAATCATAAATCTCAATTTAATTTTTATTAAGTATAATTTTAAATTTTTATTTTAATTATTTATCAGTTTATTTTATAGAAATATTAATTATAAAATAATTTATTAGTGATACAGATCTAATATAAATAAACTATTTTTCATCAAAAAAAAATATATCATTATAAAAAGAGGCAAAATTTTAAAAACTATAATTTATTATTTAGTAATATATTTTATTTTGATTTTGAATCATATTAGATTTTGTAATTATATTTTTTATATCATTCTTATTAATAATAGTTTATTAATTTTTTATTGATCATGATTATA
Organism: Sapria himalayana; assembly: GCA_029783825.1. Lineage (NCBI taxonomy): Eukaryota > Viridiplantae > Streptophyta > Magnoliopsida > Malpighiales > Rafflesiaceae > Sapria > Sapria himalayana. The sequence goes on from JAREIK010000009.1 coordinate 5,281,006, forward strand.
ATATGTATTAATAAAATTATTTATATTGAGTTTACAATATATATAATTATTAAGATTATTATAACTAAATATTATATTCACATTTTAAAAAAATTAAAAATTATTATATTTTCAAAGGTTATAACCTTGAAAAATAAAAGAAAAATCAAAAAATTAAATTTTTTATTTTTTCATTCTTTAAATAAAAACTATAAATCACTTAAGGCCTAAACACTTAAATCACAAAACCCCAAAACACCTAAATACTTAAACCATTAAACTAGTATATCATAAATAAAAATAATAAATCTCTATTTTATTTGTATTCATTATAGTTTTAAATATTCATTTTAATTATTTATTAGTTTATTTTTATAGAATTATAAATAAAAAATAAATTATGAGGAAGACAAAAATAATTTAAATAATTTACTTTTAATAAAAAAAATATAAACTTATAAAAAGAAGCAAAACATCAAAAAAATTATTATTTAGTAATATATTTATTTTGATTTTGAATAAATTTACATTTTGCAAATATATTTTAAATAAAATCTTTCTTATTAATAATAGTTTATTAATTTATTTTTTGATCAATAATATAATATTTATCAATATAATTGTATATATTGAATTTACATGATATATAATTATTAAGATTATCATAACTAAATATAGTATTCACATATAAAAAAATTTAAAAATTGTTATATTTTCAAATGTTATAACCTTCAAAAATGATAAAAAATAACAAAAATAAATTTTTTGTTATATCATTGTTTAAATAAAACTTATAAACCTTTAAATGCCTAAACACATAAATCTCTCAACTTCTAACCCCCGAAGCCCCTAAATACTTAAACTTTTAAACTTGTAAATCTTAAATATAATTTAAATAATATATTAAAATATTAATTACAAAATAAATTATGAGTGATACAAATATAATTTAAATAATTTATTTTTCATTAAAAAAAATATAAGCTTATAAAAAGAAGCAAAAACTAAAAAACAAAAATTATTATTTAGTAATAAATTTTTCATTATTTTTGAATCATTTTAGGTTTTTTAATTATATATTAATTTATATCTATCATATTAATAATATCATATTAATTTATTTTTGATAATTGATATCATATCTATCAATAAAATTGTTTATATTTAGTTTATAGTATATATAATTATAATGATTATTATTAATAAATATTGTATTCTCATATTTAAAAAAATTAAAAATTATTATATTTTCAAAGGTTATAACCTTTGAAAATGTGAAAAAATATCAAAAATATTTTTTTTGTTATTTCATTGTTTAAATAAAACTAATAAACCACTAAATGCTTAAAAATATAAATCACTAATCTCCTAAATGATAAAACCTCTAAATACTTAAACCATTAAACTGGTAAACATTAATAATAATTCATAAATCTCATTTTAATTTTTATTCAGTATAATTTTAAATTTTTATTTTAATTATTTATCAGTTTATTTTTATAAAAATATTAATTACAAAATAAATTATTCGTGAGACAGATCTAATTTAAATTATACCGGTATATTCTAAATAATAAAGAAAAATCTCATTTTTTTCATTTTAATTTTAAATATTCAAATTTAATTATTTATTTGTTTATTTTTATATAAATATTAATTAAAAAATAAATTATGAGTTACAAAAATATAATATATATAAATTATTTTTCATCAAAAGAATATAGATAAACTTTTAAAAGAAAAAAAATTCAAAACAAAAAATTATTATATAGTAATATATTTTGCTTTGCTTCTGAATCATTTTAGGTTTTATAAGTATATTTTAATCGATATCTATCTTATTAATAATAGATTATTAATTTATTTTTTGATCATTTTTAGAATATTTATCAATAAAATAGTTTATATTGAATTTATATGATATCTAAATATAATGATTATTATAATTAAATATTGAATTCACTTTTGAAAAAAATTTAAAAATTTTTATATTTTCAAAGGTTAATCTTAAATAATGAGAAAAAATAATAAAAATAAATTTTTTGTTATTTCATTTTTTAAATAAAACCTATAGATCATTAAATGGTTACTTACTTAAATCAGCAAGCTCATAATTCCAGAAACACCTAAATACATAAACCTTTTAATAGCTATATACTACTTAATAAATAATAAATCTCATTTTTATTTCTATTTATTATAATTTTAAATATTCATTTTAATTATTTATAGTTTAATTTTTTAGAAAAATTAATTACAAAATAAATATCGAGTGAGACAAATATTATTTAAAGAATTTATTTTAATAAAAAAATATAAGCTTAAAAAAAAGGAAAATTTTAAAAATTAAATATTATTATTTAGTAATATATTTTGATTTGATTTTGAATCATTTTGTGTTATGTAAATATATTTTAATTATTATTTATATTATTAATAATAGTTTATTAATTTAATTTTTGATCATTATTATAATATCTATCATTAAAATTATTTATATTGAATTTATATGATATATAATTAGTAAGATTAATATAATTATACAAGGTATTCACATTTCAAAAAATTTTAAAAATTATTTTATTTTAAAAGATTATAACCTTTGAAAATCAGAAAAAATCAAAAATAGAGTTTTAAATTTTTATTATATAAATAAAATCTATAAACCATTAAATGCCTAAAAACATAAATTGCTAAACTCATAAACGACAAAACTCCTAAATAATAAAACCATTAAACCGGTATACCATATATAATAAATCATAAATCTCATTTTAATTTGTATTCATTATAATTTTAATTATTCATTTTAATTATTTATTAGTTTATTTTTTATAGAAATATCAATCACAAAATAAATAATGAGTGAGACAAATATAATTTTTAAATTTAATTTTAATCAAAAAATAAATAAGCTTATATAAGAAGTAAAAATTTCAAAACAAAAAATTATTATTTAGTAATATATTTTACTTTGATTTTGAATCATTATATAAAGGTTTTGCAATTATATTTTAATTGCGATCAATCATATTAATAATAGTTTATTAATTTATTATTTGATCATTTTTATAATAGCGAATAATAAAATTACTTATATTCAATTAAAATGTCTTATAATTATTAAGTTATTATAACTAAATATTATATTTACATTTGAAAAAAATTTAAAAATTCTTATATTTTCAAAGGTTTCTACGTTCAAAAATGATAAAAAATCACAAAAATAATTATTTTTATTATTTTATTATTTAAATAAAACTTAAAAACCACTAAATGCCTAAACATTTAAATCTCTAGACACCTAAACCCCAAAACTGCCTAAATACTTAATTCATTAAACCGATATACCATATATAATAAATCATAAATCTCATTTTAATTTGTATTCATTATAATTTTAAATATTCATTTTAATTATTTTTTAGTTTATTTTTATAGAAATATTAATTACAAAATAAATAATGAGTGAGACAGATATAATTTAAATTAATTATTTTTTATGAAAAAAAAATAAGCTTATAAAAATAAACAAAATTTAAAAAATTTTAAATTTTATTTAATAATATTATTTACTTTGATTTTGAATTATTTTGGGTTGTGCAAATATATTTTAATTAATATCTGTCTTATTAATAATAGTTTATTAATTTATTTTTTGATCATCAAAATAAAATATATTTATAAAATTTTTTATATTGAATTTACATCAAATATAATTATTAAGATTATTATAACTAAGTATTATATTTATATTTTAGAACTATTGAAAAATTATTATATTTTCAATGGTTATAACATTTGAAAATCACGAAAATTCATAAAAATAAATTTTTTGTTATTTCATTGATTAAATAAAACCTATAAATCAATAAATAAAACCTAAATGTATAAACATATAAATCAAATAACTCATTAACCCCAAAACCACAATAAACTTAACCATTAAATAGGTATACCCAAAATAATAAATCTTAAATCTCATTATTATTATTATTCATTATAATTATATATAAACATTTTAATTATTTATTAGTTTATTTTTATAGAAATATAAATTAAAAAATAAATTAATAGTTAGACAAATATAATTTAAATAATTTATTTTTCATCAAAAAATATATAAGCTTATAAATGGATACAAAAATTTAAAAATTTAAAATTAATATTTAGTAAAATATTTCATTTTGATTTTGAATCATTTTAGGTTTTGTAAATATCTTTTAAACAATATTTATCTTATTAATAATTGTTTATTAATATTTTGTATGATCATTATTATAATATTCATCAATATAATTGTTTATATTTAATTTACATGATATATAATTATTAAGATTATCATAACTAAATATGGTATTCACATTTAAAAAAAAATTTAAAAATTGTTATAGTTTCAAAGGTTATATTAAATTTTTTGTTATTTTATTTTTTTAATAAAACCTATAAACCACTAAATGCTAGGGGTGCTCATGGGACGGGACGGGATGGGTATTACAAATCTACAGTCCCTTCCCATAGTTCGAAGATTTTCTTTTTAAGATCCAGACCTGTCCCATAGGTTGAAAATATCGGGATGGGACGAGACGGAAATCGGGGATTTTGTGTAGGAGAAAACGGTTCCGGGATGGAACGGAGTTCGGACATTTTTTTCAATTTATTTTCTTTAAACCGACCAAGTTACTTCATGTCGAAACCTTTTGTTGTACCATTTATCATTCCTTAGTTATGTATCTTTCAAACTCAAATTGGGCTAATTTTGTTTTGTCAAATAGGCTGAATACCGCAAACGAGTTCCATTACCTTTTCAAAAGCTTTGATGTGTAGATAAAAAATATAAATGTTAAATAGAACGGGATCGAGTTGTGTGCTTAATTTGGTTCTTTGTTTTTTCACAAGTTGGCTTTGTTCAGCCGAGTGAAAGTTAACAATAATAGCAATACTACATTTTTTAAATAATTACTTAAAATATTAAGGAATAGCTAAAGATTACCACAAACATTGGTAGCATCAATTACTACTTAAGTAATTGCTAAAATTAGGTAGCTTAATATAACACAAAAAATACAACTAATAACAACCATGATAATAATCATTTCAAAGGTCCGTCCTGGAACAGCTACGAAAATCCAAACCCAATTAATTATCTCTTCTACAACTCCTCCTTTTCTTCCTCTACTGTAGAATGACAACCAAAGATGAAAACGTGTTAATCATGTAGACATAAATTTCTAAAATAAAAGAGTAATAAAAAAAAATATTACCTTATAAAATTTAATACACCCATTCCAAATTTAGTTGGCCAACTATAGTTGGAAGAATAATTGGATATTTAGACCCCTATGAAAATTGTAATTGAACCTTATTTTTTTTAAATTGAATGAATAAAATAAGTAAAAGTGAAATTAAAATTTACAAGATTTGTATACTAACCTAATTCATTATCATCAAGGTCTTGAACTAATTCTTCAATTTTAATAGGTTTGTTTGAGCTTCTCAACCAATCTTCTAGACATATGAGAACTTCAGCTATAATAGGTGTTAAAGAACTTCTAAATTTTCTAAAGTTCTCCCCCCAATGCTAAATGTAGATTTGTAGGTCACAGTAGATACTTGGATAGCAAATGCATCCCTTGCTACATTTGCCAAAGAAGCTTACCCAACCTCATTTACCTTCCACCAGTTTAGAAGATCAAAATCAATTTTATTTTTTTCAAGTTTGTCCTCCAAGAACCTATCCAACTCTTCCAAAGCTGCAACTTCTTGTTCTTTCTCCAATTAAACAAAAAAAATCATCAACATAAGTATCACTACCATCAAAGGAATCATCATTTTTCTTCAACACAGTAGAAGAGAAATCATCTTCTTTTGATTCATCTTAATTTAAATCTTTATGATCATCCATCATCTCATTTAAAGCTTTTATAACATTTTTAACCAAAATTTTAGCAAATTCCTCACCATTATGCTAAGTATACTTAACTTTGAGATATTTGAACTTATATCTAGGATCCAACACAACTGCTACAAAAAACATAATATTTGTTGACTGAAGAGAACCCCAATATTTACTGAATTTATGCCTCATTTTTATACCCATTTCAGACACCATTGTATCTTTACTATTTTCACAAAGCTCAATTTTTTTTCAAAATTCGAATAATCTCGGAAAAATAAACACTAGAGGTATAATATTATGAGCCAGAAAATTTACAAATTACCTCATAAAAAGTTTTCAAGAAACGAGATAAAATTTTGGCGTTTGTTCAGTCTATCTCAGTTGGAACTTCTGAACCAAACTCCTTCAAAAATCTTTTTTCTTTGTCCTCCAACTTATCAAATTCATTTTGATATTTTATATCAGTTTGTAGCATCAAATAAGTTGAATTCCATCTTGTTGAAAAATCTAATTTCAATGAAGATCTATATGTCAAGTTTGCTTCTTCAACACATAACTTAAACATATATAATCTTTTAGGACTGCTCCTCACATATTTCACCACACCTCTAATTTTTTGAATAGCACCCTCAACTATTGCAAAGCCATCTCTGACAATTAAGTTTAAGATATGAGCACAACATCTCATATGAAAATGCTCGCCTCTCAAAGGTACAATACTTTTCTTCACAAGCCTTTTTTTCAATTGTTCAACTGCAACATCATTATTTGATGCATTGTCAACAGTAATGAACATCCACTTTCTCAAACCCCATTCATTCATGCAAAACTCAATAGCATTTCTAATATTAACTTCAGAATGACTTTTAATTACACAAAAGTTCAAAAGCCTTTTATGCATATTCCATTGAGAATCAATGAAATGAACAGTCAAACATATATAAGATAAATTTTAAATGCTAGTCCAAGTGTCGGTAATCAATGAAACTCTACAACAATGAGATTATATGTTATCAAATAATTTCTTCATTTCCTTCACAAACAAAGAAAAACTATCCCTCAGTATACAGTGCCTAGATGAAATTTTAAATTGAGGCACACTAACTTCACAAAACTCTTTAAACTCATCCCTCTCAACAAAACAAAAAGGGAATTCATCTTTTATGATCATTTTTTTCAAAGCCTCCCTAACTAGTTGTTGATCAAATTGCCAACAAGTTAATTTATTATCCTCTTAACTAGTACCTTTAGTGAAACTCAACAAAGATTGTGACTTGTCTTTACCTTTGACAGCTTCTATTAATTCTTTTTTGAGTGGAAATTTCCTACAAGTCTTTCATAAGTATTTCCATAAACTCGAAGTACCTTGATCACTTTTTGCCGAGTATTCTTTCCTACACCATATACAAGTTGCCCTACCAGTTTCATTTCCCTATGAATCAACTAATATCTCATAAGTTTCCCAAATAGCAGACTTATATTTTTTATGAGGTTGAGGTTCAGATGTACCTTGACTTTCTTTTACAATTGGAATTGAAGAACCTGCCGTAACAATAAAAAGGTTCGTGAAAAAATGATGATTGGATTTACCAGTACTTTGATCATTTGAGATGTGATCATCTTCAATTTATTATATTTTTCGTTTACCGCTGAATTGTGCCATCTGCATTGCCATTAATTAATATGATATGTTAAGCATAAATACATATAAATATTTCAAACAAGCTTGCTCTAAAAAACTATCGGTAACACATTCAGCCCATTCATCCGGCCCAAACACAACACCACAACCAATACTCAATAAAATTGACTGAGACACATAATAATAATAATTAATCACTAAATTCTCGTCAAAAAACAAACCAAAAGGCTGGTGGCATCTGAGACACGGTGGAGGCAAACTAGGAGTGCAACGGACAAGGGCTAGACCTTATTGAACACGACTAGAATGGCGTGAGGCGGCCTAGAACTCATCGGAACAGCAATAGGTGCGTCGGAATTAGACGAGCAGTAGCGGAATTGGTGGCATCTTCATGTTATATATATATATATATATTCCTAGTTCTAGTATAGGTTTTTTAGGATGGGACGGTTCTTGGGATGGATATTGCTTAAGATCCGGAACAATCCCAAAAGAAAAAATACGTCACAGAACGGTACGGGAAAAGTCAAAGTCTACAGATTTTCTGACTCCCAATTCTTACGGGACAAGGCTTCGGGCCGGGCCGGGTCATGAATTTCCGAGTCCCGTGAGCACCCCTACTAAATGCATATAAAGTTAAATCAGTAAACTCCTAAACCCCGTAATGCATAAATACATAAACCATTAAACTGCTAAATACTTCTTAATAATTAATAAATCTATTTTTTATTGCTATTTATTATATTTTTAATTAATCATTTTAATTATTTATTAGTGTATTTATTTGGAAATATTTATTACAAAATAAATTATGAGTGGGACAAATATAATTTAAATAATATATTATTTATCAAATAAAAATATATGCTTATAAAAGAAGTATAAATTTAAAAATTAAAAATTATTATCAAGTAATATAAGTTACTTTAATTTTGAATTAATTTGGGTTTTGTAAATATTTTTTAATTAATATCTATCTTAATATTAATAGTTTATAAATTTAATTTTTGATCATTATTATAATATCTTTCAATAAAATTATTTATATTAAATTTATATGATATATAATTATTAATCTTATTATAACAAAATATTGTATTAAAATTTCAAAAGAATTTAAATATTATTAAATTTTCGAAGGTTATAACCTATGAAAATAAGAAAAAATTATAGAAATTATTTTTGATATTTTATTTTTTTTTAATAAAACGTATAAACCACTAAAAGCATAAAAACATAAATTAGCTAAAATCATAAATCAAAAAAACCTCTAAATACTTAATCCATTAAATTGGTATATAGTAATAATAAATCATAAATCTCATTTTAAATTTTATTCAGTATAATTTTAAATTTTTAATTTAAATATTTATCAGTTTATTTTTATTGAAATATTAATTACAAAATAAATTATTTGTGAGAAATATCTAATTTAAATTAAACCGGTATCCCTAAATAATAAATAATAAATCTAATTTTTTTTCATTATAATTTTAAATATTTATTTTAATTATTTATTTGGTTATTTTTATAAATATATTAATTACAAAATAAAATATGAGTCAGACTAATATAATTTATATAAATTATTTTTCATCAAAAAAATATACATAAACTTTTTAAAAGAAAAAACAATTCAAAATAAAAAAAGTATTATATAGTAATATATTTTGCTTTGCTTCTGAATAATTTTAGGTTTTGTAATTATATTTTAATTCATATCTATCTTATTAATAATAGATTATTAATTTATTTGTTGATCATTATTAGAATATTTATCAAAAAAATTGTTTATATTTAATTTATATGATATATAAATATAATAATTATTATAACTAAAGATTGTATTCACGTTAGAAAAAAATTTAAAATTTATTGTATTTTCAAAGGTTATAACCTTTGAAAATATCAAAAAATAGCAAAAATAAATTTTTGTTATTTTATTTTTTTAAATAAAACATATAAACCACTAAATGCATATATAGGTAAATCAGTAAACTCCTAAATACATAAACCATTAAACGGCTATATACTACTTAATAATTAATAAATCTAATTTTTATTGTATTTATTATAATTTTAAATATTGATTTTAATTATTTATTAGTTTATATTTATAAAATAATTATTACAAAATAAATTATGAGTGCGACAAATATAATTTAAATAATTTAATTTTAATCAAAAAAAGTATATATGCTTGTAAAAGAAGTAAAAATTTAAAAATTAAAAATTATTATATAGTAATTTATTATAGTTTAATATCGAATCGATTTGGGTATTGTAAATATTTTTTAATTAATATCTATCTTATTATTAATAGTTTATTAATTTAATTTTTAATCATTATTATATTATCTATCAATAAAATTGTTTATATTGAATTTATATGATATATAATTATTCATATTAAAATAACTAAATATTGTATTCACATTTCAAAAAAAGTTAAATATTATTATATTTTCAAAGGTTATAACATGTGAAAATGAGTAAAAATTACAAATTTTTTTTTGTTATTTTATTGTTTAAATAAAACCTATAAACAACTAAATGCCTAAAAACATAAATTGCTAAACTCTTAACGACAAAACATCTAAATACTTAAACCATTAAACAAGTATACATTAATAAAAAATCATAAATCTCAATTTAATTTTTATTAAGTATGATTTTAAATTTTTATTTTAATTATTTATCAATTTATTTTTATAGAAATATTAATTACAAAATAAATTATTAGTGAGACAGATCTAATTTAAATAATTTCTTTTTCATAAAAAAAAATATATCCTTATAAAAAGAAGCAAAATTTTAAAAAAAATTTATTATTTGGTCATATATTTTATTTTGATTTTGAATCATTTTAGATTTTGAAATTATATTTTAATTTATATCATTCTTATTAATAAGAGTTTATAAATTTTTTATTGATTATTATTATAATATGTTTTAATAAAATTATTTATATTGAGTTTTCATTATATATAATTATTAAGATTTTTATAACTAAATATTATATTCATATTTTAAAAAAATTAAAAATTATTATATTTTCAAAGGTTATAACCTTCAAAAATTAAAAAAAAATCAATAAATTAATTTTTTTATTTTTTCATTCTTTAAATAAAAACTATAAATCAATAAAGGCCTAATCACTTAAATCACTAAATCCCAAAGCACCTAAATACTTAAACCATTAAACTAGTATATCCTAAATAATAAATAATACATCTTTATTTTATTTGTATTTATTATAGTTTTAAATATTCATTTTAATTATTTATTAGTTTATTTTTATAGAATTATAAATTAAAAATAAATTATGAAGAAGACAAATATAATTTAAATAATTTACTTTTAATAACAAAAAAATATATAAACTTATAAAAAGAAGAAAAACATCAAAAAAATTATTATTTAGTATTATATTTTACTTTGATTTTGAATAAATTTATGTTTTGCAAATATATTTAAAAAATATATATCTTATTATTAATAGTTTATTAATTTATTTTTTGATCATTAATATAATATCTATCAATATAATTGTTTATATTGAATTAACATGATATATAATTATTAAGATTATCATAACTAAATATAGTATTCACATATAAAAAAAATTTAAAAATTGTTATATTTTCAAAGGTTATAAACTTCAAAAATGATAAAAAATAACAAAAATAAATTTTTTGATATATCATTGTTTAAATAATACTTATAAACCATTAAATGCCTAAACACATAAATCTCTTAACTCCTAAACCCCGAAGCCCCTAAATACTTAAACCTTTAAACTCTTAAACCTTAAATATAATTTAAATAATATATTAAAATATTAATTACAAAATAAATTATGAGTTATACAAATATAATTTAAATAATTTATTTTTCATCAAAAAAATATATAATCTTATAAAAACAAGCAAAAAGTAAAAAACAAAAATTATTATTTAGTAAAAATTTTACATTGTTTTTGAATCATTTTAGGGTTTTTAATTATATTTTAATTTATATCTATCATATTAATAATAGCATATTAATTTATTTTTTGATAATTGATATCATATCTATCAATAAAATTGTTTATATTTAGTTTATATTATATATAATTATAATGATTTTTATTACTAAATATTGTATTCACATTTTTAAAAAAAAATTAAAAATTATTATATTTTCAAAGGTTTTAACCTTTGAAAATGTGAAAAAATATTAAAAATATTTTTTTTGTTATTTCATTGTTTAAAAAAAACCTATAAACAACTAAATGCCTAAAAACATAAATCGTTAACTCCTTAAAGACAAAACCTCTAAATACTTAAACCATTAAACTGGTAAACATTAATAATAATTCATAAATCTCATTTTAATTTTTATTCAGTATAATTTTAAATTTTTATTTTAATTATTTATCAGTTTATTTTGATAGAAATATTAATTACAAAATAAATTATTTGTGAGACAGATCTAATTTAAATTAAAAAAGTATCCCTAAATAATAAATAATAAATCTAATTTTTTTTCAATATAATTTTAAATATTCATTTTAATTATTTATTTGTTATTTATATATAAATATTAATTACAAAATAAATTGAGCTAGACAAAAATAATTTATATAAATTCTTTTTCATCGAAAAATTATATATAAACTTTTTAAAGAAAAAAATTTTCAAAACAAAAAATTATTATATAGTAATATATTTTACTTTTCTTCTGAATCATTTTAGGTTTTGTAATTATATTTTAATTGATATATATCTTATTAATAATAGATTATTAATTTATTTTTGATCATTATTAGAATATTTATCAATAAAATTGATTATATTGAATTTACATGATATATAATTATAAAGATTATTATAACTAAATATTATATTTACATTTGAAAATAATTTAAAAATTATTATATTTTTAAAAGTTATTATATTTGAAAATGAGATAAAATCACAAAAATAATTTTTTTGTTATTTTATTGTTTATATAAAACCTATAAACTACTAAATGCCTAAACGCTTAAATCATTAAACACCTAAACCTCAAAACCCTTAAATACTTAAACATTTAAACCATCTTTAAAGGTTCAAGTATTTATAAATAATATAAAAATATCTATCAATAAATAATAGTTTATTAATATATTTTTTGATCATTATTATATTTATATTTATATTTAGTTTATTAATACCTATCAATAAAATTCTTTATTTTTAATTTATATGATATATAATTATTAAGTATATTATAACTAAATATTGCATTCACATTTGAAAAAAATTTAAAAATTATTATATTTATAAAGGTTATAACCTTCAAAATTGATAAAAAATTTGAAAAATAATTTTTTTGTTATTTCATTATTTAAATAAAACCTATAAACTACTAAATGCCTAAACACTTAAATCACTAAACTACTAAACCCCTAAATACTTAAACCATTAAACCGGTATACCCTAAATAATTATTCATAAATCTCATTTTTATTTGTATTCATTATAATATTAATATTCATTTTAATTATTTATTAGTTTATTTTTATAGAAATATTAATTGCAAAATAAAAATATGAATGAGGCAAATATAATTTAAATAACTTATCTTCATCAAAAAAATTTATAAGCTTATAAAAGAATCAAAAATTTAAAAATAAAAAATTATTATTTAGTAATATATTTTACTTTGATTTTGAATCGTTTAGGTTATGCAATATATTTATTAATAATAGTTTATTAATCTATTTATGATCAGTATTATAATATCGATCAATCAATATTTATATTGAATTACATGATATTTAATTTTTATGATTATTATAATTAAATATTGTAGTTAACATTTGAAAAAAAATTAAAAATTATAATATTTTCAATGGTTATAACCTTGAAATGAAAAAAAACAATCAAAAATAATTTTTTGTTATTAATTATTAAATAAAACCTATAAACCACAAAATACATAAATACTTAAATTACTAAACTTCTAAACCTTGATACTGCTGCACCTCACACACATAGCGACAGACCACAGTACACACGTGCTCATATTCTCGTCCATTTTGGGGTAGCATTTAGAGGGGCCAGCAAGTCTTGGAAGAAGCCAGAAGTATGGGCCACCATCTTGTAGAGGGCCCCACAAGCAAGCTGGGATTATAACATTCAGACAACTGACGAGGCCGAGCAACGTGGTCAGGGGTAAACCCAGGAGTAGCTAGGAGTGGGTCCCACTAGCCCTATCAGGCAGCATAGAATGCCACCCAACCATCACCCAACAGGAGTAGCGGGTAATCCATGTTTAATTGGAGAGCCGGCAAAATCCGAAGCATCACCAAGCAGGGCTAGTAAGAAATGGAGTCCAGACCAGCCACACGACATACTCACACATTTAGTCTTATTTGTATTTTGGACTTTATATGCACCATGTACTTGTAGAGACGGATCATGACATACTCACACACACAATCTTGTCTGTTCTCTATATAGCTTACAATGAGGGCA